>JAODTK010005568.1:0-228048 GCA_026419785.1 Sclerodactyla briareus
GGCCTATATTAGGTCCAGGGAGAGGGTCATGAGGAAGGAGAAAGAACACTCTGGTTTTCTCGACAGGAAGTACTTGTGGGGAGTCTCTAAAGTTATTTGTCAGGTCGGAGCCCCCCACGGTCAGATTGTAGAAGGGGGACGATGTTTATTGATGTTTTTCGGAATTTCTACCAGGATTTGTATTTCCGATATGATTGAAAACTATGAGTTGTGATTCGTACCAAGAGTATGGGTCTTAATTGTATTGAGGCGTCCGTGCCTGAAAACGACAGAGAGCTGCCGGATCAGCCTTTACTTGGCTGAGAGAAGAGGGGCGTGGACGCCATGTTAAAGAACAATCACCAGGCATTGACGGATTGCTGTGAGTTGTATATAAAGGTCCCCTTGATATTTTGAGAGGATCTGCTCGGTGGTATAATCAGATTTCTATTAATGGTGTTCTATCCGCAACTCAGAGGACAGCAGTCATTACCCTGCTTCCAAGGACGGTGATTCCCCAGATCCGGCGAACGAAGGCCCATTAGTTTATTGACGGTCGATTACAAGATAATGCGAAAGTTATCCAGTTAAGAATTGCTAATGTTATGAATTATATGAATAGGTGAGTTTCAGACTGCTCCAGTCTCGGGGTTAGTCGATGGAACATGTAAATATGCTGTTGAGTCGGGACATTATTGATGATGTCAATACAGGAATTATGCGTGTGCCTTAATCTCGATTGATCAACACACAGGGTGGGGGGGGGGAGCTTTTGACAAGGTAATTGGAATTTCATGTTTAGAGTACTCCGTAAAATGAATGAATTTTGGTGACAATTGCATCAATTGGATTCGTTAGGTTGTTATAATGGTATTGGCAGTCGTGTGGTTATGGTTAATGGTATTCTCTTGAGACGGTTAAAGTGGCCAAGGGGGGTCAGAAAGGGTTGTCCTGTCTCCTGCTTTATATGTTTTCTTCATTGAGCCTTAGCGGACATATATTAAGCAGTCCCGTAGTATTTTCCCAGTCCGTGTATTTTAAGGGTCCGTGTTCCGGGCGGTGGTGGCAATGTCGTTAAATTGGTACCAGTATGCTGACGATGCGACCTGTGTTGCGTCCTCGCAGCGGGATATTAGCGAGGTTGCTTTCATGGTTTAATTTGTTTGAGCGGGCTACTGGTGCTTCTTTAAATGCTTTAAACATGATGAAACGTGGTGGACTCAGACTTGGGTTGTTTTCAGGGGGCCGCAACTTAAGGGGAATATTATTTGGAGTGATACTAGTATTTCATGAAGGGGTTGTTTTTGGTTCTGCTGATAGTATTATTATCACTTGTCACGGCCTAATCGAGAAGTCTGTCCGCAAGGTCCAGGGCTTTTGAAGAAAGGTATTTAACTCTGTACGGTAAAGTTACAATTGATTAATCGTGTTTGTATCCTTTGTTCTATTATTATGCTCGTGTTTATGCCCCTAGCAGGGCTTTTGTTCGAAAGATTCATAGCTGGTTTTTTTAATTTCCTGTGGAATGACAAGACCGAGCTTGTCTCTCGGATGTTGTTTTATGCTTGGGCGCCACCGAAGGGGGTCTGGACTTTGATAATTTAGATGTAAGCTCAAGGTCTCCTTGTGAAGCCTTTGCTCCCTATGTTAGAAGCCTCGGAGGCTTATATACCCAGTCATTTTATGTTTGCTAGGTATTACCTCGCAGCAAGTTACGTAATTTTTCCGTTTCCTGTGGCAGCAATTCCTGCTCAAACAGCGGGTCTCTGCCACGCCCACGTATATTATGATCAGTGTATTATTCATGTGGTATATAATGCTGACACTTCGTTCTTCTTGTATTCCAAGGGTTAAGAACCTAGTTGAGTTATATGTATCGTCTTCGCCTACCGTTGTTCCCAGGTGATGCTGGCATCCCCTGTTGTCGACTGGAGGCCATCTGGGCCTCGGTGTACCATCCTCTCTTGTGCAATAAGTTTGAAGGATTTTTGTTGGAGAGTCGTCCAAAATGCCTTTATAAACTCGGGCCAGCTCAAGCAGGTGGGAATTACTCCTGGCTGCTGATCCGTCGTGGTGATTTGGGGATAACGATCGTTCATGTTTCTGGGATGGTAATTATAATCCACCTATATTGATTGGGTTCGGCAGGTGTTAACTACTTTTGTTAATTGTGGTAATCTTCTTCGGATAATTTCATCATGGGCATCCCTATTACTGGTACGATGTCAGCTGTCATTTGGGGGAGGTCTGGTTTCTGGTTGTCTGTTGCAAGGCATCTGATTTGGCAGCGAGTGTGTTCTCTTGTTTTTGATAATCACCGATTGTGATGGGGAGACCATTCTTAAGATTCACAAAGGGGAGGTGGGAGATCGGGTTAGAATTGATTTCAAGCGCTGGTCGGGCGCAAATTCAGAGAGTTTGGGTGGAGGGGTCCAGGTTGTGTAACGTTTCGGATGACACTGAAAATTTAATTTTGTATAGTATCTTCAGTTTCTTCTACGATTAGTTGTATATTTGACTGATTGAGTCACCAGTTTTGAAAGTGATTTTCCCTTCGCTGGTTGTTCCATGTTTTCTCTGACTTTAAAATTTGATGTGTTTCTCGTTAATAATTTGACTGTGGGTGTTGCTTTAGTCTTGCCTATATTTATAGACCCCTTGTATGTATTCCATTTATTCCCATTGATTACGTGATTCCACCTTGATTATCTTGATTGGTTCTGATTTTTTGGGTTAGGACGGAGTTTTGCTTCTTCCTCTGCAGTTGGTCGTTTCTGATTCAACAATGATTCGTAAAGTAAAGAATTCTTCGTATTTAAATATGCTAATTAACTGATACCAATCATGTAAATATGATCTCTCCACAGACATTTTTGTCAATTCCAAGTTTAGAGTTTGCAATAAACTGAAAGAAAAGTATCTGTTCTTTTCAGCTTAATATCTGAAACGCGGCTCATCGAGTCGCTTGTATATTAAACTGATTTTTGAGAACGGACCATGGAAAGGAAGCTTTCTCCGTCCTGGTCACGGGTTGGCCCGGTCTTGCACTACCTCCGGGATTCGGCCCACTCCCTTCGGGGAAATATCTTACTATGTAAGAAATGGGTAACTAAGACTTGGGAAACTCAGGTTTGCAATGTTCCTCACTTGTGTTATGCTCCCTTGTGTGTTCTTCTCGTGTCTGGGTCTCGTTCTGCTGTTTTTTATTTTTTTTTTTATTCTCTCTAACTTTTTTTTTTTTTTGGTCTCTTTTCATTAGGGTTCTCATCGCTGGTCCCGGCTGTATTCCCGTTGTCGAGGTATGTTTTTTGTGTATTAATTTATTCACGCATATTCATCCGGGTCACTTTTCAATGCCAGTCTCCGCGCTCGAATAACATGTTCATTTCTACTCCCGTATTCACAGTCACTACGAATGATCCGCCCGGGAGACGATACCACTATACCGGGAATATCGCCAGCCGACGGAATAATCGAGCTAATCGTCGCGTGCTGTTGACTCCGCCACTGACCTAGAACACTCAAGTCTACGCTGCAATCTGGCTAAGATCATGTTTTAGTATTGTGTCATTTTCAGAGTCCCAGCCGTTTTTCAGCAACCTGCCTCCATTGTGAGAAGATTGTAACTGTGCTTTACGCCCCTTTTGAGCTAAGAGACCACCTGGTGCGCCGCTTTATCCTCGGAGGCCGTTATGGAAAAGTCAACGCCGGTCGGTTGCTTGTCTACAGATGTCGAATGTGTTCACGGGGGACTCGACAGATATCAAGTTTAGCTGAAAACAGACATTCCGTCTACGCTTATGCTCGGAGGACGGCCTTGCTGGATCAGGTATGGAGGTCAGGCCACTTACTTGTCCTTCGTTGCAGTCATACGTGGCCATCTGGCAGCGATTTGGGTACCTTCTGTGCGATGCTTCCGTTGCCAGGAGTTGGGACACGTGGCGAAGACCTGCCCCAATGATGTGTATGTAACGTGTGCGCCAAGAAGGGGCACTACCATCGCAATTGCCCTGTGTCTTTTGCTAGCACGGCCAGACCACCGACTCTCCAACTGGCAGGATGTGAGGCGGAAGTTTTGTGCTGGACGAACTGCTGGGAGAGGAGCGGGGGTGATGGCCGAGAAGACCGTGGATGCGGCGAAGATCATGCTACATGCCGCTACGTTCGCCCAGGTGTGACCTCGTGCCGCGTTGGGTTAGTCGTGATGAGGAGACCATTGCGATGATATGGAAGCAGGGCCAATCATTGGATCCCGGTTGACTGGTCCACGGCATGGAGAAGAAGACGTAGCTGAACCGGCGACTGAGAGTTTTATTCGACGTGTTGAGTTAGTGGTGACGGTGACGTCGGTCACAGAAAAGTGGGCAGACCAGTGCGTGGCGGACTTGATGGGGAAGCCAATGCTACTGTTCAAATTAGTACTACGGTGGAATGGAGTCTCTTGTTTGCTATCAAATGGACAGCGTGTACAAGGGAATTGTGAGAACTGATGGTTGTGTTCGGGGATACCACCTCCCCGTGGAGAATTTTGAGATAATGAGAACTTCGCCCGCCACACATTACGAGAAAACATTCCAGATTCGGTGAGAACACGGGAGCAGTGGTTGTACTACCTGTTCCGGGCTTCGGTACCAGAGGGACCCCTCCAATTGACATAGCGAGGAGGAGTTGGACGAGATCGAAGTGTAATACAGCATAGGGGACCGCAACGGTCTCAGCAAGCCAGAAGAGGACTCTAGAGCAGGGTGCGAGCACGCGAAGAAAAGAATGAAAGAGGGGAGTACTGGGGTACGAATACCCAACGTGTGCGTACGACAGTTCGAAAGGAATGGCCGCTCTGCAGGCGAAGGACTTTGTGAGAAGTCAAGATTATCTCTGAGAATGGTAACTGTTTTCTGTCCGTGGTGCAGGAATATTTGAGTGTTTGACTATTTGTGTCCCCAGTAAAATGGATCATCCCACTAAGGAGTTGGGCAGGTATAAACTTTCCGTGAGTCGGTGCACAGTCTCATGTGGGTCGCTCCGCGGATTGGGCTTTCCATCCTGCGATGAGACCTCCGGACTTCGTGGAAGAGGGCGGACGTGCGCTACTTCGACGAGTTACTTTGTCAGGGCCCTCTCGAGTCAGGACTGATGGACATTTAGAACTCCTAGAAATGGAAACGATTTTGTTTTGAACTGGTTCGAGGTGTTTTAGTTGAGTTATTTTTTTCTGTTTTGGGGGGACTAAGTGAAGAGTTGCTTATTATGTGGACATTTCGGTATTCGGTTCTGTTGGTAGTCGTGGAAGTCGATTCGGTGTTTTTTGTTTCCAATATAGTTCGATTAACCTATTATTTTTGTATTGTAAATTCAGCGAGGGTTTGTTATGAATACACATGAAAGAAAGTATTTCATGTTCTTTTCGCTTAATATCTGAAACGCGGCTCATCTAGTCGCGCTTGTATATTAAAACCCCCTGAGTTTTGAGAACGGACCATGGAATAGGAGTTGCTCCGGCCCTGGTCCGGGTTGGCCGGTCTTGCACTAACTCCGGAATTCGGCCCACTCCCTTCGGGGAAATATCTTACGATGTCAGAAATGTACTAGACTGAGAACTCAGGTTTGCAAAGGTGTCCCTCACTTGTGTTATTCTCTTCTCCCTTGTGTGTTCTCCTCGTTCTGAATTTTTTTGTTTTTTTTGAGATTCTCTCTCTCTAACTTTTTTTTTGGGTTTTTGTCTCTTTTTCATTTAGTTCGCTCTCTGCTGGTCCCGCCGGTATTTTTTTCTCCGTTGTCTAGGTATGTTTTTGTGTTATTAATTTTTTCACGCATAATTCATACGGTGTCACCTTTCAATGCTTCCTCAGCGCTCCATTAACATGTTCATTTCTAACCCCATTTTCACAGTCACTACGAATGATCCGCCCCGGGGACGATACCACTATACCGGAATACCGCCTACGGAATCTCGAGCCTATCGTCGCGTTCTTGTTGCTCCGCCCACTGACCAATAGAACCCCTGCAAGTCCGATGTGACCCACTCGGACTCGAAAGGGCTCGGGACGCACGTGATTTATCTCCATGACCTTGATGGCAAAGGACGAGCGACTCGGAATACGGTGGCGCTATGACCTTCCAAGGTCTTGCGAGTACTCGACATCCCCCTCCTTCTTTCTCCCCGCACCCCATAGTGACATTACCTACGGGTCGTTTCACGATCCGCCTCCAGGATGACTGTATACCGGGGCCCCTTCCCGGTATCGCTCTCCGGCCTTTTGGCTGAGATATGTGTAGTACAGGTCGCTCTACGGGCTAGTTAAAGAACAAGTCGACAGTTATCGAACTCTCCTTTCAGTGAGTTTTATTTTTACAATGCATTGATCTTGTAGGGAATGATTTACTTTTAGTAAATACGGACATCTTTGACAGGAACTGTTAACCGTACCCCAACGGTACAGCTATTATTAACTATTGACCTAAGAAAGGTGATCCGACGGACCCTGCCATCGTAGACCGATTGTTTACCACCGTCGTACAGATTATTGTCTAATGTTTATTCAATTACTATAACTTCTGTTATGGATTGTTTTATCATTATACAGACCTGTTCAGTACCCGGTCGCTATTCACCATAACTTGGTTTTATTCGGGATTTGTTGATTTTTCGAAGCTAAGGGGAAACCCTTAGCGTTGCTTCTATCGATCACATAAGGCTTTCGATAAGGTAAATGGGATTTTTCTGTTTAAGATTTTACGTCGTTTGAAATTGGACATTATTCCTCCGTGATACTATTTTGTATACTGGCATAACGAAGCCTTCTACTTATTAATGTCAACTCGGTACTGATATTATCATTTCTAGGGGGGTCAACTACAAGGTTGTCCCTTGTCGCCCGTCTTTGTATGTTTTATTTGTGGAGCCCTTAGCGCGTCTCAATTGCATCATCATTCTCGTATAATTGTTTTCAATTCCTGGAGGTGGGGGGAGGCGTTCAATATTACGTATTCTGATGATGCACTTGTGTTGCTACCTCCAGGTTGATATTGTATCGTTTTTTGAGGTCTCAGCGCTTTCGAGAAGGCGACGGGAGCCTCACTAAATTTGAATAAGACACAGGGACTTAAGTTGGGGGATTTTGTGGGAAGAAAGTTTTGCGTGGGGGGATTAACTGGGTGGAGGATTAAAAGTCGTTAATCAACGGCATTTGGTTTGGGCAGGACGCTTGTATTGTGTCCCTTGGAAGTCGCTGCTTGTGAGGCCGCGATAGGTTCCCAGTCCTGGGGAGACCGAGGATTGACTCGCTCGCAGGTTAATCGTTGTAAATACGTGTTTTATGCGCGCGTGTGTGCTGTATATGCAGCAGTTGTATATTTCCTGGGATTGGTTTTGTATTCTCGTCTAACTGAAAGCTTTTTTCAGATTTATTGGAGTGGTAAGACTGATTAGTATTGCGTCATGTGTCCCCTATTAATTTGGGAGAGGGGGGTTGGGTTTAGAGGAATATTGGTTTTTTAATGAAAGCATTGTGTTGTTAGCGCTTTTTAAGTTCCTTTCTACGGGGGCGGATATGGAGTCATGTAGTTTCCTGTTTGCTCTTTATTTTATAGCACTGAAATTAAGGATTATATTCTCCCTGCTATGTCGAATTCTGTTCCGCATTCAGGCGATATCTCAAGGTCATATCGTCTTTCTTGCTCTATTGTTCGTTCCCCTAATTTTAAGGATAATGCGTTTACCATTAATTGCAACACATCCTCGTAAAATTTTTATTTGCTTGTTTTCGTATCGTTCCACGGTAGAGGTGGTGCGCCCCGATCGTGATGGCCCTTCAGTCTGGATGATGGCGGCGCACTCACTTTTTGTGTAGTGCGCTAAAGTCCTTCGCTGAGGTTGGCACACGGGCTCTTCTGGACTAGGGACAAACTTAAAAGGTTGGTATAGGTATGGACGGGTCCCTTTTTGCTTCATGACGTTTTGAAGAGAGAATATACTTTCTGGGGTTGCCCGTTCTTTTTGCGTTATTCAGGGATCACGGATGTTTTCCTTCTATTACTGGGAAACCAGGTCTCCGTGGTGAGAACGCGTCTCTATTTTTATCCGGGACCCTCACCGATGTTAATATGCTATGTGGGGCACGGGTGTGTATATATATATTGTGTTGTTAAGCGGCGGTTTTGGAAGAGAGGTGTGATCTGATTTTCGAAAATAAAGGGTATCCAATGATGTTTTTGTAGAAAAGGTTTAAGAATACATTCGAATTTCGTATACTGGTGATTATAAAAGAGTTGTCAGGACTAAATTTTAAGACTGTTTGGGTCACATCGAGTGACCTATGTTCGTCATGGGTGAGAGCTTAGTATTATTTGTAAGTTGATTTTTCCGTAAACACGTTTTCATTAATTGACGAATGGCTTGTACAGCGAGTATGGGTTTTCATACATGTTGTTAAAGTGATACCTTTTTGTGAATACTGGCCTTGTTTGTATTTTATCTGTAAATATTCAGACAACTATTTAAATACATCATTCTGTACCATTCTGTCATAAGTCTAAACTGAAGAAAAGTATCTGTTCTTTTCAGCTTAATATCTGAAAAGCGGCTCATCGAGTCGCTTTTATATTAAACTGATTTTTGAGAACGGACCATGGAATAGGAGCTTGCTCCGTCCTGGTCCCGTGTTGGCCCGGTCTTGCACAACCTCCGGGTTTCGGCCCACTCCCTTCGGGGAAAAATCTTACGATGTAAAGAACTGTACTAGACTGAGGAAACACAGGTTTGCAAATTTCCCCACTTGGTTATTTCTCCCTTGTGTGTTCTTTCTCCGTTCTGATTTTTTTTTTTTTTGATATTTCTCTCTAACTTTTTTTTTTGGGTTTTTGTCTGTTCATTTAGGGGTTCCCTCATCGGCGGTTCCCCGCCGTATTTCCCGTTGTCGAGGTATGTTTTTTTGTGTATTAATTTATTCACGCCATAATTCTACGGTGTCAACTTGCATGCTTCTCGCGCTCGATTAACATGTACATTTCTACTCCCATATTCACAATCACTACGAATGATCCGCCCGGGAGACGATACCACTATATCCAGATCCCCCGACGGAATATCGAGCTATCGTCTCGTGCTGGTTGACTCCCCCCCTGACGCATATGAACCCTGCAAGTCCGATGTGACCACGCGGACGCGAAAGGGGCTCGGAACGCACGTAATCTCCATGACCTTAGGGGGTACTCGACATCCCCTCCTTTCTCCCTCCCCTACCCGCATAGTGACATTACCTACGTCTTTCACGATCCGCCTCCGAGGAGGACTGTACCGTGGCCCCTTTCTCCCGGTCTCGCGTCTCGGCCTTTTGGCTAAGATCAAGTGTAGTATCTGTTTTCTTTTCAGCTTAATATCTTAAACGCGGCTCATCGAGTCGCTCGTATATTAAACTGATTTTAGAACGTACCCATGGAATAGGAGCTTGTCCGTTTCTGGTCACGTGTTGGCCCGTCTTGCACTACCACCTCCGGGATTCGGTCCCCTCCTTCGGAAATTCTTACCATGTAAAGAAATGTACTAGACGGAGGAACTCTGTTTGCAATGTTCCCCACTTGTGTCATTCTCTCCCCTGTGTGTTCTTCTCGTTCTGATTTTTTTTTTTTTTTTTTTTTTTGATATTCTCTCTAACTTTTTTTTTGTTTTGTCTCTTGCATTTTTGTCCTCATCTCGTCCCGCCTGTATTCTCGTTGTCGCGGTATGTTTTTTTTGTGTATAATTTTAGTTCCGCATAATCATACGGTGTCCACCTTTCAATGTCGTCTCAGCTCTCGATTACATGTTCGTTTCGTAACTCCCTATTCACAGCTCCACTACGAATGAGCCGCCCGGGAGACGATAACCAACCACTATACCGGAATACCGCCGACGTAAAATCGATCTATCGTCGCGTGCCTGTTGACGTCCGCCACTGACCAATAGGAACCCTGCAAGTCCGTTGTGACCCACTGCGGACGCTAAAGGGGCTCGGGACGCAAGTATCTCCCTGCCCTTGAGGTCACAGGACGACGAACTCGGAATCGTGGCGCTATGAACATATCCACACGGTCTTGAGATTACTCGACATCCCCCTCCTTTCTTCCCCTACCCCTAGTGACTTTACCTACGGTCTTTCACGATCCGCCTCCGAGGATGACTGTACCGGGGTCCCCTTCCCCGTAATCGCTAATCTTCGCGCCTTTTGGCTAAGATCATGGTAGTATCTGTTCTTGTTCAGCTTAATAACTGAAACGCGGCTCATCGAGTCCCTTGTATATTAAACTGATTTTTGAGAACGGACCAGGAATATAGCTTGCTCCGTCCTGGTCACGGGTTTGCCCGGTCTTGCACTACCTCCGGATCGGCCCACTCCCTCCGGGGAAATATCTTACGATGTAAGAGATGTACTAAACTGAGGAAACTCAGGTTTTGCATGTTCCCCACTTGTGTGTTATTCTCCCTTGCGTGTTCTTCTCGTTCTGAATTCTTTTTTTTTCTTGATATTCCTCTCTACCTTTTTTTTTTGTTTTTGTCTCTTTTCATTTAGGTCTCATCTGGCTGGTCTCGCCTTTATTCCCGTTGTCGATGTTATGTTTTTTTTTTGTGTATAATTTATTCACGCAGATTCACACGGTGTCCCTTTCCATGCAGTCCTCAGCGCTCGATTAACAGGTTGCATTTCTACTTCCCATATTCACAGTCCTACGAATGATCCGCCCGGGAGACGAACCACTATACCGGGATACCGCCGCCGGAATATCGAGCTATCGTCGCGGGCTGTTGACTCCGCCCACTGACCAAGGAACCCTCCTGCCAAGTCCGCTTTGACCCACTTCGGCCGCGAAAGGGGCTCGGGACGCACTTATCTCCATGACCTTGAGGTCAAAGGACGAGCGAACTCGGAATACGGTGGCGCTAGAGAACCTACACGGTCTTGAGAGGGTACTCGACATCCCCTGCTTTCCTCCCCTACCCCATAGTGACAGTACCTACGCTTTCAACGATCCGCCTCCGAGGAGGACTGTACCGTGGCCCTTCCCCGGTATGGCTTCTCGGCCTTTTGCTAGATCCATACTCTCCGCAGAATTTCGAACATTCTGAAGAGGGGCGAGTCTGCGTCAGGTGAGTACCACTGTTGTGTCACGTGACATTCACGCGAAGTCCCGGCCCGGCGAAGCAGGTCCACTTGACCAGTCAGTTACTCCTCGGAACGGTTTTTGGACGATATTCGATATTATCGGTTCGGCGATATCGACGATATTCGTACTACCGGATACCGGAAGAACCGGCTTTCTGTATACCTTTACGAGACTTATTTTTCGGACCGATACATCTTTTGTTTACGGATTCCCATTGACTACATGTGTAGACGGTATTCAACGTATATTCCGCTTTTGCTCAAACTTACTGTGTTATGATGGAGGGAAAGCTAAAACGGGACAGAACAGTCCAGTTGAAGCTGGGAGATGGGAGTGCGGTTTCTTCACCCTGTTGAAGCCTGGGTATCGTCCCCGCCGAGCATCTTCTGGCGGTGCAACCGCCTGCCGGGTGGCCGGGCGTACGCGTTCGTCAAGACAGATGGAGGCCCTGGCCAAGTTTTTGGGCCGGTTTTACGCGCCTCTTCGAAGTTCTCAGCGACTTCGTATGCCGATTAGACAACAAACTCGTGAACGTTCCTCCATGTCCCATTGGAGTTAGAACTAATGTCGTCCGGTTCGTCCTCAACATATACGGAGAGGTGAAGGCGGGCAAGTTCATGACATGGGCTGTTGTCCGGGCCTGTTTAACGGCCACCGGCATACCGGATGAAGTAACGAGAACATCCTTCGTCACTGAGATTTGTGGACGTAAGCTGTTGGACCGGTACCTTCGGTTCGGAAATACGGCCACAGGTGTTGCGAAGACGGGCCACACTTTGCGGAGGGTGTCCTTCGGGGAAGTTCATGTGCTTTTTCGGTTGTTTGAGGTTGGTGGTCCGTCAGTCGCGCTTGCAGAGAGCAGATTGTTTGTACCACCTGTCTAGACGAGGGACATCGGCGAAGAAATGCCCTCTATCTTTTGCAAATATAGTCCGCCGACCGCAGCGTGGGGTCGAGGAGGGGGTGACGGGTCGCCCGAGATGGGGAGAAGATGGACGTAGCTGAGAGCACTAGAGACGAGAACCTTGAAAGGGCGGAAGCGGCGGGGGACCACGTGGCCCTGCAAGAGAGGGGGCTGCGGTGGAGTCCACAGGAGGTGCACCGGTGGTCTCGCAGATGGAGGGATTCGAGTGCGAGGACGGGACGAGGGGGCCCGCCAAGGAGGGTCCGCCGTGGGTGGTTCGAGACTGGAGGGGACAGATACGGTCGTAGATGGTGGAGAGGGGGAGGAGAAGATGGCGCGGGTGAGTGGAAGAGAAGGTGAAAGAACGTGGGGAAGTAATGAAGGAGTCTGCGTTTGGAGGAAGGACCACCCCCCAAGGACAATGACTCTAGAGGTCCCGGATACCCAGGGGACTATGGGGCCATTGACCGGGAGGTGCTGGGAGGTGAGTGTATACACAGACGGCTAGCGGGAAGAAGAGTAAAGCGAGTAGAAGGGGGAAGCGCAGCAGAGTGCTCCGTCGTTCTCGACGACCGGAGATTAAGAAGGAAGGACGACGGTTTCCCGGACTGGTTTCGAGTCGGTGGGAGGAGAGACGCGAGTCTGTTCGACTGTCGACGATGATAAGAAGGAGATGGAGTACGGGGAAGTTCTCTGGACAACTCAGGACGGTGGCAGCCAGGATGGTCAGAGGATCCCGAGTTTGGAGAGAGTGGGAGTGGTCTATGGCAGGGTGGACAGGGGGTTGTGCGTGGGGCGACCATGGGGGAAGCTGTGGGGGTTGTGCAAGGGGGAGGGCAGGGTGGTTGCAGGCGGCAGCCATGGTATGGGGCGCGGGCAAGGGTTTTGGGTCGGGGGAGGGATCATACACTTTGCGGTAGTACGCGGGGGCCGGTTCTGGGTGGGGGGCGAGGGGGTTGAGAGGTGGGCAGGGTGTGCAGGGGGAAAGACGGGTTAGTGCGGTGAGCGGGGCGGGCATTCTGTCAGGGTCAGGGTTAGGTCTCTGGTGAGACCTGCCCGCGTCTGGCGGTGCGGGCTTGGTGGGGCGGGGGCGGTCGCTCCCTGCTGGGGCCCTTCCTCGCGGGCGAGGCCCGTCGGTTGAGGTTCGGGAGGGGAGTGTCGCGCGGGCTCGCGACTTGGTCAATAGGTCGAGTATTTTCACTGCGGCGGCCCCGTGGTTTCAGTGCTCGGTGGCGGGGTGCTCAGTGTTTTTCCCGCAGGCCTTTAGGATTATCGGCGGCATTTAGGCGGAGGTGCATCCCAAGCCCTCAGGATAGCTTTAGCTGTCCAAGGCAGGGTGCGCAGTGGCATTGTATATACTCCGCGGCGTTGGGCCACCACTTGGCTTCCAGACATCCCAGTTTTTGGTGCTGACCAACGATGTCGAGTGGTTTTGGTTTGTATTTTTGTGCGCCACGGCTGGGCTGAGTGCCCTCTGTTTGGTGCTGGTCTTTTTCTTGCCTCGTTTCGTATGTTATTTTGTTTTAGTTTCCTGTCTCTTGTTGTGGCATATATTGGGTTTGTTTGTATATTTTGCCCTCTTTCGATTACATGTAATAATTTATCGATCGCTCTTATCATGTACATGGGTTCCGGACATGAGTGGAAGTGTCGGCAATTTGTTCACTTGGATTGGGGATACCTCGCTATTGAAATGGTTTTAATTCCATAAACATATTTACAATCTGAGGATTTTGCATATTTCAATTCTATTTGGATGGGCCAGTGTTTTATTCTGGTTCTGGGGCAATTTCCATTCACTCTACTACTGTAGTTGCTATGCCTGTTCTTCAAAATTAATTGTTCTTATTCGAATTTTAGAGTTTGGACCATGAAATTCGATTTTTGTTCTGTGCAATGTAAGTGTCAGAACTATACTTACTTTTCGTGTTGCAATATTTTGCTCCGTGTTCTGCAGGTGATCGGGTCAAGTTCTTTCATGATTTGTATAGTTTAACTAGTAGTGGGGTAATGGGCCGTTGATCATTGGAGGTGACTTCAATTGCATAATGTCCCCCGATACCCTCCCGGGTACCTCGATCCGAATCTCTACCTGTTTTGTGGTACACGACTTCAAGCCCTTGGTTATTTTACTTGTACTTATTCGGACCTGTTGGGTGGAGTCACATCCTTCATATAAAGGGCCACATGTTCCCACCCTGGGAAAGTCAAGAGTTCCCGTCCTGGACAGGGTTTTATATTATGAGTTTCGTGTAACGCTTCGAAAGTGCGTTGGCAAGCATCAATTTCCCCTGCTCACGTCATGACCTGATTCGGTTAACTTTGCCATCCTCCCCGATGGGTAATTGTACTAAGAACCGTAAGAATGGATACTGGAAGTGCAATGTTTCAATTTTAAATAACGATGATTTCGCCAATGAATTTCGTGGGTTTACTAATTGTATGGTCGACTTGAAGGTGTGTTTGGACCTCCCTGACTGAGTGGTGGGAGTGTATCAAGCTGCGTATCAAAGCGTTAATTTATAACACGGGGTCAGCTGGCCGGGATAGGCGTTTCGTCGGGCATCGGACTTTGCAGGCCAAGTGCCATCTGCGAGTCGTGAGCAGCTTGAGCGGATTCTTGCGGAGGAAATTCCGGGGGCCTTTATTTAATTATATTAGGTCGCTGAGCGATTCATCGAGGACGGAAAACCTTCGGTCGGGGGTTTTTCTCTCTCCGGCAGGAAACGCACACGTGCAGTGTCCAAGGAGATTAATAAGGTTTTTGATTCCCTGTGAATAGTCTCACTGGCGACAGATTGTTGATGTTTTTTCATAAATTTTAACCCGGAGTTGTAATCTGATACTTTAACAACTGATGGGCTTGTTCGAGTGAATATTTTAGGATAGAGTGGAGGATACTTTGTCGGAGGATGATAGGTGCTGCCTGATCAGCCCTTTTCCTTCCCCTGGTGATATCAAGAAGGAGGAAGAGATGCGCTGGAACTCTATGTTGAAGAACAAATCCCCCCGGCATTGAGTGGCCTTCCTTGTGAGTTTTTATACTGTCTTTCTTGATGTTTTGCAGGATCTGTCGATTTTATAATGATATTATTTCATATGGTAATTTTGTCCCCGATACGACCCCGAAGGGACAGTCTCTGTTTATTACCCTGCTTCCCGAGGGAGGGGTGATCCATTAGATCCAGCCAGCGAATAGGCACCGATCGTTTACTTACAGTAACTACATATTCTTGCTAAGATTTGCAGTTGAGAATTCTAATGTTATGTTCTATATTGCCAATGAATTTCAGATCTGCTCAGTGCTTGTCGTGCCATTCCATGATATTTGTTCTTAATCATTGACATTATCGCGTGTAAGTGGCTAGGATTCGGCCTGCTCTTGATTTCTATCCTATGGATTCATCACAAAGCCTTTGATAAGTAATTGGAATTTTATGTTTAAGGTCCTGCGCAAAATGATTTTGGGGACGTATTTTTAATTGGATTCCGTCTTCCTTTCATCATGACATTGGTAGTCGTGTGCTGGTGAACGGTGGCCTGTACGGGTGGCTCCTTTTCGGGGAACGCATCAAAAGTCTCCTCGTCCCTCGGTCTCTCTCGGGGGGGCTCCGTCAGGGCTGCCCCTGTTCGCCTGCTCCTTTACGCGTCTTCTTTTAGAGCCCTAGCCTCAGTATATTATCGTTCCCCGTAGTAGTTTCGGGGTGCCGTTCCCCTTGTGTGTAGGCATGGCATCAAATTACTTACTTACTGCAGTAGCTGATTACGGCGACCTGTGTTGCGTCCTCCTCAGATAGAATTTTTTTTGCGTTCTTCGAAGCCTTTCAGATAGTGTTTGAGGAGTGCGGGCGAGGGCTTCGTTGAACTTTGAAACCTGACTAATAGACAGAAGAGCTGGCTTACATTCTTGATTAGAAAGGGCGTAAGTTAAAAGAAATATTCATTGGAGGGTGACGTTCATATCAAGATCAATGGTATTATTTTTGGATCGGCTGAGAGTGTCAAGAGTAATTGTTCCTCCTTAATTGCTAAGTCCTATCGTATCGTCCAGGGCTTGGAATCAATGTACGTACTTTTTAAATGGTAAGTGTTTGAATTAATATTCCTGTTTATATCCTTTATTTATTCTGTCGGCTTACTGTGCTCGTGTTTTACATGCCTAACAAGAGTCGTTTTTCTTTTTTTATTTTTATATTCGTGATGTTTTATTCCATTGTTTTTAAATTTAAATTCCTTGGGATGACAAACGGAGCTGGTCTCTCGCGATGTCGTCATGCTCGGGCGCGATCCGGAGGTGTCCCTGGGCCTTGATAATCTCAATCTCCAAGTTCAAGTTGGAGCTATGCTTGGTTAAGTTTTATTGCCTATTCTAGAAGCATGGGATGCTTATAACTCGCCATTTTGGCGTTTGCTAGGTTCTTCCCTCTTCCTTGCTAGCCATCTTATTCGCATTTTTTTTTTATTTTTTTTTGTTTTTCTTTCGTTTTAATTATTGGACCACTCGGCTCCCACAGTGGTTCTGTTAACGGCCGACTATGCTAAGATTGAATTGTGCAGTTATTCACCAATTTGTATATGCTGACATGATTTTTTACCTGATCCCAAGGTCAAGAAAAAAAAGGTTTTTTGGGACATGTTACTTATTTTCCGTTGCAGCCGGTCGTCGTGCTCGGTGATGCTGCGCGTCCTCGTCCTCGACGGGGAGGTTGGTCTGGGCTTTTCCGTTGTTTCCACCCCCTACTACTTTGTAATAAATTGAAG
Source organism: Sclerodactyla briareus (assembly GCA_026419785.1). Lineage (NCBI taxonomy): Eukaryota > Metazoa > Echinodermata > Holothuroidea > Dendrochirotida > Sclerodactylidae > Sclerodactyla > Sclerodactyla briareus. The sequence goes on from JAODTK010005568.1 coordinate 16,784, forward strand.
ACTTCTCTTGGAGATGGGTTCACAAGGCCATATACACTCGGGCCAAACTTAAGCAGTGGGGTTTGAATTCTGGGCGTTTGCCCCTTCTGTGGCGCTTTGGAAACGGTTTTTCACGCTTCTCTGGTATTGTATTTTTCATCCATCCCGTGTTGGCTTGGGTTCGGCAGGTGCTGGGTGTGGTTTTTTTTTTGTTTTAGAGTTTTGTCATACTCTTTTGGGCCGATATTATTTTGTATGGGTTCCTATCGGGGGTGCGATGTCTTTTGCTGTTTGGGGACTGTTTGGTTTTTGCTGTCTGTTACCAAGCTCATCTTTGAGGTAAGCGCAGGTGTGGCGGTTGTGTTCGAGCAACCAAAGTTGGAGAACGGGTCATCATTCTGGTCATTTCTCGGATTAAGGGGGAGGTTGGGGATCGTATCAGAATCGATTTTATTCAAAAGAAAAAGCGCGCTGTCCGGCGCTAAGTTTAAAGACTCTTGTTGGAGGAGGTCCAGTTGTGTGCGTTTTCGATTATTTCATTTCAATTTTGTGTAAGGTGCGATTCTGGTTGTCGTGTTTTTTGGTTCGGTTTTCCTGGGTTCACCTGTATTCGATCATCTGTACATTGTTGAATTGCTAGGACATTTTGGTCTCCTCCTTATCTCCTTTTTTGTTTTTCACCCCCCCTGTTGCATTTCTGACTGTGTAGTTTTATTCTTGAGCATGTATAATCCAATTGTATATATTTAAATTTGTTTCCCGTAGACTACAGATTGGGCTCTGATTTTTTTTAGTGCTTGGTTTTTGATTACGCATGAGTTAGTTTTGCCTCAGTGTTTTGCGTTTTTTTTTTCCCCCGATTGATTGTGACTAATATTACTATTTGACTTTTGACCTTTGATTTCAAAATAACTTATACCAATCATTTAAATAGCCACATTTTGTCATTCCAGGTTTAGAGTTTTGCAATAAACGGAACGACAAGTTCTGTTTTTCTTAAGATCTGTAGTTTGCCTGCCCTGGGGGCCTCTTCGGGCTGTAAAAAACCACAATAACCACACGAGTGATAGATCGTACGTTGCTCCTCAAGTTTAAGGAGCTGGGCGTAACCGATATTCGAAATAATTCAGCAAGTGCGGATATACCCGTGGATGATCGTTTCGGCGTACAGAGTCTGCCGGTAATGCAGTACTAGCGACGGACGGCTCACCTTCCAAAAGACGGCGCGACCGTCTCCGCCGGAAGCACTGGCCTTCCCTTTCTTTTCTTCCTTTCTTTCTCCTTCTTCTCGAAAGACTTTGAGGCAATCGGCCCTATGGGCCAACTCCGTGAAGTTGGTCACGATTTTGCAGGCCCCTGTGGAACCGGGAGGCGTAATCCAACACCTCCCGGCCGTAATGGGAATATTCGTCTCGTATCAGCAAATCAGCAAAACCTTTCCATGACAAATAACCCACAGATTAAGACAGGCAGACGACAGCCAGAAATGGCAGTTGGAGAGGGACCCCTCCCATCCTCCAATGCACGTTGGCTGTTCCGCTACTGGGGACAAGCCGCTCACTTGTCACCGTGTGGGAGAAGGGCCACTTACAGGACTCCTGCAACGTTCTGCGCTGCTTCAGAGATGGTCGCTGTCTGGGCCATTTTGCCCGGACTGCAGGAAAGCCCAGTAGATGCCCCATATGTATAATGAGGGGCAAAAACGGCGAAGGATTCTGTCTGCCCGTGTCCTTCGCCAAATCCGTGCTCGGCTCCCTGAGGACATCCGCCCGCGTGCTCCGGCGGCGTTTCCGGGGAGGTGACGCCGCCTCCGAAGAGGGCTGGTGATGGCCCGGAGGGGGTTAGAACGGCGTCGCGGGGCCCTCCCGGAACCACAGCAGGGGATGTGGTCCTCGTGGTTGATTACCCGTCATCTGTGATTGGACAGCCAGGTCAAGCCTTTTTGGACCCCGCTTGTGATGATACGGGGGGTGGGATGGGCGCGCACCGAGGAAGGAGGAGAGTAGGAACGAGAGTGAGCTGGTAAGGATGCCGAGATCGGGCATGAGGAGGAGAGATGAGGACAGCTGTCTTCTGTTTGATGGTAACTTTGAAAATGCATCCATACGATTCTGTAACGTATATGCACGTGCTACTAAGAGCCGTGTTTCTTTCATAATGAGTATTCGTTGTAGTGGAAAAGTACCTTGTGTTGTGGGTGGGGATTTTAATTGCGTCTATTTGAGGGGGATCGCTAGAGCGAGCGAGTTCTCCAATATTCATGTTTTGTGGGGCGGAGGGAAAACTCGCTCCTTTTGAGGTATATCAAACAATTAAACGAGTCTTACCTGTAAGATGATGTTCGATGGGATTTTAATGACCATCATGCAACGGTGAGGGTAAACATGAGATGCATCAGATCGACCCCCGACTTCAGTTTTTTAAAGTGGAAGGTCAGCTCGAGCACTGACAGAAAAATGTATTTAGGGTGGGCAATTCCCTTTGAAATGGGAGGGCATGTAAAATCCCTCACCGTTGCATGATGGTCCAGTAAAATCATCAAACATCATCTTACAGGTAAGACTCGTTTAATTGTTTTGATTTCACCCTCCCAATCAGCAACACCTCGGCCATCCATGAGACTTCAACGTCGGAGCTGACCTGAAAAATCAGTCAAATAGGTCAGTTCTGACGTCGAAAAATGAATCAGACAATTCACGGCATTTTACTTTCGCGTCTTGTATTAGGCTATTCCATATATTCCTTGAGGGTCCAAAACAAGCACCGAGAAATAAATTATAGGCCCATACTGTGGCTCATAGCCACGTAATATCATATCTGATTCTATGTCACTGACGAGGAACCTAGAACACTTTCGCAAAAATGTTCCTTGATTTTATGGGTTTTCTTATAAAAAGTAGCAAAAGTCTTTTCGAACGCCAACCAGCGGTACTGAGATGACATCGAATGGGAAGACCTTTTCCGCAGTTGGACGAAGCGCTGCCGCCCTTGTTCTATGTGCTTTGTACAAATGACATCAAACTTCCAGCCGAATGCCATGGAACCCGTTTCAATACCCGTGCCAGGGTATCCTGGCGACAGCTGTATGTGGCTTCGTGTTGGTAACTTATAAACAACTGAGTTCTTTGGCACGCAGATGTTACCGTAATTTGTATCTTTCAAGAACCAAGGAAAACACTTATTCTGTCATCCGTGGGAAAGCGTTGCAAAATTAGTTTCGGGCTCTTTGGTTGTGCGCTTAGATTGTTTCACATTTCTTGATCGTAAAAAATAAACGAATTTCGACGCTTTTGCATGTCAGAAGTTGAAGAAACGGGATTGTCTGTATTCTTTGCCTGTCACAAGCGCTTTATTATAGAAGCACTTGGGAGTTAGGCTTTTTAATGTTAATGTACCAAAGGATGTAGCTCGGCGCAAAATCCAGGGCCACGATACATCCAACAGGTCTGAGTATATAGTTTGCGGTGTCTTAGCTCGAATACCGCCTTTATAAATCTCGTACCAGTGCCCCAATAGCTCGGTCACGGAACTGATTGTTAGTGCGGAAATAGCGCTCCGAGCGGAGTAGAGTTTATGCTTCGGTTATCCTCCGGACTCAAACAACCTGCGTCAAGAAAAAACTGTAAGCAGATGTTCTACAGAGGGGGAAAATATGGACGCGACGGACAGTACCCCTGGGATTGCAGGAATTCAAGCCATCGTTTGTGATAGGAACTTTATGTTGTGGTTTTTTTGGGCTTGCCAGTTCGGCCATGACGAAAGATGATTCGATGGTTTTGCTGGAAAATCCCTTCTGTCGGAGGACTTCCCCGACAAGAGCCTGCAAGCATCTAGCGTACTTCCCGGCGTACCGGGTGCTTGTCGGTACTCCCCGGGAGTGATAGCAGGAATGGTGTCGTTGGAAACAGGTCGCGGCATAGCAATGGTCATGGATAACATGGTTGAAAACCTCGCTGCGTTGGCCACGTTGGGAAGTAGAAAACTATCCCCTTGCTCCTCCTTCTCTGATCTTGCAGATGCAAGCGACAATTACACTAAAAAGGAGGGAAAGCATAGAAAAAAAATAATGTGACAATTAATAGAGAAGCATTATGAAAGATGCGTCGGAATCTGGCTTCCAGGAGACGTAAGGCGCCACCTGTTTGTTTTGACGGATGCGACTAATCAATAAGCTGGCTTCCCCCAAAGTTTGTTAATTGTGAAAAAATGTCCACAGTTTAACATCCACTCCGTGTTGTGTTTACACTGTCGGGATAATAAATCCGCATGGTGAGTTTGCTTCCCTGGATAAAATGACACGACAACCAGACCTGCTCTCGATTACACAAACAAAGCTGCTTTGGTGACTGCATTACACTCGGGTGAGTGAGTCCCACCCATGGATTAATATACGCAATTGCAGTGCATTGTCACACATTTACCCGGACATGCTTTCCGAGATAGAGGAACAAAGATTTGTCAAACCAAGAAAAACGCTTGTAATTCCAACACGTTAATATGGCGGACCTTCTCCTGTAAGGACCATCGCCTGCAGCCCCCAAATTGCACAGTAGTCGCACAAGGGCGCCCCACCAGATTTCGAGGGGCATCGGTATACAGAGAACACTGGTCACGGTTCACCAATTGGCAGTATGCTGTGCTAGATTTGACAACACCAATCTATTTCCTTCGTGCCGCTTTCGAAATTGATAGAGAGGTTTCAAAATTCCTAAACCGTTTCAAAGCTTCATTCTTTTCCACTTCCAATTGACGGTAGAACAGTCCACCAAATTGCACCCTGGTAGTAGAGATACGAGGGGATGCCAATTATTCTTGCCAACTCACGCACAGTAGTCTTGTGTTGACCTTTAAACTTTCGTAATCTTGCTGTACGCCCGGACCTCGCTCTCGGTAGTAGGGCGGACTGTCATGTTCCTGGAATAAAGCTGAAACTCCAAGGAAAACCAGCGCCTGAGTTGGTACGAATACAGATTGTCTTTATGTGCGCGAAAACCAATGCTGGAAAAGACATCAAGCCTCATGACGGTCTCCAGGCAGCCGAAAAGATTGGTGAACAAAGAAGGAGTCATCGATAGACCCCAAAAGAGGCATGTCCCTGGCAGCGTAAGCGGAAAATAAGGGTTCAGCAATTTCGTGAAAATTCGCGGGGCGACGCGAAAGACCATGGGGGAGGAGGATATGATAAAATGACCTCTCCCATGCAATTTTTAGTATTTTCTGGAAGCAGGTGCGAATGGGACGGAGTAGTAAAAGTAATACGCATCCTTCAGGTCTATTAATGCCAGGTAGCAATTCTTTGTCATGAAAGTTGGGGCGTTTGTAATGGATACCATTTTAAAAGGGTGATATGCACAAATGAATTGAAATCTTTTAGGTTCAGGATCATGCGATATGTCCCACCCTTTTTTGGTCGGAGAAAAATATGGTGACAAACTATCCGTGGTGTGTAAGGATGCTCGTTCAAGAAAACAGCCTTATCTAAGAAAGTTTGTCTATCTCCTTTTTTAATAAGGTTCGTAACTTTGCATGAAATCACTGCGCATTTTAGGCATGACCTTGTGGCGGAGGACCAGGACTCGAAGTAACTTTGTACCATGAAACATGCCAGAATAAAGTGGTCTGATGTCAATTTATCAGTCATTATAAAGACTTTATCGACCCCCATGGCTTCAATAGGCTGGTAGGTGAACATTGGAGATTGTATGGCAAGATCCCGCCTCTCGAGAAGTTGTTTTTTCATTGCCTCCTTCGTGGTTGATGGGCCGGCTGGCGACGGGCCCCTGGTGCCTCCGAAAAATAAAATAGGACGGCTGAATAGGGTTGGCACCGTTGGCTGTTACCCGCGGCCTCCGCCACCGTGGTAGTGGCATATATTCCTTTCCGTGGAGGTTCGGCTTGGGCTGGCCTTAAACCGCGTTTGCTGACTGTTTAGCATCCGCTATTGCATTAACGTTTGGGTTACGTCATCCCCAAACAGCTTCTGTGTGACCCGGGATGTGGTCGAGCACAACCTGTGAAACTCGACCTTAGTTAGGGTTTGATGTAGGTCTCGCCGACACAAGTTGAGGCTCCGTTGCCCTTGTGCCCACAATGGGCCATCGCGTCACAGAAGACGGGGGAGGTCGATTCCTTTTCCAGAGCCAGACTTCGGGGCCAGATAATGTCATTGAAGAGGGACCCAACGACTCCGATGCTGAAATGGCCACTGAATTCTATGGAGTTTAAATCTCTTTTTGGAGTCCGCCCTTAAGAATGTGCCAAAAAAACTGATTCACCGTGTGGTTGTGGAGAGTGGCATTCGCTGGTCGCTTGTATTTGAACACTAGTTGTCTGAATTGTCATCAGTAAGACTTGAGTACAAAGATCTTCCAGTAAGTTTGCTAACTTGGGTTGCAGGGGGGGTCCAATGTTTTTGCTGCATAGATTCAGCGGCGATAAGGCTGTTGACACCAGCGTATCCACTTTACTTAATGTCCACGGTAGCTGTTGGCTATGTCTCCAGGGTTCGCACTCCACTCAATGCGAGTAGTCGCGACGCGATCCTCAAGATATGGACGGTATTGCGCTCTGGACTGGAATGAGGAAACGTTATATCCCTCTGCTCCGCGAGTTATCGCCCTGCTTTGCTCTTAGCGGGTTTTAAATTGTGCTGCATTGTCAATAATGTTCTGCTTTAGGTCCAATTGGCCACCTGTGAACCGCCCGGCCCCGAGGGGTGATCTCTGTGGCGATTCTCCTCAGGTAATCCAACAGCACGTTGATCCTCCATATAGTAGTTGAGACAGTACACGAAAAAAAAAAAAAAGAGAGATCACACGGAAGAGATTATATCTCAGTAAGGGGTTAGCAAGACCTGAGGGCCCCTTTTCCAAAAGATTCTGAAAAGTTATATTCCCCGAGGGCTACGTGATTCGAAAACTGAGGCTGTAACGGGCTATCTTCGCATGAGGCCCCGTTAGCAAGACAAGCGGGTTATGTCCATGAGGACCCCGCTGAATACTGAATTAGCAGAGGTCGGATAAATGCCAGAGGCAAACGACATAACACGGCTATATGCCATGAGGGTCCGATAATTCGAAAACTTAAGTAACGGGTTATCTTGCCTGAGGCCCGTTAGCCAAAAACAACGGGTTATGTCGGAGGACCCAGCTTGGATTAATTGAATTAGTCAGGGTCGGTTATGGAATGCCATGAGGGCAACCGGACAAACACGTATATGTCCTGAGCGGCTCGTTAATTCGAAAATTTTACTGTAACGAGTTATCTTGCCTGAGCCCCGTTAGCCAAAACAAGCGGGGTAGTCCGGAGGACCCCGGTGGAGTTTTTTGAGTAGTCAATTGGTCTTCAAGAGTCGGTATTAAACGCAGAGGCAACCGACAAACCAAGGCACACTTGTCAAACTCCACCCCAATAAAAATAAACTTACCACAGCTGGGATCTCCGTTATACTCGGGTAAACGGTTCAACTTGGTTGAATATACAACCAACTGAGCGCATTACACCATTACCCTCGTACAACTGTATCCCACCACTATGCTGACCCACTGAAGTCTACCGTGCAGAGTGCGTACGAAGAAAACCCGGCACACAATACACAATCAGGAAGAACAGAGGCAGGCGATTTGAAGCCGTCTGCTCTCTGTGGCGATCAATTGTCCATCTGAATTCATCTCATGGAATGCCCAGGGTGTTGCAGATGGGGAGGTGAAATCAATGATTGATAGCTGGCTACAGTTTAATTCAGTCGGGAGTGGCACACATGGAGACATGTTGGCCGTGGTTTAAGCTCCCGGCTGGATAGGATTTATGTTCTACTACTTTTGAGTGAAGGATGTTACTTTGTACCTGCATTCTATTTATCCGATCACGATGCCTTTTGTTGCACTATACTCTTACCGATGTCACTGTGTTAATAAGTCTTCTTGGAGTTTTTAATTCAATGGTTGTGTTCTGATGAGTTGTTTGTCCGGATGTTGTGTTTTCATTAGACTTTGGCGCCCCTATCCCTGGGTACCCTCATCACTGTTGTGGGAGGAATTAGGTGCGCCTCAAGGCCTCTTTGTATCATACAACGGGGTTCGGCGGCGCGGGTGCGCCGCCAGCGTCTGCGCGAGGTGCAGGATACCCCCGCTTCGAAACGAAGCTGAGGTTAGTGACCTGCTGTATGAGGAGGGGAGGGGCTTATATCCGTTCGCGCCGAGATTTTTAGAAGAGGGAGAGCGCCCAAAATCTGGCTTTTTTGCTAAATCTGAGCGAGCACGGGGGGACTCAAAAATAATTAGACAGGTTAAGGATGCAGGGGGGAGGGTTGTTTTCTGGGGCTGGGGGTTTATGGGGGTGTTCATGAGTTGTATAGTAAGCTTTTATCATTAGAAAACCTCTGTTGATGATAATTTTTGCAGTCCGTTTTTTGATTCTATTTCATACACTTGTAAGCAACAATCTGATTCATTAGAGCGACCAATTATACCTTACAGGAGTCCAGGTCGCTCTACGGGCCTATGTTAAAAAACAGTCCCAGGTACTCGCCGGCGTTCGTAGTTTTAATTTACACTTCATTGATCTTGTAGGGAACGATTTACTTTTAGTATACACCAAAAACGGACATCTTTGACAGGAAACTGTTATCCGATACCCAGCGTACAGCTATTATTACTTTGTTTACCTAGAAAGGTGATCCGATGGACCTGCCATCGTAGATCCGATTTAGTTTACTCACCGTCGATTACAAGATTATTGCAATGTTATTCAGTTCCGTAATCACTTCGTTAAAAAAATTGGATTGTGTTATTAATGAATACCCAGACCTGTTCAGTACCGGTCGTTCAATTCACCAGAACTTGTGTTTAATTCGTGATATCGTTGATTTTTCTAATCTAAGGTGAAACCCGTAGCGTTGATTTCTAATCGATCCAACCATAAAATGCCTTTTTGATAAGGTACATTGGGAGTTTCTGTTTTAAGATTTTACACGTTTGAAATTTGGACATATTTCCATCACGTGGAGATACATTTTAGTATACGGCATACGGAGCCGTCTACTTATTAATGGTCAACTCGGTAATGATATTAGTATTTCTACGGGGTCAGACAAGGTGCCCTTGTCGTCCGGCTTTGTATGTTCTATTTGTGGAACCATTAGCGCGTTTCATTGCTCTTCATTCTCGTATTAATTGGTTTCATATCCTGAGTGGGGGGAGGCGGTTAAATTGTACAGTATGCTGATGATGCTACTTGTGTGGCTACTCACCGTTGATCTTGTATCGTTTTCTTGAGGTCTTCAACGCTTTTCGAGACCGGCGACGGGAGTCTCACTAAATTTGAAATAAGACACAGGGACTTAAGTTGGGGGATTTTGTGGGGGGAATTAACTGGGTGGGGATAAATCGTTATCACGCATTTGTTTTGGGCAGAACGGCTTGTATTGGTCTTTTTGGAAGTCGCTGCTTTTGTAAAGGCCGAACGAGGTTGCAATCCTGGGGAGACCGAGGATTGACTCTGCCTCGGCAGGGGTAATATTGTAAATACGTGTGTTTATCCATTGCTTTATTATGCAGCAGTTGTATATATTCCTGGGGATTGGCTGTATTCTCGTCTACTAAGCTGGTTTCAGATATTTGGATTGGTAATACTGAGTTAGTATTGCGTCAGTTGTCACTATGATTGGAGAAGGGGGTTGGGTTTACTAATCTTGGTGTTACAATGAAAGCATTGTTTTGTTAGGCGACTTTTTCCTTGTTCTCCGGGGGGCGGATATGGAAGTCAATGTAGTTTCCTTTTTGCTCGTTCTTTATAGCAATGAAATTAAGGATTATATTTTCCCTTGCTGGGTCGAATTCTGTTCCTCATTCAGGCGATATCTCAAGGTCATATCGTCTTTCTTGCTCATTGTAGTTCCCTATATTTAAGATAATGGCGTTTACCATTAATTGTCAACTCATCCGTAAATCGTTAATGTCTGCTTTGTTCGCGTATCGTTCCCACGGTAGAGGTTAGGCGCCCCGATCGTGATTGGCCTTCCGTCTGGAGGCGCGGCGCACTCCCTTTTGTGTAGTGCGCTAAGTCATTCAGCTGGATGTTGGCACACGGGGCTCTCCTGACTTAGGGAGAAACTTAAAAGGTGGGGGATAGGGGATGGCGGTGTCCATTTTTTATTTCTATGAATTTGAAGATGTAGAACATACTTTCTGGGGTTGCCCGTTTCTTTTGCAGTTATTTCCTGTATACGGGATGTTCGCTTCTACTACTGGGACCAGGTCGTGGTAGATGCGTCTCTATTTTTATATATATTGGACCCTACCCTGATGTTAATAGCTATTGTGGACGGGTGTGGTATATATATTGTGTTGTTACGCGGTCGGTTTGGAGAGAATGTGTGATCTGATTTTCGACATACAGGTATCCAGATGATGTTTTTGTAGTAAGAGGTTCAGACATGACATTCGATTCGTATACTGGTGGATTTAAAAATGGTCAGGGACTACATTTTAAGACGGTTTGGGTCCCCATCACATCGAGTGACCTATTTCAGTCATGGGGGGAGAGCTTTAGTATTAATTTGTAGAGTTTGACTTTTCGTAATCCGTTTCATTAATTGACGAATGGCTTGTACAGCGATTATGGTTTCATAACATGTTTGTTGAAGGGAGACATTTTTTGTGAATACTGCATTGGTTTGTTATTTTACTGTCAAATATCAGACAACTATGTATATAATCATTCTGTACCATATGCATGATGTCAGTAAGTATAAACTGAAAGAAAAGTAGCTTGTTCGTTTCAGTTAATATCTGAAACGACGGCTCATCGAGTCGCTTGTATATTAAACGCTTTTGAGGACGGACCATGGAATAGGAGCTTGCTCCGTCCTGGTCACGGGTTTGCCCGGTCTTGCACTACCTCGCGGGATTAGGCCCCACTCCCTTCGGGAATATCTTACGATGTAAAAATGTACTAGACTGAGTGAACTCAGGTTTGCCATGTTCCCCCCTTGTGTTATTCCCTTGTGTTGGTTCTCCTCGTTCTGATTTTTTTTAATTCTCACCCGTCTAAGTTTTTTCTCTCTTTTTGGGCCTCTTCCAGTTAGGTTCTCATCTTCTGGTCCCGTCTGTATTCCGTTGTCGAGGTAGTTTTTTTTTTTTGTGTATTAATTATTCACGCATAATTCATACGGTGTCATTTTTCAATGCAGTCTCAGCGCTCGAAATTTACAATGTTTCATTCCTCTCCCATATTCACAGTCCCTACGATGACCGCCCGGGAGACGATACACTATACCGGGAATACGCCGACGGAATATCGAGCTATCGTTCGCGTGTGCTGTTGACGCGACTCCGCCCACTGACCAATAGTACCCTGCAAGTCCGATGTGACCAAACCCACTGCGGACGCGAAGGGCTCGACGCACGTATCTCCATGACCTTGAGGGCAAAGGACGAGCGAACTCGGAATACGGTGGCGCTATGAACATTTCCACGGTCTTGATAGTACTCACTCCCCGAACCTCCTTTCGCGCCCTAACCCCAGTGGACATTACCTACGATCTTTCACGATCTCTCCTCCGAGGAGGACCTGTACCGGGGCCCCCCTTTCCCCGGTATCGCTTCTCGGCCCTTTGGCTAAGATCTCCCGCTTTGAGTGCTGTTTAAACCTCGAGGGAGCCAATCATTTCTGAAGACCTGTCCGGTGAGTGTCCACGTGTGTTTTTAGGTCACCTTACATTTGACCCAGGTCCCGGCCGGCTGGCCAGGTCACTTGACCAGGCAGGTGACTTATCACGCGCGATCAGCGGATATTCCGGGTTCGATATCCCGATTTGCAGTTTCATTTTGAAACTTGGACTGACAGTTACGATGAGCAGCTCACAGAGACCGCCTCCAGCCAGTTTACAGTTTGCTGCCCAGCAGTCAAACCCCTGTTGACGTTTTCGAAAGAATGAAAGCGTTGGTGTAAACGTTGAGAGGCTCTGCTAGCCGTGCAGTCTCCTTGGAGGATGCTGGGACATCACCTTCCGAACGGTGGAGTCAGGCGACAGTTTTGGCCTGCGTTCGAGTAGGCTGAAGGGACCCGTATTCACAGCAAGCATAACTCGAATCCGGAGAAGAAGAGTGGGATATGTATAAAACGCACCATACGAACTGGAACGAAATTGATCAGGTACGTCTTGGCAGGCACGGCAAAGTAATAACCAGCGGTCAGTCGCTGCACCTAAAAAGGGACTACCCGAGGTTTTACCCGGGAATCGGCGCTGCTACAAGGTTGAAACTGACTTCGGATATCACGCGTCTTGTCGCTTGGAGGTAGACCGTGCCTGATCGATATTAAGGGCAGGCCCGTACTTTGTCACAAGTGCGGGCTGACGGTCACATGCGAAGGAGTGTACGGATATCCGCTGTTTTGACTGCAGTCAGCTAGGCCATTCTGCTTCGCGCCCTGTCCAATACGCCGCTTTGCCTCCACGTGCAATAAGGTAAAGGGGGGCACAACCACCCGGACTGCACAGTGTCGTTTGCCGCCAAGGCGACGCACAACAACTGCATGGATCCCTGGAGGAGCCAAGTTGGCCCAATTGTCGTGGGACAGAGGATGTGATGTTGTGGATAGTCGGTAAAATGAGGATGGCGAGCCAGTCAAGAACTCTGAAGTGCCCGATGGCGCTGTTGGAGAGACCGGTGAGGAGGCGTCGTCGAGCCCGTCGGCGAGCCTGTCGTCACCGAGGACGGAAACTGTTGGGACACCAGCCAGCCCGGGGGGAGGAAGGAGGATATGGAGGATGACAGATAGTAGAGGAGACGCCCGCCTCTTCTGTGCCCAGTCCCCAGAGGTGAGCATCTTCGAATATGTGCGGGAAATCAAGACTGCCTCCCCCGCTCAGGAGCTGTGGAATGATGCAATGCTGAGTGGGTGAAGATCGCCCCAGACGTCACTCAGTGGAGAGGAAGGGGCCCGGGGAAAGGGTGGAGGCCAAGACGGCACGACGGGAGGGCTCCGAGGCCACCAGGCACGCTGAGCCAGGTCCAGGTCGACGGGACCGAAAAGAAGACGCGTTATCGTTGATAAGGACCTGGGGCACAAGTCCAACATCTTCACTGCTGCCGCCCTGTTCAGTGACGGTGGAAGGGATGCAACAGCGTTTTGGCCCCCAGGCTCGTTGGCACTCCCAGCTCGAGCGTCTGGTCTCCTGCAATTCAACCACAAGAATGGGCGAATCCCCTGGCCTCCAAGCACCCTCGAGTGACCCTGGCCCATTGACATCGAGTGGTCAACACGTGGTTGCGCACCGACTGGATTAGGTCTGACTTGGTCGATCTGGAATTTCTGTCTTACAATATATGTCATCTTCTGCTTTTGGAGGTTGCTCTCTCTTTCTCCTTTTCTATAAGTTGTATTTCCTCCATTGATAGTATAATGTTCACGGGTTAAGGGCAGGGGAAAGTGCAGGCAGCTTGTGACTTGGTCAGGTATTTTGGCGTTTTCGTTTGACAATTGTTCTTTACATTCTGGGGGCGCGGCTCGAACACTCATAGGGGGTCGCCTTCGCCTTTTCGTATAAACTTAAGGTGTACAGTATCACAGATTAGGGTTGGGCAATGACGGAAGGTGTTGCTCCGTTCTTTTTAACTTACAGAAAGAATCAAGTCGAATCTGCTAATGTTTATGCTTTGTATTCTTCAAGAACTGTTATAATTGTCTTCGTGGTATCGAACCTTTGATTATCGGTTTTGGTGATTTTAATTGTATTTGGCTAAGAAGGATCGTTCGGGGGAGTCTCAGAACACCTCTTGTTTCGGTGGCGTAGAAGCTTCGGGCTCTGGCAGAGGCTGACAACTGGTCGATGGGAGAAGTCTTGCCAGGCCGATCCTGGTCATACTTGGAGTCACCGGGGAGGGACACGAGTTCTCGGTCTGGATTAGAATTTATCGGGGAAAATGTTTGCATTCTCGAATGTCCGTCGTATTACTTCCATTTACTTTCCGTTGCTATTCATTGAAATAAGAGTGCTACCCACGAGAGGAGACGAGGGCGTGGGGCCGGCGGGTCTTCGTTATCGGCTAGTGCAATGGATTACTTCATGTGATGATGTTTTCGCTTGATTTTCGCGTGCATCTTGGTTTTGGAATACCCTGAAGGAGGGTCATTGATCCTATGGTGATTGGGGGATGAATCAAGTGTAGTATAAAATGGTATAATTAAGCATGGGGTCAGGTGGCGCCCCGTGAGAGGCGCCGTAGCCTGGAGGATCTTCGACCCAGGTGCGTTGCGGGGGAGCAGGGGGGATAAGCTTCTGGCGGAGGAGAGGCATGTATGGTTTTGTGATTTGTTAGTTTTATGTATTTTGCTCCTATGTGGGATTTGATTGGGTTCATGCGGATGGAGATTCAATTGACCCTCGGGGTTCTTTCGCCAGGAAGTCCATTTGGTGGGGTAGTCGAACGGTAATCGGCAGGTCAAGAGCCCCCAACGGTCAGATGTGCAGGGGACGAATGTGTAGTGTAGGTTTTTCCGGAAATCCACCAGGCTTGTATTCGACGATGACTAATGAGTGCGATTTTTACCAAAATTATCTTCTCAATTGTATCTGAGTGAGTCCGGCCTGAAAAAGCACAGAGAGCTCGGATCTAGCCTTGTACTTAGGGCTTTGAGCATGAATGAGGTGCCGCTGGCAAGCCTGCTTAACAGAAACAAATCAACAGGCACGTGTGCCACGGCTTGCATTGTGAGTTTTTTTTTTTTTTTTTCAGAAAGTTCTTTGATATGCTTAGAGAGATCGCTCGGGGTTTATAATCAGATTTCTATTAATGGCTGTTCTGTCCGCAACTCAGAGGACAGCAGTCATTACCCTGCTTCCAAAGGCCGGTGATCCCCTAGACCGGCGAATAGGAAGGCCCCTTAGTTTATTGCGGTCGCTTACAAGATACAAGATAATTGCGAAAGTTATCCAGTAAAGAATTGCTACTGTTTGAATTATTGAATTGCTATGTTTATGAGTTATATTACTAGTGATCATGTAAGAATTGCTTAGTTTGATATGAAGTATGATTGTAATGTCATGAATTATATTACTAGTGAGTTTCAACCTGCTGTTGATTCGGGACATTATTGATGATGTCAATACCAGGAATTCTGCGTGTGCCTTGATCTCTATTGATCAACACAAGCTGTTGACAATGTTAATTAATGGGAATTTTCATGTTGAGAGTACTCGTAAAAATGAATTTTGTCACCAATTTCACATCAATTGATTCGTATTTTGTATAACGGTATTGGCAGTCGTGTTATGGTTAATGGCATTCTCTCTGTATCTCTCCGAGACGTTGAAGTGTCGAGGGGGTCAACAGGGTTGTCCCCTTTCTCCCGTGTATTATGTTTTCATTTCTTGAGCCCTTACGCAATATATAAGGCAGTCCCGTAGTAATTTCAGGGTTCCGTGTTCCGGGCGCGTGGGGTCAATGTCGTTCCATGGCGCGTATGCTGACGATGCGACCGCTGTGTTGCGCCTCGCAGCGGATATCGTCGAGTTTCTTTAATATGTGTTTTAACGTTTTGAGCGGGCCACTGGTGCTTCTTTAAACACCTGAAGAAGACGGGTGGACTCAGACTTGGTTGTTTTCAGGAGCCGCAACTTAAGCGGAATATTATTTGGAGTGATACTAGTATTAATTTCCAGGAGTTTTTTTTGGTTCTGCGGATAGTATCAATAGCAATTGGACGGCCTTAATCGAGAAGTCTGTTTCGCAGGTCCAGGCTGGAGAGAAAGGTATTTACGCTTCGCGGTAGTTACAATGATTATTACGTGGTTTGCATCCTTGTTCGTATTAATTATGCCGTGTTTATGCCCCCAGCTGGGCTTTTGTTTGTTCGAAAGATTTATAGCATTGGCTTCAAGTTCCGTGGGGATGACATCCGAGCTGTCCTCTCGTGTGTTGTTATGCTTGGCGCCCCGAAGGGGTGTCTGGCGACTTGTATAATTTGATGTTAAAGCTCAAGCCTCCGTTGTGAAGCCTTGCTCCTATGTTAGAAGCCGAGAGGCTTATACCAGTCATCTTAGGTTGCGTAGGTATTACCTCGCAAGCGTTACGTATATTTTGCGTTTCCCGGTGGAGGCAATCTGCTCCAAACAGCGGGCTGCCACGCCCACGTATATTATAATCAGTGATTTATTCATTTGTTATATAATGCTGACAATTCGTTCTTCTTGTAATTGCCTCGTTAAGAAAGATTTGAGTTAGATGATCGTCTTCGCCTCGTTGTTCCCAGTGTGATGCTGGTCATCCCCTGGTTCTCGACTGGGAGGCTCTGGGCTCGGTGTACATCCTCCTTTTGGTGCATAAGTTGAAGATTTTTGTTGGAGAGTCGTCCAAAATGCGATTTATACTCGGGCAGCTCAAGCAGTGGGGAATTAACTCGGGGCTTCCGTGCTGTGATGATTTGGAGACGATCGTTCATGTTTTCGGGATTGTGAATTATAACCACCTATATTGGATTGGGTTCGTCATGGGTTACTACTACGTTTGTTTAATTGTGGTAATCTTACTCCGGATAATTTCATCATGGGCATCCCTATTACTGGTACGATGTCAGCTGACGTTTGGGTGAGGGTTCTGGTTTCTATGGTCTGTTGCCATGCATCAGATTGGAAGCGGAGGTGTTCTCGTTGTTTTGATAATCAACGAATTGGTGATCGGGAGACCGATTCTTAAGATTCCCAAGGGGAGGTGGGAGATCGGTTAGAATTGATTTTCAACTGGTCGGGCGCAAAATTCAAGAGAGTTTGGGTGGAGGGGTCCAGGCTGTGTATCTTCATGTTTTCTTCTACGATTATTTGTATATTTGACGAATTAGTCACCAGTTTTTTTGAATAGATTTTCCCTTCGCTTGTTTTCCATGTTTTTCGCTGACTTTGATGTGTTTCTCGTTACTAGTTTTGACTGTGTTTTTGCTTTAGTCTTGCTGTATTTATAGACCCCTTGTGTTATTTCCATTTATTCCCATTGATTACCGTGATTCCATTTCCACTTGCTCATCTTGATTGTTCTGATTTGGTTGGGTCCGAGTTTTGCTTGCTGCCTCTGTATTGGTCGTTTGTAAAGTAAAGAATCTCCGTAGTTATATGCTAATTGACTGATACCAAATCATGTAAACATGTCACATTTTGTCACTCCAAGTTTAGATTTGCAAATAAATGAAAGAAAAGTATCTGGTCTTTTCAGCTGATAGGTGCCACGCGGCTCATCGAGTCGCTCGTAATTAAACTGATTTTTGGACGAACCATGGATTAGGAGCTTGCTCCGTCCTGGTCACGGGTTGGCCCTGTCTTGCACTACCTCCGGGATTCGTTGGCCCACTCCCCCCGGGAATATCTTACATGTAAAGAAATGTACTGGACTGAGGATTTGTTTTTTCTTTTGTCCTCTTCATTTAGGTCCTCATCCGCTGGTCCCCGTCTGTATTTCCCCGTTTGTCGAGGTATGTTTTTGTGTATTTATTCACGCATACTTCAACGTTGTCATTTTTCGATGCAAGCAGCCTCAGCGCTCGATTAAACATGTTCATTTCTACTCCATTTCACCTTCACTACGAATGATCCGCCCGGAGACAATAACACTATACCGGGATACGCCGCGGAATATCGAGCTACTTCGTCGCGTGCTATTGGCTACGCCCACTGACCAATAGGACCCTGCCAAGTCGGATGTGATCCACCCGCGGACGTCGAAAGGGTCGGGACGCACTTATCTCCATGACCTGAGGGCATAGGACGAGCGAACTCTCGGAATACTGCGGCGCTATGTAACATATCCACGGTCTTGAGAGGTACTACTACTCGACATCCCTCCATTCTCACCAACCCCTTGAGTGAATTACCTAACGATCTTTTTCACGATCCTCCCCGAGGGAGGACTGTACCGGAGCCCCTTCCCGTATCGCTTCTCGGCTTTTTGGCTAAGATCATTACCGCTAGTACTGTATCATTCTGTTTTCCCCAATTAGTCTCGGCCTGCGGCCTCTTCGCAATGAACTCACGTGTTTGTGACCGTTCGGTGCTCCTTAAGTTTTAAGATCATGGCGCCAAGGTCTTTTCGAGTCTTCTTACTTATCGCATGTGGGGTTCCGACTATGACCTCTACGGGTTCAGGAAGCTGCCATGGAATACGCTATCGCGTCACCTTCTCGTCTACACAACTCTAGGAGAAGCACTGGCCAGCCTTGTCTCGTTCAGAGACTTTTGAAGCAACTTCATACGCTTCTGAGACCAAGGTGTAACTGTGCTCCACTCCAGCCACCGTGAAGACGGACGATGCGGTAATTATTCGGCTATATCCTCTCACGATAATGGAAGGATCTTCAATTAACAAAACACCCCAACCCTCAGGACGGGGAGTAGACATGCAGGGATGCATCTGGACACGGATCTACCCCTCTTCCATCAGTTCAGCAGTGGCCGACTCTGGCTGTTCCGGTAACTGGGGGAAAAGCCGCTAACCTGCCATAAGTGTGGAGAGAGGGGCACCGGCAGGACCTCTTGTATGCCTCTGAGGTGTTTCCTCCGTTGCCAGTTCTTGGTTCACTTCGCCCAGAGATTGCACCAAGCAGAGGAGGTGCCCGATCTGCGACAAGAGGGCCATGGCGAGGGCGTGTGTCACGTTCTTTCGCCAACCGGCACAGCTTGGGGGCGGCTCCGTCGGCAGAACCGAACTTCCTGCAGGATGGGTTGCGGGCATTGGAGGGGAGTGGACCTCCTCTGTCCGCCTGCCGACTCAGGCTCGGCAGGCGGAGGAGGTTCTGGCGGTGCCCGAGACCCAGGATGGAGTACGGGCAGAGGGAGGAGGGGGAGAGGAGGAGGCCATGGATGGGGAGGCTATCGACAGCCAGGTCAGTCTCTTCGACCAGACCAGTGAGGGGGACAGGGCGGAGGAGATGGGGGAAGAGGAGGAGAAGGAGGACCCGGGTTCTCACGAGGCCGTCAGGGAGATCGACTCCCCTAGGGAGAAGCTGAGGCTCTGGCTAGCAAAGTTGGGGTTGATCAGGACCCACCTCTGGACCCCCACCGATGGAACGCTCGTCTGCCCCATCGGGTGGGGGGGGGGGGTGGTGGATAACTCGAGGTCGACGTCGGGGGCGAGGCGACAGCGATTGGAGATGGAGGCCAACGGGGATATCCGCCCCCCCCCCCCCCGGCGCAGCCGGCCCAGGCACGCTCTTGGCAGAGGTCAAACTCGCGACTGGAGGAGGCGAGGAGAGTCGTCCAACGGACGCAGATCTACCGACAGGAGCTACCCTGGGTGAGGTGCGCGGTGGAGGGGGGTGAGGTGGGCGGTGGGGGTGGTCTGCGCCCCCATTCACCACGCGCGACGAGTACAGGGGACACCAGGATGCCTGACCACCCAGGGGTACCCCTTCCCAAGGTCCGCTTGTGTCCGGTGCGAGATGGCCTGTAAAAACCCGAGGAGTGGGCCAACCATCTAGTGAAGGCACACCCGATGTTCGTCATGGAGATGGGGGAGAGGTACTTCGACGAGTTTCACCTCGACTTGTCCGTAGTTCCCCCCCCCCCCCCCCTTTTTGTTTTACCATGTTTTTCTGTTACAACTCTGTACACTGAACACACACGGCATCAGGGATTTCGTTAAGTGTAGGAATACACTGTCTTGGTTGCAGCTCCTCAAATTCGATATTGTTTTTTCTTACAAGAGACTTTATTTGGGATCGGGGGATTTGACTTCCTTCGAATCAATCTGGAGAGGGCTAGTTTTCTATTCGGGGGCGAGTTCCAATCATTCATGTGGTGGGGCTATCGCCTTTTCAAATGGTTTGCGTTGCCGTTTCAATAATATCAGAAGGGATGGGGAAGGGACGTTGTATTTCTGTTTTATGCAATTTTGAAAACGCATCCATACGTTTTTGTAATGTTTATTCACCTGTACGCCCAGGAATCGCATTTCTTATTTCAAATCAGCTATTCACATTTGTACGTGGGAACGTACTTGTGTGCTCGGGGGGGGGGGGGGGGGGGGGGGGGGGGGGGGGGGGGGGGGGTGGGGGGGGGGGGGGACTTTAATTGTGTTTTATTCGAGGGGGACCGCTCGAGCGATTCCTCCAACACATCAGGTTGTATTGGGCGGAGGGTACTTCGTTCCTTTTTAGACTACCATCATTTAGTGGATAGTTGGCTTTATTTTAATGAGGTAGGTAGTGGTCACACGTGTAAACACGCTGGTCGTGGTTCCGGTCGCGCCAGACATTTCTAGAGGGGGGAGAGCGCCCATCCTGTTTTGTTTTTTTCCTCGCTAATCGGAGTGGTCCGAGGGGGGACGGGGGACTAAAAATGATTAAACACGTGAAGGATGCAGGGGGAGGGTTGTTTCTCGGCTGGGGTTTTGCGGCGTTTTCAACGATTTTCTAGTACCTTTATTCGGCAGAACTTCTGTTGAATAACAGTTTGCAGGATGGGTTTTTGAATTTTATTTCGAAACACATTCACTGTATTATCTTGTTCTTGTTACTGTTTAAGGGGTATTGTCTTTTAATCTGACAAGAACAATACTTTCTTTCCATGTAATACTTTGTCTTTCAGTTTATTCAATCTTTAATACTTTGAAAAGACAAGTGGCATATTCACATGATTTGTATCATTTAATTAGGCATAATCAATTCAAGAATTTAACGCTAACAATTCTGGGACTCAATTGCAAAATACTGAGGTAAAACTAACTGATGCCAGTAATCACCATAATGCTCCTAGCAATCAACAGTACACATGCCTGAACCCCATAGGCGATCCCAGAAAATCTAACTAAACAAAACACCTGATTATTGTGGAATAAAAACGGCAAAATGCTCATGGCGTAATCAGAAAAATCGTACCAACAATATCCTCATCACGACCAATCTGTAACCCACGGAACAAACCATATAAAGCGGCGTTCCTGCAACGCGGGCGGGCGGCCGGGCGTTTAAAGACTTCGGTTCCATGCACGGCGGGCGGAGTTCTTCTCGAGTCACGCACCTCTTCTCACTATTAGTGTGATATGCGCTATATAAGAAACCGAGTAGCCGACTATATTATCATGGTATTATAGTGTTGTTACTGTATATTTATCTTTTATTATTATTATTATTTATCAAAACCGGACGATACATTGTGTTTAACTGCACACCGGTGATTATTTTCTGAAAACCCTTGTTCTGAATGTGCGACGATTACAGACCCCATAAAACTTCACAATTGAAGGTTTCGGGATTTAATTAGCAAATACGACAATCACGGTTTAAAATGTAAATATGTGTCAAGAGGTGTCTGGCCGTTGAATATAGCACAACTCTGTATAAAAATTCTCAATCCCGAGTGTTTGAAACAGTTATGAATGTGTTTGAACCGATTTGAACGTAAAATTGTCCTCTATTCTCCATTATCCGGCTTCCAGCCGGTAAGATTGAAGGAAATCACGGGAATGAGTACGAAATTACCACGCGACACGCGGCGGGCGGAAAAGAAAAATCGTACATGACCGATCGAGAAAACGCCTGCCCGCCTGCCGCGTGCATGGAAACGGCTCATTGAAAATAAACGAAGAGCGATTTGAGACGCCCGCCCGCGTGCATGGGAAAACGCGCTTAAGAGATAGGGAAAACCATGATGACCCTAGCCAATCAAACAATGTACAAATGGATTCTGAACCCACAGGCAAATCCAGAAATCGAATCAAAACACCATGGCAACCAGGTTGTGAACCAGAATTTAAAGCCCTCATTGCGGGGTGGTCAAGGGCGAGTTTATAAGGGTATTTAATACATTACAGATAGTTGTACTTATGTAGGAAGGACCCATCCGCTGTGTCCACTCTTCACCGAACTAACCCGTCATTGCTGGGTGTGGAGAAAAGTGCGACTCGGAAATGGTGGTATACATGTCTTACTCGCCTTTATGATGAGCACTTTTTTATATTAAGTTGTGAAACAATAAGTGTGACTAGGATTTCATCCCATGCTATTGCCATGAGTTAGAATGGGGGGCATGGTTGTAATAGATGACTATTAGTATAATAACTTGGACCATTTTACTGCATCCATAATTTAAAATCCCCACCGAAGTTTGCCCCTCCCCCACTCGTTCCAGTGTGGTTAAAGGCCAGCCTCTTCACACGATGCCTTTTTTGTCTGGAGGGCAATTCAGTTTGCTTAATTCAGATAAAATGTTCGGCTGTTTCTAAAGAGCTTGCCAGGAGAATCTGCTTAAGATATTTGGTGGTGAGAGGGTGCCTTACCCTAAGGGAAGCCTCCGCTCCCTAATGATAGGGTGCTATTTTCCATTTCATCATACAATATTTTGTGATGTTTAGAACGAACTTAAATCATCTTATCATTAAAAATATTTTTCTTAGGTTTTAAAAGCAACCCATCAAAATTTGGGGATTGTTCTCACGTGGAAAGTAAATGTTACGCTGGGGTTACCAAACCATCGTCACCGAAACTCATTAGTTTATAAAAAACAGAACTAATCGGCTTTCTTTGTGATTTCTTACACTGTACTGTGAGTAATTGAAAGCAGTCTACATCCTTTTTTACTGTGCGCCACAATGGAAATTATGTTCAACCTTTAGGTGACCACACCAAAGATTCTCGCGTAGCATAGACTGATGTAGGCGTTCAACGTCGTCACTCCTTTGACTGACGTGCCACAACCCTACATCCTGTTATTCACAAGGCCAGTGATGTGAGAAACCATATTGCCAGAACATACAACCTTATGCACGGACAGCCTAGCCTATTCATTAACTCACAACTATCATATTCTACTACACACAATTCAATAAATTTTAAAAAAAACAAGTCCTACGTAAGGCTTCGCGAATGAGATTGGGCTGGACGTGTTTAGGCCTACTTTATTCTTGCGGCGACTGTGTAACCGTAATTGGTAGATTTGGTAATGTTGAATTTCAATGTGCCTAGGCAGCGGCAAGCTGAGGGCCTACCGTTAGGCTAACCTAAGCCGAAGGTCAGAGCCTTCACCTCTCCCGCCTACTTGGATAGGTAAACCACGAATCTAACGCCTACACTATTAACCGCTTCATAAGTCAGATAACTTCGTTCTTGACGCGTGCGGTATTGTCACCCCCTGCTGGTAATTCAAAATTCAATTCACAATGCCTTCAACTCCCGCACTGTACATAGCACAAGCGCAGTCATGCATGCATAGCATGCGCCCAGGTACGATGTGCCTGCAGCCTAACGACTGTGCAATTTTTGCTGGCCCGACTTGTTGTTATTGTTTGTTTTGTTATGTTGTTGTTTATTGTGTTTTTTGTTTCGTCCAATATGACCTCGGGTCAAGTTATAATGACGTTCCAGAACGATTAACGTAATCGCCGAAAACGGGTCATAGGTTATGACGTCCGAACGATTACGTAATCGCGAAAAAAAAACTCGGGTCTAGGTTATAAGGACGTCAGAACGATTACGTAATCAGCCCGAAAATCCTCAACTTAGCCAAAATACACGCCTGCGAAATATTTCAATATTTCTTAGTCCCTTAAAAATATAGCAAGGTATTCCGTGCGTTCAACGCCATCAGCGCGGCTGTAACAAAGATAAGTTTACGTTTCAAACCATTACTGTCGATCAGGCTACTGAACAATTAGAAGTGTTTCATCGAAGCTTTCGTGTGTGTTGCCACTTCGGTGGATTTCGGGAACTTTGCGTCAATGAAGAAATCGCCCTTACACAAAAGTGAAATGACTTGTTACATCATGATTCGAAACGCTACACAACCTGGACCTCTCCACCCAAGTCTTCTTAAACTTAGCGCCAGACCAGCGTCTTAAAATCGATCCTGATACATCCCCCCCCACCTCTCCTTAATTCTTAGAATAACCCACTGGTTGACGAACACAAACGCACATCTGCGCTTCCAAAGCTGAGCTGGTTGACAGACAGTAACAGAAAGACAAAAGGCTTAGTGATTCCTTGACTATTTTGCAACCTATAGCAACACACGGACAAATGGGATATTGTACCAGCCACTTATGGGCAACATAACGCCTGACAAATTTCCTATCTTTTCTCACCAAATAATAGGGTTCTGTACCCTTGTAAGAAAGCTACACACTAAATTCAAGTATGAGCTTACACACTAAATTTTCAAGTATGAGCTTCATCATCCAAGTGGGATCGAGTTATCGTCGTTTCAAACCCAAAATTGCTAAAATTATCCATTTTCACAATTTTTCTATTTTCGACCAAACCCCTCCTGACCTAAACCAAAACAAAAGGGTTCCCGTAAGAGAACTAGAACACACTTTCAACTTGATCGGACCACCACTTCTTGACTTATCATGTTTTGCAAAGGTTTTTCAGACTTTAAAAAAACCTCTGTCTGGTGACCTCAGAATAACCTCTGACATGCCCCAAAACAATAGGATCATGTACTCATAATGGGAAACAAACCATACCAAGTATGAGCTTCATCCATCCGGGTGGGGTTTGAGTTATCGTGTTTACAAGCTAAATAGCCAAAATTCGAATTTTCTCACAAATTCTCCTATTTTTTTTAAATTAATTATTAATAGTAATAAAAAATATTAAGGTTCCTGTACTCCCCATAATAAAGCTATATACCTAATTTCACTTGATTCGGACCAACCATTCTGGACTTATCGTGTTACAAGGTTTTCAGACTTTGCCCTCTGTGACCTCTGACCTGACCCCAAAACAATGGGTTCATGTCTCATTATGGGAAACACACATACCAAGTATGAGCCTGACCCTACTCAGACGTTAACAAGTTATCGTGTTTACAGCTGGGCGTCACACACACACACACGACGTGACTGCATAATTCTCCTGACTTCGTCAAGGAGCAAAAACCAAAAACCCCACCCGCCCCCATACAGCAATCGACTCGCACCCCTCCCCCCTCCTATAGGAAACCCCGTACAAAATATTATCCGGGTCAAGAGTAGGCACCTAACAACCCCCCAGTCAAGTGCCGAAAACCTAGCCAACACAGGCTGAATAGAAATACAATCCCAGAAAGACGTGATGAACCGTTTCCAACCACCACAAAAGGGGCAACGCCAGAATTCAAACCCCCTCTGCTTACGTTTGACCCAGGTGTAAATGGCATTGTGAACCAGTCCTTCCATGAGAATCTTTCAACTATTACAAATAAGGGGTGAAACAACGGAAGCACCTTCTCAACCTCGGAAGACAGGTGAAAAACATTGTCACATTATACAATTGTGAATAATTTCACTAATCTCAGCATACGAGGCGTAACAGACCAAACTATTGTGAGCCGAGTTGCTCCACAGAAACGAAAAATGCGACGCAGCTCGCTTGCAAGGAAGAACGTCAAAAACGCCAATGACTAGTATAATGCCATCACCTGCTTTCCAACTAGTAGGGCGACTCAACACTAATAAGCCGGTCCAACTTTTAAACCCAGCACACTAATAATAATAACGGATATGAACGAATTGATCACAAAACCACAATTCACCATTTAGAGAAGAAGAAAAGGTATCTTACTCTAAATGGTAAAGCCTGTGCGATACGATCATACTTGGCCAATCAAGGCGGACCAAGTACTATTGACACTCTCGCCAATCAAGTTCAACAACGCACCCGTCGCCCTTTCCAAAACCTACTGAATGCTTCAACCTGATAAAGGCCCCCAAACTTAGCAAGAATCCGCTCAAGTTGTTCGCGACTAGCAGAATGGCACTTGGCCTGCAAGTCCGACACCCGACACGCCCTTTTCCCGCGCCAGTCCGACACCTCGTGTATTACTAATTAACTCTTGGTACGCAGCTGATACCCTTCCACCAATCAGCCAGGGAGTCAAAACCACCCTTTAAACAGTTAAAGTTACGCCCTGAAAACATACAAAATCCGTCAAAACGGTGAGCTTTGACCTTTCAGGTTGGAACCATGTGTTCCAACATCAGAAGGGTGGCGACTTTCCACCTAACAGTCGACAAATTACGAGTTTTTTAACGAGGGTTGAAGCTCCGTGCTACCTGCGGTCACGCGGAGACAATATGAGTTGCATCGGGGGGTCCAATAGGACCCTGCAGTTCCGATGTGGCCCACTGCGTACGCGAAAGGGACTCGGACGGACGTAATCCTCCGTGACCCTGAGGGCAAAAGACGAGCGAACTCGGATCCGGTGGCGCTATGAACACGGTCTTGAGAGGTACTTGACTCGACCTATGCTTTCTTCTCCCTACCCATAGTGACATTACCAACGATCTCTCATGATCCTCATCCGAGGAGGACTTACCAAGCCCCTTCACACCGGATCTTCTTCTCGGCCTCTTGCTAAGCTCTGGTTAAAATTACTCTGCGGTGCATCAACAAGAATAACCAATCGTTTTCGAAGACTGGTTTCAGGTGATTGTCACGTGTTTAGGGTCACGTGATATTTCCATCCACCCAGGTCCCGGCCAAAGTTTCTGGTCACGTGACCTGTCACGTGACAACATGTAACCGACATCGATTTTCGGTTTGTTGACGATATCTATATCGTGGACGGTTTTTGATATCGTGGGCGATACCACGATATATCTGTTTTCACTATGGCACGGTGCGGTCCGCGGTACAGGTCGATCCATTGGTTTTTTGAGGAGAAGACAGATGTTTTCAAAGTTTTGTTAGCGTGGTGTGGACGTGGAAGATTATTGCGGAGGAGAGTAGAGGAGCCTTTTGTCAGGCGCGTGAGCGATTATAGAGAGAGTGAGAGGCACTTCTCGAGTACTTCTTTAAACAGGAGATCAAAATGATTACGGAGGTTAGAGATAGTCAGGGTAAAGCGTAGTCAGTGGGGAGGAAGTTGTTAATGTTTTCTATGAATACTATCAGGACTTGTAGAATTTAAGAAAGGCGCTGGACGCTATGTCTAACCAGAATGCAAGGCATTCATAATCGCGATAAATGATGGGCCATGGAATAGGTGCTTTTTTTTTTTCATGTAGATTTTTTTGAGGCGAGTAACCTGAGTTAATTATATCCCCATCCATCCCCCCAGCTTTGGGTCCAATGGAAACCTGTTCCTTCAATGAGATTGACAGTCCCTTCCCCGCCGTTGAAAAGCGAAAAAAGTGTGGCCTCTGATGGACCCCACCTCGAAATGACCGCCACTTCATTTTTTTCCAATTCATAAATTTTGCATGGAAACCTCCAAATAGAGGGCAAGCAGACATGCAGTATTGGCCACTTCGAACCATCTAAGATTTCATGGGTGGACATGTGCACCAATTTTCGGATCAATCGATGTCATCCCCATATCCTCTTGGCGGTTTGGGAGGAGAACATTTTTTGCATCTATAAAGACGTCGAAAAGATGTGGTTAAAGCCATCGATCGTCCACTCCGTTTCAGAAATTTGTGTTGTTTGTCATATGTCCCTAGATATGTTTTGTGCTCTGAACGAGATTTATTTCTGCTGTCCAAAGTTCCCCTACGCTGGCCATGGCTGATGTGAATCGGCCATGGCTATGTTTTTAGCCGCAAGCAAAATGCGGCAAAATGTTGAAACAGCTGTAGCTGCCGCCTAAAGGCATGACAAAGCTACACCTGCCCTCCGAAATTGGGTATTTGATGCGACCATGAACCCAATTGAGACTGGGTAAAATAAGTTAAGAACCCGTACAATAAACACAACCACATTCACTAGCTGTCCTCAAAACGGAAAAAAAAAACTGCGCTACACACAGGAATCGAACCCGGGCCACGATAATCCAAAAACGTTGTGTTAACGACTCACCAGCCTCGCGGTCACGTGATGTTGATGTGAAATTGTGATTATATGTATCGCACATATCGATCGAATGTGTCGAGATTATAGATGTGGCGAAGGACGGGATTTTGTTCCTAACTAAAAACTGTGAGGTAGTATTTTTCAAGAAATTGTTGAAAGTGATTGTAGACATTCTCAGGACCGGCATTTCCACGTACATCAGTGAGAAGAGGACTGCAATCCTTTCGTGAACCCTATACTTGGCTGTTCGTGTTTGGTTTTGTTTCGCTAGGCTATTAATTTGCCGTGAGACTGCAGGCAAAGGCACGTAAAATTCTATTATTTTATAAAATAATAGCCTATTTACAACAGTTCATTGAATGATGAGAGCAGAATATCAAGATTTACGTCCCTGTATCGTTTCTCACACCAGTCAAAAACATCTGGGCGAACACCATTCTTATTCTTACGAAAGCCCTGTTCGCCTTGGCCTCTGAGCATGGCGGTGGTTGTTGAGCGAGCTCGTCCTGCAATGTGCTCTCATTGACGTCTAAGCGAATCATCTTCCTGTATTTTCGACTGATCAAGGCTATATTGGGGGTTATTATGGACCCCCAAATCTAATGTTTAATTGCGCGACGAACTTATAAATGATAAAGTCATTTCGATTCGTTGCAAATGGAACTGCTAATCCTAAATAAACTTACATTTTATCGTGGTTTACTTCGTACGAATCACTGAGACAGAACTGTTGAAGCCGAGATTTGTTCTATATAAACGTCTTTCCTCTCCGACTGACATGGTCAAACCTCGATTGAAGCTGTTCGGAGCTTGGTCCCGTCGCTCAATTCTGACGTAACCTGACCAGAATTAAAAATATACCAAACTCAATCGCATGCGCTGTCTCCATTGCTATAGACTTTTTGCACACGTCACCATAGAACGTTCATTTACTAACATAACCTTTCCATTGACTAATTTCTTGAAAGTCCTGCGTCAATGCTACGAAATGTGTAACCAGCGCACTAAACCCGACTACAATACAAGCGATTTCATCGCTCGTAAAAATGAGTTCCTGGATTGATGCCTGTCGAGCGAGTTTTATTAAATCTTCTATGTCATTGGTCAAGGATTTACTGACGTTTTTATGATGATATTTTTCGTAGAGGTTTTTTGTCTTCTACTCAGAAGACGGCAGTGGTTACGTTACTTCCGAAGGCTGGTGACCCTCTTGATCCGGCCAATCGGAGGCCCATTAGCCTGCTTACGGTAGACTAGCAAGATCATTGGCTAAGATTATTCAGTTTGTCATTTATCCAATGTTTATGACATTCTATCGAGTGAAAAAAATTTTTTTTTTTTTTTCAGACACTGCTCTGTGCCGGGTAAGTCTATCCATGATAATTTGATTTTAGTAGGGACATAATCGATGATGTACTTTTGGAAGGAATTCTGCATGAGCCGTTAATTTCGATTGAACCCACAATGGCGTTCGATAAGTTAATTGGAATTTGTCTGTTTAACTGTTTCTCTGCGTAGATGAATTTTGGAGATGCCTTTTGTTGGATTGAAATTTTGTATCATGGTATTGGTAGTCGCATTATCGTTAATGGATGTTATCTGAGTCTAATCAAAGTATCCGGGGCGGTCAACAGGTTGTCCTCTGTCCCCCCGCTAGCTTTGTATTTTTTATTTATTGAACTCTTTGCTCATATATCAAAGCAGCTGCGGTATTTTTGGGTTCGTATTCTGGTGGGTGTAGTGCTGTTATTTTTGCAATATGCCTGATGACGATGCGACCTGTGGTCGCCTCTTTCGTCTTCTCAGCGGGACATCATTGGTTCTCCTGCCTTTTCTAGTTCGAGGTGTGCGACTGGGGCCTCCCTTATTTTGAAGAAGACCGTTGGTTTGAGACTTGGCTGTCTCCGATGACTAAGCTTAGGGGGATATCATTTGGAGTGATGCTAGCATTGAGATTAATGGCGTTGTTTTCGGGTCTCCTGGGAGTGTTAAGCGTAATTGGGAGGACCTGGTTGTCAAGTCGGTTCGGAAGGTCCAGGCTTGGACTAAGCGGTCTCTTACCCTGATCGGTAAAGTTACTATGGGTTAATTTTTTTATTATTTACCATATGCTTTCGTATACTTGTTCCCCGACAAGGCCTTTGTTCGTCGTATTCATAGCATTGTTTTTAAATTCTGTGGGATAATAAGACGGAGCTGGTCTCCCGTGAGGTGGTGATGCTCCCGCGATCCGAAGGGGGTCTGGGCTTGGATAACCTGAAGTTGAAATTGGAGGCTTTGCTGGTGAAGCCTTTGTTGCCAATGTTTGAGGCTGGTGAGGCCTTAACAGCCTTTCATGTTGCTAGGGTACTTTTTAGCTAGCTCGTTGCGTCGTATTTTCCGCTTTTTGTGGACTAATTCGGCGCCTAACAGTGGATCTCTCACTCCCACTTTGTCCAATTTGTGAGATTGCTAATTCTCTATATTTGGGGGCCGAAGTGACTTTTACTTATACTCGAGGGTGGAAGGGTTTGGTTACAATACTTAGCTCGACGAGACCCCTCGTCACGCCCAGGGCGATGGTTGCGGAGCCAATATTGACTGGAAAGCTGTTTGGGAGTCTGTCTTTAGCTCGTTGCTGTGTAACAAGCTGGCAAATTTTGGAGTGTGAGAGTTGTTCCCATGTCATCATCACCGGGCGAAGCTCACGTTGGGGGTCATTAACTCTGTGGCGTTGCCCGGTTTGTGGCGATTGGAGACAGGGGTTCATAAGCTTTTGGGGACTGTGTCTCTGTTCAGCCTATTTTGAATTGGTTTCTGAGTGCGATAAGTTTTTCAATTGTCCTATGCTGACGGGATCTGATAATTTCATTATGGGGTTTCCGTTTTCTGGAATGTCTTTTATTGTTTGGTGAGTGCGGTCTTGGTTTGTTTTTTTTCGGATGGCTAAGCACCTGGTCTGGAAGCGTAGGTGTTTGCTTACTTTCGACAATCAGCAGATCGGGGATAGGGAGCTCATTCTTAGTATCAGGGTGGGGTTGGCGATCGCTTGCGATTGACTTCAAGCGGTGATCGGGTACAACGTTCAAGATGGTTTGGGTGGAAGTTCTACACTGTGTGTGGTTTCGAATGATACTGTACAATTTAATTTCGTGTAAGGTTTGATTTGCCTCCACCTGGTTTGTGGTGATTGACTGTATATTCTGGTTGTCGTTGTAGTTGTTCTTTTACTCCTCCTGGTCATGGATTAGCTTCTAGGTTGGTCTGCGAAGTTGATTGCTTGTACAATCGTTAATCTTGTTGAGTTCAGTGCTGTCGTCCTGTTGGGCGATCACTGTATATTGTTTAAGATTTGTTTTGTTTTTTCTTGAGTTATTTTGATTTGGTTTGTTGACTTTAATTACTGTTTGGGGTTATTGATTCTCCTTGTTGTACTCATTATACTTTCTTTGTTTATGAACTGGAATCAACTATGTACATGATAATTCTGTAATTTGACCTTTTGGACTGTGTATCATTTGCCATGTCAATACTGGAATAAATTGCAAGGCAAGTACATAATGGACGCAAATTTCCGCTCTTTTATTATGTATCGTCCTGTGTATTTCCCACCACAGTGGTTTTTTGTCCGCCTGTCAAAGTTGGTTTATCCTTTCGTTGAATACAAGACTGAGTTTAGAGTTGTTCGTAATACTGTTTGTTGTCAGTGGACGAGGGGGGGGGGGGGGGGGGGGGGTTGGAAGATGTAAATATTAAGATGAAAGCTTCATTTGTCAAACGGATGTTTCCATTTTTGGTTGACGGAAGGATTTTCTTTCTTGTATTTTTTACTTTGCCCCCGGTAATTTCATTGCAGGAAGCTTCCGGTGTATATTCCCGCATTTACGGTCTAATTCTGTTCCGCAATCTTATCAGTTGGCGTGTCGTTATAATCACATTTATCAGTGTTGTAGTCGAGACTCTGGCACATCCGAGACCGAGACCGAGATCGAGCCATAGAGGGTGTCGATACCGAGACCGAGAAGCCACTTCGAGACCGAGGCCGTAAGGTCCGAAACCGATATCGAACCGATTATATAAGTGTATATAGGTCAACAACTCAAGTCCGGATCTGTATTGTAGGCCTATTTCCACCCACATGCTCTATTTTTTTTATCATGAATAGACAACCTCTGCACTCTATCGATACATTTGCTTTGCCTACAACTGAACACAAGTCACACTCCTTCCGCGATCATCTCCACATCGACAAGGATAGTTCTAACCACTAGCTAAATCAAGGTGTCCCATGTGAGCATGCACACCCCCCGCCCATTCTCGTCAGCCCCCCCCCCCCCCCTACCTCCCCCAGTTTGCGCATTTTATTGGTTAAGCCATGAACCAAGATACACACCCCTCATCACTTTTGAAATAAAATCCGATTTTGTGAAGACACGGTTACTGACGTCATGGATGAGGGCCTCTCCCCTCCCACTCTCTCACTTGGTCTTCCTCCTCCTCTTTGGCTGGGAGGGCTCTTTCTCTCTCCGCATCCTTCATGCACAAGCATTCATAATCTACGCTTCCTAAACCCGGAAATTATTGCTCATCTCTTTCATTCCGCATTCCAATTAGCCTCTTAGGTCGTACCCTCCCCTCCCCATCACCCCCCCACCCCCCCCCCCCCACTACCCCAGGACAACCTGCTTTCTTTGTCGCCAGGTGGGGCGCTATTGTGTCTCAATCCATAGCCCCATCCCTGGATTCCAAAATCATACCAATAACTTGACCCTTTCCAATGCATTACCATTAGCTTTTGTCCTATAATTGGATGACCCATTTCATATACCATGTATGAGACTTCAGTGTATTAGGCAGGGGATGTCAGATCAACTTTTGCGAAACTGGTACCGATGTCTAAAGGTCTAACCCATCTGGAAAATCGAAACAAATTCATGTTCACAGTTCATAACATTGATAATTGATAGTTCCTTAGGCTACTGCAGTCACTGATAATTTAATTACTAATTATGCTCTTCCTCCCCACTAAATCAGTAATTGAAATCACTAAATATTCACCTCTTCTCTTCTGTCACACTCAATCAGGATTCAGTTTTGTATTGGGGTAGCACTGCGTAAAGGGGTTTCCATATTTATAGGCCCGGGTTCTTTTTTATTCATTCATTTCTTATCATGGTCAGGGTAAAAATATATTAGGGTTGGATATAAAAAATAGGTTGAATAGGCCTAACAGTACGGCTTTGAAAATCGTGGAAGACACAGGATAATATTCAGGTTCGAACAGACACAATACAATTATTCGGAGCAATTCTATTGGCAATGCCCAATATAGCCTGTCAAATACAGGCATTCTCAAAGTGAAGCTAGTTACCAGGCTTCCGACTCCTTGCCTACTGTACTGTGACTACTGTGAGTGGCTGCCAACAAGTTGAAGCTAGCAACAATACGGGGCTCTGGGCTGTTTCCCATATTGAACCAAGTACTTAACGGCCCACTCCCTTGCTAGTTCATAGCAAAAGCTCAACACATGAATTGCAGGATGATTTTTCACTGAACTGGAAATAATTCTGAAGAAAAAAGACGACAGAAAAAAGACACACCAAGTATTGTTTGATGTCTCGAAGCGAGACCGGAAGAATTTCAGAAGGGTTCGAGACCGAGACCACAGGTGTCGAGACCGAGACCGAGAGACCAGGAGCACAAAACTTCGAGACCCGAGACAGTAAGGTCCGAAACCGAGATCGAGACCGAATGTATACCTCCGAATGTCTTATAGGTATATAGGGCAACAACTAAAAGTCCGGAACGGTATAGGCCTATTTCCACCCACATGCTCTATTTTTTACATGATAGACAACCTCTGCTTATCGATACATTTGCTTTTCCTACAACTGCAAAACAAGTCAACACTCCTTCCCTATCATTCTCCACAATCGACAAGGAATAGGTCTAACCACTGAGCATAAATCAGGGTGGTCCCATTGTGACGGCATGCACACACCCGCCATTATCAGTCAGCCCCCACCCCCCCCCTCTTCCCCCAGTTCGCCATTTTATGCGTGAAGCCATTGAACCAAGATGAACACCCTAATCAACATTTCAAAATAAAATCAGATTGTGAAGACACCTGTGACTGACTGTCATGGATGAGCCCTCTCCCCTCCCAACCTCTTCACTTGGTCTTCCTCCTCTCTTGGCCTGGGAGCATTCTTTCTCCGCAATCCTTCATGCAAGCATTCAGATACTACGTTCATAAACCAGGAATTATGATCATCTCTTTCAGTCTCTGCATTCCAATTAGCTTCTTAGGTCGTACCCTCCCCTCCCCCATCACCCCCCCCCCCCCACCCCAGGACACCTGCTTTCCTTATGTGGCCATGTGGGGCGCTATTGTGTCTCGATCCATAGCCCCATCCCTGGATTCCAAAATCATACCAATAACTTGACCCTCTCAAATGTATTACCATTAGCTTTTGTCCTATGATTGGATGACCCATTTCATATACCATGTATGAGACTTCAGTGTATTAGGCAGGGGATGTCAGATCAACTTTTGCGAAACTGGTACCGATGTCTAAAGGTCTAACCCATCTGGAAAATCGAAACAAATTCATGTTCACAGTTCATAACATTGATAATTGAATGTCGTTTAGGCTACTGCAGTCACTTTGGGGGCGGGGCATAATTTAATACTAATTACTGTCCCTCCTCCCCACTAAATCAGTAATTGAAATCTAAATAAAATTCACCGTTTTTCTGTCACACTCACATAAGGAGTCGTGTTGTATTGGGGTAGCGTACGTAATGGGGTTCCAATTCATTTATAGGCCAGGTCTTTTTAGTTCAGTCATTTCTCATTCATGGTCAGGGTAAAAATATATTAGGGTGGATATAAATTAGGTTGAATATGCCTACCGTACCGCTTTGAAAATCGTGGAAGACACAGGATAATATTCAGGTTCGAACAGACACAATACAATTATTCGGAGCAATTCTATTGGCCAATGCCCAATATATCCAATGTCAAATACGGCATTCTCAAAGTGAAGCTAGTTACCAGGCTTCCGACTCCTTGCCTACTGTACTGTGACTACTGTGAGTGGCTGCCAACAAGTTGAAGCTAGCAACAATACGGGGCTCTGGGCTGTTTCCCATATTGACCAAGTACTTAACGGCCCACTCCACTTGCTAGTTCCTAGCAAAGCTCAACACATGAATTGCAGGATGATTTTTCACTGAACTGGAAATAATTCTGAAGAAAAAAGACGACAGAAAAAAGGACAAACCACCAATATTTTGCTGGTCTCGAAGCGAGACCGGAAGAATTTCAGAAGGGTTCGAGACCGAGACCAGCAATGTCCGAGACCGAGACCAGCAAAAAACTGGTATCGAGACCGGTATCGAGGACCGAGACGGTATCGAGACACTACAACACTGACATTATATGCATCTAAGTCTAACTTGTTGCATGTTTGTAAGCACACTAGGGACATCGTTAAGTTGTTATGTGTCCCGTCGTCCCCTGGGTGGTGGTGGAGTGCCCCCGCTGGGACTGGCCTTTGGTCTGGAGGATGTGGTGCACCCGCTTCTGTGTGGTGCGCTGCAATCTTTCACCTGGAGCCTGGTCCACGGGGCGCTCCTTAGAGGGAGAGGAAACTGCTGCGTTGGGGCATTGGTAGTGGGAAGTGCCCTTTCTGTTGTCAATTAGAGTGTCTCTCACTTGTTTTGGGACTGCCCGTTTCTCTTTGGAGTTATTTGTTGGGTTAGCGAGATAACCCGCCGTTTCTTTGGTACCAGAATTATTTTGAGTAGTTCAATGTTTCTATATGGAGACCCAGTTCCGGATACAACCCAGCAGTCTGGTCACGTGTCTGGTTCATTTTTACTGTCATTAAGGATTGGATCTGGCCGTAGGAGGTGTATTTTTATTTTCGAGAAGAAAGCTTTCATTGATGATATTTTTGTCAATAAGGTCAAAAGAAGACATCAGAGATAGAAATTTAGTCGACTTCAAGCGATGGTCACGTGTTAAATTTAAAAAGGCTTGGGTTCAAGGCGTTTAGGTTTGTTCCATTTCTGGTAGTGGGGTGGTTATTAATTTATGAGATTGAGAAGGAGTTTATAACTTCCGTAATGTTTTGGGGTTAGTCTGGTTTCAGATATTAATTTTAGCCCTCAGGGGCTACGTTCTTTGTTGATTTGTTTGCCTACATTGGAAGTATTCAGGTGTGTTTAAGGGAAAACTTTCAAGTTTAGTGTCATTTAATTGTCTATGTTTGTGTTGGTTGATTTCAGAATGTCAGTTTTAATGCTATGTTAAAAAGTCTGCATTGTATATATATTGTAAATACTTCATAGCCTATTATTTACAATCGTTTTGTACCATATGCATGTATTTTGAAGAAATTGAAAGAAAAGTATCGCTTCTCGGCCTTTTGGCTAAGATCATCGATTCCTATTGTATCACGTCGCAATCAACACGGCCTCGGGCATGCCAACATTGAACCCTCGCGTACGCGATCGTTCAATACTCTTGAAGTTCAAGGAGCCTGGTACCAGGATCTTTGATGTCCTGCGAGCGGTTGGCATCAAACCAGACGAACTTCTGGGGGTACAGAGTCTTCCTGGTAACCAGTATGACGTCACTTTCAAGACGAGCGACCTGCAGCGGAGACATTGGCCGGCTATATCCGCCTCGGAGGACTTCGAGTCAAAGTCTTACGCCACCACGACGAAGGTGGTGACGGTCCTGAACGCACCAGTGGAGACGGACGAGATGGTAATCAGGCACATCTTGTAGCGGTATGGAAGATCACCGATTACAAGCACCTTCGCCATACCAACTATCCCCAGATCCTGACCGGCAAACGCCAAGCGAGAATGGAGCTGGAGAAGGACATCCCCTCGTCCATGATGCTCAATGGGCGATCTTGGTGGTTTTGATACTGGGGACAACCGCTGACATGCCACAAGTGCAGCCAGGAGGCATGTAACGCCATCATGTGTTTCCGCTGCCAGGGCATTGGACGTTCGCCAGGGAGTGCCAACACCAACGGCGATGCCCGATATGTGACCGGGAGGGCCATGGAGAAGGTCACTGCCCGGTCTCCTTCGCAGGCGTAGCTGGGGGGTGCGGCGGGTCCTTCGAACGCACCTACTCCAGATGGCCCGGTCGAGTTCGGCCCACAACCGAAACCATGGTCAAGATGTTCGCTGCCGCCGGGGAAGTGGTTGGTGGCCACCGATGGTGCACCTACCGGACCACCTGACCAGACGGAAGAGGAGGCACTGGTGGTCCCCGAGACCCAGCCGGGGGACACATCGGAAGACGAGGGAACAGGGCGACGAGAGGGGTGACAGCCAGGCCAGCCTGTTTGACCTGACTGGGAATGGAGTTGAGGAGG
Source organism: Sclerodactyla briareus (assembly GCA_026419785.1). Classification (NCBI taxonomy): domain Eukaryota; kingdom Metazoa; phylum Echinodermata; class Holothuroidea; order Dendrochirotida; family Sclerodactylidae; genus Sclerodactyla; species Sclerodactyla briareus. Next base: position 53,902 of record JAODTK010005568.1, read on the forward strand.
CACAGCAAATGGAGGAAGGGGAGGATGATCAGGTGGAGGAGGTGGAAAGGAAGATATTGTAGAAGAGGCGGAGAAGGAAGATGCGGCAATGGAGGAGCTCATGAGCGAGATAGACTCGGACAGAGAAAAGGTGGAACTTTTGGCTAAGATGAGCTGGGTGATAACAAACCCCCCAGCCACGGAGAGCCAGGTGATCCCTGCCACTGCCCCGCCGAACGAGGGCAGGAGCACAAGGCCACGACGGGCACCAGGTGGCAGCGGATTGACCCTATGGAGGGAGCCCAAACCCGTGGAAGGTCGCTCACCCGGTCCCAGCCAACCAAGAAACGTAACCGTTCGTCGCGGGCTCGGTCAGCCAAATATCCTGGACCGGGCTGCCAGGGCGATACATGAGAAAAGCCAGATCCACCGACAGAAGAAGCCATGGTTGGCGTGCAGGTAGAGGGATGCGGGATACCCACCTCGACAAAGTGAGGAGTACCGCCAACATGGAGCATGCCACTCCGGGGTAACTCTGCCGAGGTTACACTGCAATAAGTGTGACAGCTCTTGCAACAATCATGAGGAATGGGGAAACACATGGTCAAGTCCCACCCCCAGCTTGTATTATACGAGGGGGAAGCGTATTTCGACGAGTTTTATTTGTGAACCCCCCCCCCCCCCCCCCCCCCCCCCCCTACACCCAGGGGTGGCGGATACCGGACCAGGACAATGGACTAAGTCGGTGAGATAATATTGTTTTTGTTTTGTTATTAATAGGAAACCATGCATTATTACGTTTCATCCATTTTTATCGTAGGAAACTACCTTTTATTGCTATTTTATTCACTGCAGGAAACGGCTGGTATAACATACATATACAAGTAGGAGACTACGCCATTTGTTTCTCAATTTCACCATGCTTTTCATATCCATTTGTACATTGAATGTACACGGTCTTAGGGATTTTGTTAAGGTGTAGAGATACACTGTCTTGGTTGAAGATCTTAATTTTGAGTTGTCCTTTTACAAGAGACTTATTCGGGATCAGCGGATTTCACTTACTTTAATTCAATTTGGGACGGTCCTGTTTTGTTCAGGGGCGATATCCACCCACTCATGTGGTGTGGCAATCGCTTGCTCGGGTCGTTTGACGTTGCCGCATACCTAATAATTCGGCGGACGGGGATGGCCGTGGTAGTTATATTTTATGTATTTTCGAACATACCTCTTTACGCATTTGTAATGTTTATTCACCTTGTGCTCTACAAGTCGTGTTGCGTATTACAATCAATAATCGTGGAAACGTACCTTGTGTGGTGGGTGGGGGTTTTAATTGCGTATTATTTAATGGAGATCGTTCTAGCGATTCTTCAAACACGTCTTGTTTTTAAGCATTGTATTGAAACTGATAGTTGGCTCCTTTTAAATTCAGTTGGAAGCGGCCACACGTGGAGACACGACGGTCGCGGTTTAAGCTCCCGGCTCGACCGGATTTACGTTAATAGCATATCAGTTAAAGTCAGCTACCATGTACCCTTTTCATTTATCTGATCACGATGCTTTTAGTTGCACTATTACTTTACCTGTCAGTACCATTGCTAGATCCTATTGGAAATTTAATTCTATGCTGTGTTCAGACGAGTTGTTCGTTAAAGATGTTTGGTATCATTATGGCTTGTGGCGCACTTTGATTCCTATATACCCCTCAATTACTGATTGGTGGAGGGGATTAAGGTGCGCCTCAGGTATCTTTTGTATTAGACATGGGGTTCGCCGGGCGCGTTGGCGACGCCAAAGGCTCGGCGAGCTCCGGTCCATTTTGTCCAATTCGGGGCGACGCAGAGTTAGAGAATTATATTTGAAAGAGGGGAGGGGGCATACATCCGTCGCACCAGAATCTTAGAGAGTGGGAGCGGCCTTCTGGCTTCTTCGCAAAGTCAGAGCGGTCTAGGGGTGAACATAATGATTAAGGCAAGTAGGATCCGGAAGGGTGGGGGGGTGGTCTCTGGGCTGGGGTTGGGATAGGATTTCATGAATTTTATAGCAATTTGTATTCTGCAAGATGCTTTAGTGATGAAGATATTCATTTTTTTAATCCCTTACCAGCAAAATTAATGATGGTCATGCGCTTTCTCTAGAAAAAACTATCACGTGTGCAGGAGTTTACGTATTGCCTTCAATCCTGCCACGTAATACATCATCCGGGTATTGATGGGTTGACATTAATTTTATTTGACAGTTTAATTGATAATTGGGAATTATTTAATTATATAGATAGATAGTAGAAAGCATTTATATAGCGCCTATTCCAACAAAGGCTCTAGGCGCTTAACAGAACAAAAACTATATCATATATAATGGATATTTAATAGGATTACATTATCAGATTATCAGCGTATTGGCGGTCATTACTCTTTTCCTAAGAAGGGGGGACCGCCTTGGACCCCGCCACCGCAGACCATTAGCCATTTCAACTGTAGAATCTAAAATTATCGCAAGATGTTTCACTCCGTATTTTCTTCAGCTGTTTATTTCAATTTCCTTGTTAATGATTTTCAGACTTTGTTCCGTTCCTGGCCGGTCCAATCCACCAGAATTTAGCCTATTGTTAATTAGAGACATTGTTGACTATAAGAACCTTAGGGGAAACCCTGTTGCCTTGGACTTTCGATAGATCCACAATGCGTTGACAATGGTTTATTGGGAGTTTCTTTTAAGGTTTTACATAGGATTGAATTTGGGAAGTTTTTCATTACATGGGTAGGCATTTTATATTCTCAAATTAGAAGTCATTTGTTTTATTATGGTAGCCTGGGTGATGGTGTCACAATCTTACGGGGAGTACTCCAGGGCTGTCTCAATCCCATCTCTTTACGTTTTCTATGTTGAGCCTTTGGCTCATTTTATTGCTGCTTATCCAGGTATTGATGGGTTTTCATGTTCCAGGTGAGGGGGGAAGAGGTTAAGTATTACAATATGCTGACGATGCTACGTGTGTTGCGACTACTCAATCCGACATAATCTCTTTTCTTTTGATGTTTTTATCTCTTTGAGAAGGCCACTGGCGTTCTTGAATTTAACTAAGACACCAGTGACTTAGATTAGGTGACTACGCAGGGAGAAATTTATGGGGGGACATTACATGTTGATGATCATATACATTAATGGGAGTTCGGGGCCGATCATTGTATTTTGTGTCATATTGGCACTCTCTTCTATTGAAGGCCGAGCAGAGTCTGAAATCCTGGGGAAACGCGAGGATTGGTCGCTTCCTTGCCGCGCAAGGTCCTATTGTTATACTGCTATATTCTTTGTTTTATATGCGTCAGTAATATATAATACCTGGGTCTGGTTTTATAGCGTTTATTGACCGCCATTTTTTTGCTTTCATTTGGAATAAGAAGACAGAATGAGTGTTTCGTCAAGTTCTTACCTTAAGGCTCGGGGAGGGGGGATTGGATTAGACGATATTCCGAGGTAAAATAAGGCTTTGTTTTGTAAGACCATTATTTCCATTTTTGGTAGGGGGTGATACAGTCTCATATCCTTATTTAATTGCTCGCGATTTTATTGCTATGAGAGAGAACCATTATCCTCTACTATGGTACAAATTCCGTTCCGCAATTCAGATACTTTGTCAGTTTCATATCGTCATGCGTGTTCTATTATTGTACTCTAATATTTTAACATGATAAAGAATTTTTTAGTCATTGCGCCCATATCGCAAAATTGTAACTTACTTGGTTCAGAAGTTCGGCCAGAGGAGAATAGCCCTGGTCGTGACTGGCCTTCATTCTGGGAGATGGCGGCACCTCACTTTTGTGCAGTGCGCTTAAGTCTTTCAGCTGGAGGTTGGCGCACGGGGCTCTCCTCACTCGAGCAAAGTTACGACGAGGGGGGGTGGGTATGTGAGGTGTCCTTTTGTCAGCATGATTGTGAAGACATTGATCATATTTTTGGGATTGTCCATTTTTTTTTGCTATTATCTCCATGGCTAAGAAAATCTCACTTCACTCTGGAGACCATTTGGTATTAACATCATCATTATTTGTGTATGGGGTACCATTCCCAGATGTTTCATACTTGTGTTATGGTCGGGCTTGGTATATTTTTTGTGTCGCTAAGCAAGCTATTTGGAGGAGGTGTGACATTATTTTCGAGAAAAGGTTACCCAATGATATTTCGTGGGACGTTTTTAAACATACATTAGATTTACAAAACTGGTGCGACTATAAGAGGTGGTCTGGACCAAATTTTAGAACGTTTGGGTTACATCGAGTAGTACGTTCATTACGGGGGCGGTGTGTATTTTTTCTAATCGTTTTTGGTTTCGAGTTTGACGAGTTTGTAAATACTTGTAAATTACACTTCTTCTTGTTATTGGGGTATGACATAAGATGCATCCTGTACATATTGTAATTGTGTTGAATATTCAGTGCATGTGCATGTTGTATACTGAATGATTTCGGTATAGTAATACATTGAAAGAAGTATCGGCTTCTCGGCCTTTTGGCTAAGATCCACACGCTTCCATGAATTTCCCAGAACCTTCTCGAAGAAGGGGCGGAGTCGCCGGTCAGGGGAGTGCACACGTGGTTAGGGTTCACGTGACACTTACCGACGTCCCAGCTGACGAGGCAGGTCACGTGACAGTCAGGTGACCACCGTTGACGATACCAACGATATTGGCGATACCACACGTTATTGGTGATATACGCGCCAATATCCCACGATATTTCGATTCCGGTTTTAATACCGAAAAACAGGAATTTTGGGAACTAACTCATACCGGCTTTTGGGGAAGGATGCGTCTTCTCTACCCTAAACGTGCCGTTAAGGTGGACTAAAACCGAACGAACAGATATTCGAGACTCTGAAGGAAGCAAGGTACAAGTTACCGACCTTCATGCAGTACAGGACCTAGGCCTGGCTGCTTTGATACAACATTCAGGTCCGAGGAATAAGCGGAGGTATCTCCGCCTCATTCGAAGAGGATAAACTTTTCACGGTGCGCCGTACAGTGCCTCGGCCAAAGTTGTAACAGTGCTGAAGGCCCCAGTCGAACTGGATGAAATGTGTGAAATACTCCGGGGGGGGGTGGGCCGCTCGGTGCGAATCATCGCAGTCGTTTTCTCTTCCACAAGGAATTCCCCACAGTGCTAACGGGTACCCGTCAGTAAAGGATGTTGGTTGAGTTAGAAATTCCCTCCACTGGGATGCTGGGAGGTCGACCCTGGCTGTTTTTCGGTACTATGGGTCACCACTGGACTTGCAACAAGTGTGGGGGTCAGACCACCTGGTTGCGGATTATAAGACTTCTAAGTGCTTAGATTCCAACAGCTGGCCACGTTTCGAGGAGTTCCGAACCCTTTGTCCCTGTACTATTTGTGGTCCAGTCCCTGCCACGTTCACCGTAACTGTCCAATTCTTCGCCTACCAGGCCAGACCTACGACCACCGCCTGGCAGATTGGGGAGGCAGAGTAGTGGTCGCGTGGCTGCTCCGCCCCTAGTCGTGAGCGGGTGGGCTGCAGCTCCCGCGCCCGCTGGTGAAGTGGAGGAGAGTAGATGGAGACGTCCGGGATGAGACTGCAGAGGACGAGGACGGTTTCACTGTGGGTGGGCCCCCGACCAATGGTGCAAAGGTGACGAAGCGGGGCTACAGAGACTGGTTCGCAGGGAGCCTCCAAGGCCAGCGAGGTCGGGGCTGTCACCCAAGATTGTTGCTGATAACTCCTTCGCTCCTTTGGTTCTGGGGGCGCGGGTCTTGGTAGTGAGTAGTCGAGGCGACCCTCTTCTGGGAGTATCGGAGGCATGCTGCAGGGGTTCACCCTAAGCTGCCTCAGGCTAGGTTTCATTGCGCGAAGGCTGTGTGGTCCAGCCTTTGTGGCAATACGCCACCGAGGGGCCATCACTAGCGGCAAGCAAGCCCGGCTTAGTGCTGGATCACAATGTTCGGGTGGTTTGATTTGGGTATGTTGCGCCACGCCTGGGTTGAGTGGCCCCCTGTACTCCTGTTCTCTGGTTTTTAATTGGCTTTGCAGGTCAAATTGAGTGATTCACCTATTACTCGTGGTTAGTGGAAATGCAATTTTCTCTGCTTGATGATGAGCTCTTTTGCTAACGACTCCGCATGTAATTACAATTTGTGGTTGTTACTCTAAAGTCAGGTTTTGACTCCATCACCGACTGGTGGGAGGACATCAAGTACCGTATTAAAGAAGTGTGTGTCATTTCATGGCGTCCGTGGGCGCGTGAGAACGCAGTCGATTGGCTGACTTGCAGGCCAAGTGTCAGTCAGGTAATACTGTTATTGATCAATAACTTGCGTGGAGGGCATGAAATCCTATATAAGGTTCCTGTGAGAGTCCATTTAAGGAGGGGGAAGACCCCTCAAATACTTCTCCGGAAGCAGCCTGTGTTTGTGGGAGTTGAAGACTCTGGAGCACGTTTGTGTGGGACTTATTTGTCTGGGGGGGGGGGGGAGGTTCAAAGACGGGTGGTTTTCATAAGTTTTATATTTTCGTTTATATGCAGCAACGTGTATTACTAGCTATTTCTGTAGGATAATAGAGTTGCTTTCAGACAGCCCTTTACGTTAATGGAACTTAAGAAGGCGTTGACGCCCAATGTGCAAAAAAAAGTCGCCGGGGATCGATGGATTACCTTTTGAATTCTATTTGAGTACTTCGATTTGATTGGTGACCGATTCTTGCTGTATACAATGACATTTTCCAGAGGGGGCTTTCTTTCAATCTCCAGAAAACGAAGTAATTACGCTTGTTACCAAAGGGCGGAGTCATCTGGCCCTGCCATAGGCGTCCCATCATCTGTTGACAGTTTGATCATAAGATTTTACTAAGATGTTTCAGGCCCGTTTGTCTCATGTTATTACCAGGATAGTTAATGAGTTCAGACGTGCTCTGTCCCCGGCAGGTCCATACATGACAAGCGGTGCTGATCGACATATTGTTGATGTTTAATTCTAATCCAAGGGGAGGAATTGGTGGCGCTAATCAGTCTTGATCAGCAGAATTATGATAAAGTGGGTGGGGATTTATGTCTGATGTACTGCAAAATATGATTTTTGTGGAATTTTTGTAAATGGGTTTCCATTTTGTGTACAATGATATTTTTAGTCGGCTGTTAATTACGGTGTCTCTTTCAGACCCTGTCAGGATTTGTCAGGGGGTCAGACAGGGCTCCCGTTGTCGCCTGGTAATACGTTTTATTTGTAGAGCCTCTGGCTCGGTTTATCCAACAATCTCGTGGTAATGCTGGCCTGCACATTCCTGGTTGTTTGAGGCAATTCGATCCGTTTTGTTGCAGTATGCTGACGATGCTACCTGTGTTGCTTCGGCCCAGCGTGATATCCTGGAGTATTTTTACTGTTTTTAAGATGTTTGAGCGGGCGACTGGAGCATCCCTAAATCTTTCAGAGTGCGGCCTTCGCTTTGGGGCTCTAGAGGCGAAAGTTAGGGAGACATTTGTTGGAGGAGTCTTCTTTAGGTTATGGGAGTGTTTTTTGGGAACAAGGGGTATGTTAAAGAAAACTGGAGGGTTTGCCTCACCGCATGCACGACTATGCCAGTCCGGGAGGACGAGAAATTTGTCGCTGCCTGGGAAGTTACTCTACTTTTTTTCTTTCCAAGTGACAATGTACTGCGGGCAGTACACAACATCATAGTTTCATTTTTGTGGGATAGTAGACGGAGCTGGTGGGGCGGGATGGCCGTCCATGCTTGACCGTTCCAGTGGTGGGCTGGGGTTAGATAACCTCCGCCCTAAGCTGTCAAGATACTTTCTTATTATTGCCGTTATTGGCTATGTTCGAGAATGAGGATTTTTTATAAGTGCCACCAGGTTTTTGCTCGTACTTAATTTGGCGAGTTTCTCTTTGTGGGATTTTTTTGTTTTATGTGGTCCAATGCGGTTGCCAAAATAGTGACTTGCATGACGCCGATGTATACTATCATTAGTAGAGTTTCAAATCTATGTTCAATGTTTATTATTCATTTTATGTCTACTACTGTGAGGAGTTTGATTAAGTTTCTCCCCACTGGTGACATTCCGGTACTGGGGGCAGCCGCTAACCTGCCAAGATGTTGAGAAGGAAGGGGCACCTGCAGGACCCTTGTAATGCTCTGAGGTGTTTCCGGGCCGGGCTTGGGTCACTTCGCCCAGGGATTGCACCAAGCATGAGAAGGTGCCCTATCTGCGACAAGAGGTCCAGGGCGAGGGCGTGTGTCCTTGTCGTCGCCAACCGGCACGAGCTGGGGCGGCTTCCGTCGGGAAAACAGAGACTTCCTCCAGGATGGTTTGGGGGCTTTGGAGTGAGGGGGGTCCTCCTCTTTTTGCCTGCGACTCAGGCTCGGCAGGCGGAGGAGGTATCAGGCCGGAGACCCAGGAGGAGTCCCCACCGAGGAGGTGGGAGGGAGGAGGAGCCATGGATGGGGAGGCTACCGACAGCCAGGTCAGCTCTTCTACCTTGACATGAGGATGAAGAGGGAGGAGACGGAGGACCCAGGGTCCAGGCGAGGCTGTCAGGGAGATCGACTCCCCTAAGGGATAAGCTGGAGCTCGGCTAGCAGAGTTGGGTTGGGGGGTCAGTACCCCCTCTTGACCCACCGATGGACAGCTTTTCTGCCCCATCTGGGGGGTGGATAACTCGATGGTCGACCCCACGTCGGGGGCGAAACGTCAGCGATTGGCGATGAAGGGCCAGTGGAGATATCCGCGGCCCCCCAGTTGCAGCGGCCATTGAAGGAAAAGTATCTGGAAAAACTCGCTTCTCAGCTTTTGGCGAAGACAGGATTTCCGGTTGAGCAACAGTCAAGATCCAATATCAATTTGAAGGACCTGGTAGGTGAGTGGCACGTGGCAAGGGCCCACGTGACACAGTACCCAGGCCCCGGCCAAATTTTCTGGCTTCACGTGACGTTAGTGGTGATCTTCCGGTTCGGCGATATTGACGAATCGGATATCGCCACGTACAAAAAAAAAAACTGGATTTCATTTATTCCATACAATGATTTTTGGGTGATATCGCCACGTTTTCGCGGTTACCTCATCGATTTACTGTTGGGCCTGGGCTTTTTCTGGGGCTCACATGATTAAATATCAGGGTGAGAGGACCGTTCGGTGAAGTTGACTTCAGAGGAGGAGGTCAACATCTTTGACGTTCTGAAGGCAAGGTTTGTTAAGCTGACCGACCTGATAGGTGTACAGAGCTTGCCCGGGAGGAGGTGTGACTTACCTTTCAACAACCGCTGACAGGAGCGGCACTAATGCCGGGCTGGAAGGCGCGTCTGAGTTTGCCGCTATTCCTATGCGGGTTGTCTAAGGTGGTCACAGTGTTGAACGCACCAGTTGAAGATGCCGGAGGGCTATCATTCCAACCATGCGGTCCAGGTACGGATCGATAGTGGATCATGAAACACATCAAGCAGCAAAGAGTACCGCATATCTACACGGGCCAAACAGAGGCCGAGGTACTCTGAAGAAGGATTATCCCTCTTCACTCCGCTTGGTGGCAGTGTTACTGCTAGTTCCGGAACAAGGGGCAGCCTCTAACGTGACATCGGTTGTGGTGAAAAAGGGGAAAATGAGGAGAGATGAAAATGTAGGTGAACACTAACATGCGCGTCAGGGACAAGTCGGTCCAACTGATGTTTGAGGGAGGAGCCGGTGTGACATATTTATGAAAGTCTTTTGAGAGAGAAGGGTATCAACCCTGAGTATTGTGCGGTGTTAGGTTTAGCGGGGAACAAAACGACATTTTAATTTCCAGGACAGTCGACCAGTCGGAAGTTTTGGCCAACTGGGAGGGGGGACAGCGGTCTTCAGTGCCACTTCGTATGCCCCCATTGTGAAGAACGTGACAATCAACGCTCCTCGAGATGGATGATGCCTTGACCAAATCATCCACTCCAAGTACGGCCCAAAGTTATTTGCTACGAACACATGCGTCACGCCAAGTACAGCAGGAGGTATACACGGGGAAGCGAGGAAGAGAGGGAACTGGACGAGGGAATATTCCTTCCTCTATCTGTTCGGGAGGCACGGCATGCTAGGTGCCGGTTACTGGGGCCAGCCTTTGCATGACACGGTGTGGGGCAGGTGGGGCCCCTACAGGAGGTGGCTCCCACTTACGCTGCTTTCGTTGGAAGGAATGGGACATCAAGCCGGAGGAGAGCTGCTTGAACCCTCGAGTGTGCTCCATCTGTGAGAAGGAGGGGCACAGTGACGCGGGGCTGTCCGGTCTTGTACGCATCGAGATCGAAGGGTGCAACGGCGATGGGACGGACGAAGGCGGTTTGGTCGTGACGCAGGACGGGGACCGATCCAAGACCTATGCCCAAGCCTGGTTGGGAACTCTCATCTGAGGCAGTGCTGTGTTTGGCTGCTGCGGAGGGTGATGGTGATGGTGATAATGTCATATGGAGGAAGTGCTGGAGGAGAGCGATGAGAGGTGACAGAGGGCTCCCCTGCTGCAGTGGGTTTGAACTGAATCCACCCACTGATTTTCTTGCCGCAGAGGAGCGAGCGGTCTGGGGAGGGAGCAGCTGAGATGGACGTTCTCGTTGTACCCGAACCCAACCAACGGAGACTGCGGGAGGGTCTGATGGTCGGGTCGAATGGGGGCGAGGAGAAGATGAAAGATGGGAGGGGAATGGTCGGGTAGTGAAGTGTGGCACGTCTTTGACGCTCTTCGGGAGTGACGTGGACTTCTCTAGTGAAGGGGGAGGAGGTGGGAGTCATCCTGAATTGGTCGAGAGAGGTTGCGAAGGAGTTGTTTCGCGGTCGGTGATGGCATCGGAGAAAAGTGGAGACTGCGTATGACTACACGCGGATTTACATGGACTCTTGGAGGAGTTTTCTGGGGGCCGGGAATGTTTAGGATCGTTTGAAGTCCGGGCAGAAGTCCTGGACGAGAGTCGTTGTCCCACGGACTACCTGCGGTGGTGAGAGGATTGCCGGACTGTTTTCTCGGGAGGAGGCGGATGAAGTTTATTGTGAAGTGGGAAAAGAGAAGGGGGTCCAGGGGATAGTGCTTGAGGGAGTGAGGGAGAAGGAACAGGATAGGGGGAGGGGCGAGGAAGCGGGCATCAGCAGAGGGGGAGGTAGGAAGAGAAGCGGGGACGGGCACGGTCTGGGTCGAGGGGGAGTATCGTACGGGGGCAAGTCCGGAAGTGTGATGTGCGAGGGTGGCGGAGCTCAGGCGATTGTGAGAGGTCCAGGGATTTGTATCAGACGGGGTGGAGTGATCAATTGTTGGCGGTGTTCAGTTCGTTTTGGGTCTTTGAGGAGTACAGGGTTCATTTTGGGGAGCGTCCATCTCGGGGATAAGTTTTTGGCCGTCGATTTGAGTGTGTCCATAGGGATTGTAGGTTCGGTTTGTCTCCCGAGGATGGGCTGAAACCACATGCGGGCTGACATCTGATTTTGTGTTGAGGAGCAGGGTAGGAGTTTTTTTTCATGAGTATTTTTTCGCATCGTAGTGGTGTGTAAGTAGTAATTTAGTCTTTGCTGGAGTTGTTCTCTTGGGGTAATAGTTGTTTCTTTATTTTCTCTCCTTTTATGACTGCCGTTAAAGTTGCCACATTAATTTTCAGGATTGAATGATTCTTTGAAGTGTAGGAATACACTTACTTGGTTAATTTCTTCAGTATGATATTATTTATGTTACAGGAGACTTATTTAGTAGATTATACATTCTTAAGGGGGTATGGGAGGGGCCGTATTTTAACTCAGGGGCAGTTTCTTATCATTCATCATGTGGTGTTGCTATTGCTTTCCTAAGAATTTCGGTGTGTTATCTTTTTCCCAACGAATGCGTCGGGAATGGGAGGGGAGGTATTTCTGTGTTTGTGTAACTTTTTGTACGGTTTTGTAATGTTTATATACTTTGTGTTCCAAAGTATCGTGTCACTTTCTCAGGCAACTGTTCACTAAGTCGTGTAATGTTTCTTGTTTTGTTGGGGAAGACTTCAACTGTTTTTGTTTCGGGGGATTGCTCGGACGATTCCTCTAACACTTCTTGTTTTGTGGTACGAAGGGAACGTCGTTCCTTCATTGATACTTGGTTTAGTGGATTCTTGGTTGCAATTTAATTATGTGGGGGGTGGTCATACAGAGCATCGCGGGGGTGGGGGGACTAGTCTCGAGAGGGATGGGGCGTCATTCAAATTGGTCCGCTATCCAAGTTGGCAAAGTCGTGTCTACCGAGCCACATGACGCACGCTAAGCCCCCAGGTATACACGGGAAGCGGAGGGAGAGCTGAGGAGTGGAACTTACGAGGGATATTCCTTCCTCTAGCAAGTTGGGCGGACGGGCCCTGCTGGTTCCGTTACTGGGGCCAGCCTTTGACATGTCACCGGTTCTGTGGGCAGGTGGGGCACCTACTAGAAGGCGTGCTCCATTATCCGCTTGTTTCGTTTGTTCAGGGACTGCGGACACCAAGCCGGGAGAGCTGCTCGAACCCCCGAGTGTGCTCCATCGAGTTCCTTAAATTTCTGAAGTTTGAGAAATTGAGAACTCAAGGACGTTACAATTGCGATGTATTGGACACTCTAAAATCCAGGGGTGCTGTGAAAGACTGAGCAGTACAATCTTTCGCCTGGTCGTCAACTGTGACTTTATAACAGAGACATGAACGCAGGCATCTTGGTAACTAACAAGCAGAAGGACTTCATTACAAAACCATTATGTTGAGACTTCAAGATAATACTGTCGGGCATGTTCCCCAGAGTTCGAGGACGATATCGTGGGTATGTTCTTGGCCGCTACGGAGGAAGGTGTTGGGCGGGCGGTACCTTACGAATAAGGAGTACCCCCACATTTCCATGGAACCCGGCAGTATAAGGTTGCCCTGGACAAGGACCGTCCCATCACGAGTAAGTTCGGAGGAGGCACTGCTGGGTTCGATACCAGGGGCAACCCATAAGGTTGCCTAAGTGCGGGGACGGAAACCAGCCACCTGCGCAGCATGTAAGCCGGTTCGTTGCTATAACTGCCAGGAGATTGGACATGTTGGGAGTCAGTGTCCAGAGTAAGATAATTAAGTCTTTGGTTTAAAGGAGGGGCATCGGCGTGAAGGATTGCCCATATCTTTCGCGAGAAAGTTGACGACGCTGACCAAGGACTGGGTATCGGGAGGGGCCTCGTTGTAAATCCAGAATGCAGGTTGAGGGTTCTGTACCCGAGACTAGTGCAGAGCTGCAGTCGGCAGACGAGGGTACCCACTGAGAACATCCGAAAAGGGGCCCCCCATCCCTCAAAGAGGGAAAGCCGGGCAGAGCCCTCCGGGTCAAGGGGAGCAGCGGCGGATGGGGGTCCACAGAAGGACGGCGCGACGACGGGAAGGCACGTCGAGTCGTGGAGGGGTCTGGAGAGGAGCAGTTGGAAGAAGTAGCACCAGCGAAAAGGAATGGAGGAGTAACCGCGGAAGGTCTGGAGACGGGGGAAGCTAACGGGCCGGGAGGAATGGGAGTAGTCGGAAATCGAGATGGCGGAAGGAGGAAACGAAGAGGTTCCAGATGTCTGTGTAGGAGAGGAGGAAGTCGAGAAGAGCGTTGACGTCAAGCGATGGAGGAGGGGTCGCCTTCAGAAGATGGCCAGGTGATAGACGAGGATGTGTGATGGGAGAGCAGAAGGACGAGCGACGAGGAGATCTGTTGAGGAAGGTCCGCCTACCCAGGAGGCAGTTCCGGTCACCCAGGAGGCAGCTCCGTCAACCCAAGAGGAGGATCGTTACCCAAGCGGTTTTGTGTCCCGCCTACCCAGGAGAAAGTTTCGCCATCTCGGAAAGCAATGCCGTCCACTGGAGATGTTGTGCCACCGTCAGGAGTCATCGAGATGGAGGCTAGCAGGCGAGGAGTGAGGAGGCGATGTGAGGAATTAGATAGGGAAGTAAAATCGAAGCGGTATGATGAGTCTAATTTGAGCAACGGACCAGAAGATTGATTACGGAAAAACCCATGATTTTCACTGGAGCAGGCACCTGGAATAAATTGCCGGAGCAGGCGTCGCCCCCTTTTGCGCCTGAGCGTTCGATGATGTGGACTTTCTCCAGATTCATCAGGTGCGCCGAATCACCTTGCGAGTCGCCATTGCTAAGTTTGTTTTAAACATGATATTGATGTATTTATCATTCATATTTCATCAATGAAAGTGGTAATTCCCTCTTTAAGAGAGGTTTTTTTGTCGGTGGTTGTGATTCTATCCTAGTGTGAGTCATATATTATGCCAATTTATGCACGTAAACGTTAAACGTTTGCGGTGATCCTTAGAAAAATGATCAGATTAGTCATTTATGAAGGATTTTTCAATTTGATGTTATTGCATGCAGGACATTGCATTTCGTGAAAAGCGCGACGTTGAGGGGAAGTTCCAAGAGAGAAAACGGGGTGGTAAGTTATTGTTCCACCAGCCAATTCTTTCTACTTTTGTGATGTCGGGTTTATTTGTTTTGCGCCTTCCTTTAAGGGACTGTCATCAGTCACGCCTCGATGAAACAGCCGTTTCATACCGCCCCTAGCAAATTCCAGATATTACCTTGTATTCGTTATGTAACGGTTTTTCAACCAATTTTTGTGATATTTCAAATGGGCCTGTAGCAAGTTAGTATACTGTTGAGATTTTAATTGTGTTATTGGTGAAACCACTAGTTTTGTGGGTCGTTTGCAGTAGGGAGTGGATCTGATTTTTTAAGTTCGTAGTCTCGTTGACTGCTGGGTGGTCACAAGCCCTAATCCGGGAATCCACTTTGTTTCCATTTGGTACGGCCAGAGCTGATTAGATCGTATTTATATGGCCTCTAATTTCACTTTTTAGTGATAATGCGTTAAGACTTTTCCCTCTATGACCCTAAGCCTTCTTAGTGTTGTCCTTCAAGACTCCGTGTGTGATCTCAAGGAACGGCGTCTGGATAAGGTAATGTTTCGTTTCAAATGATTGAAGATTCAAATCTGGATTTTTTTTTGTTTATTTAACTTTTCGATTATGGCGTATTCTGAACCGTTTGAAGCTCGTGCTACCCACAAACAGGGTGGTATTCGAAGAGTCGCCCAAACAGTCACGCGGGACAATATGTAGTCAAACGACCAATACGAGGCCTGCAAGTAGGATGTGGCCCACTGCGGACGCGAAATGGGCTGGGACGGGACGTTAATCTCCGTGACCTGGAGGGGCAAAGACGAAGCGCACTTGGACTCGTTTGGGGCGCTATGAACACATCCACGGTCTTGAGAGGAACTCGACATCCCCTCCTTTCTCCCCTACCCCATAGGGACATTACCTACGCATCTTTAACGATGCGCCTCCGAGGACTGTACCAGGGCCCTTCCGATCTGGTATCGCTTCTCGGCTTTTTGGCTAAGATCAACACTTCTTCCGTACACGTTCACAGAACTTTCCAGAAGAAGAGGCGGAGCCTGCCGGTCAGGTGAGTGCCACGTGGTTTGGGTCCCTGACAGTCACCAAAGTCCCGACCGGTAGGCAGGTCAGGTGACCAGTCAGTGACTTTAGAGGAATGATACATAAACGATATTCGGTATGTCGTTTTGACGATATCAACGATATTAGGTTTACTGGAAATCAAAACCGGAAAAACAAATTTTCTATATACGGGTACAACAATTTTCGACCGACATATCATTGTTGCGGATTCCCTATTGACTTAACTGTGTAGACGGTATTCGGCACTGTCAAACTGTTATATCTCCACTTTTGCACTGAATTATGTGTCAGAGGAGGGGCGGCTCAACGGGAACAGAGCAGTCCAGCTAAAGCTGGGAGAAGGGATTCCGAGTGTGTTTAACTTGTTGAAAGATGTGGGTACCGTCCCCGCTGAACTCTTCTGGCGGTGCAACCGTTGCCTGGCCGTGCGTACGACGTCAAGTTGTCTGAACAGATACGGGGAGGAAGGGAAGGCAGTCAAGTTTATGACATGGGCTGATTGTCCAGGCCTGTTTAATGGCAACCGGCAATACATGATGGCATTCACAAAAAAACATTCCTTCGTCGATGAGATTTGGTGGACGCAGTGCTGGATCGATACTTTGTCACGAGGAACATGTTACAGGTGCTCGAAGATGGGCCACTTCGCGGAGGTCTGTCAGGAGGTTCAGCAATTCCGATGTTCCCCACTTGCGTTATTTGTCTCCTGTGTTATTTTCGTTTTGCTTTTTTGGATTCTCCTCTATTGTCATTTCCTTTAGGCCTCATCTGTGCGTCCTGGATATCCATTGTGAGGTATTTTTTTTTGTTTGTATATTCATTCATGCATAATTCATACGTGTTGATGAAAATGGCCAGTTATTGGTCATCCTATATAAAATTGAGTCGAAGGTATTAGCCTAGATATGTTGGTTACAATGTTAACTTAGGCCTCGGTTATCATTAGCTTCAAAGGCTATTGATGCTAATGGCTAAATAAGGTCTCCTGAGCAAAGTCTTGTTAAATCATTTTGCTCGGTTGAAAATTAATCCACAAGATATTGAGAAAGAAAACCTTCATTTTGAAAGCATAGATGCCGCGGAAATGCAGCATATTCTAGGCGGTGACTATATAAATATATACTTCACATCGCCCACTCCCCACCCTCATAAATCCCTCAAATTTCCAAAGTAAATTGAAAAAGATCAACTAAGTAACATGCCAGTAATTTGTAGTCCGGTCTTCATTTATGGCCAGCGATGAATGCTACTCCATTCAGGTCTTCCCGTCTTCGATTTTCCTGTTCTTGCCATGTCCAGCAATGCCTGCAACATACGAACAATGGGCATGCTCATGATTCCCGAAGAAAGCCCCCCAAAGAATGTGATATTTAAGAGCATTAATTTCTTCGCTGCATATGCTTCTTCACCTTTTGGAGGCATCAGTGTTCCTGAATGCAACAGCAAGTCTCCCAAAATCAAAGTATTACAGCACATGCCAAGGTAGCCTGCTTCTAGCCTGGCAGTCTTCAACACCGCTGGCTCAGTATAGATGCTTTCAACCCTGAATCCGAGACAGCCTATGGTGAAAACACAATCATGCAAGATTGTTACAGTGAATGAAATTTCTGCCGCCTCTTCTGATCACTAAAAGGATATCTATTTGAAATAGCTTTTTCACTCAACTAACAGTTGCTCTCAAACACTTGAGAAGGGGGGGGGTGGTGAGGGGAGGGGCAAGGTAAGTGGTTTTGAGGTTGGAGTTTCTAAATTTCACACTCATCTATCGATGTGTATAGTGGCTGATATGACCCATTCCACACGTGTCAACTGTGTTGTAAGTTAATGTGTAATGCGTAGATTTCATGCTGTTGCCAGGTAACCACTGCACTACTAGTCTCAGCATGCCAGGTGACCCACGAAAAAGTAGGATGTGTGTTGTTATGTATTATACTCGAAAATAATACAAGCAAGTCACGTGAATAATTTAGTCTTCATGAGAGCCATAGCCCTATTACTAAATGAAAAATAATAGGGCTATCTATGGCTATGTGCTCGGGGAGAGTTCAAAGTAATGAGATGTGCCTAATGAAGATAATGATGTCACGTAGGTCAGATCACAGACTGGTCCAGGATCTCAATGATCATCTTTGACGTTACGTTCAAAACAGAGGAGCTGAAGCCGCGGTACATTCCCGAACTCAGAGGGACCAGACGTTTTCTATCACCACGTATGGTGCCGATGAGAATGTGGGATGACGGTGCTAAAAGCACCAAGCGAGCTCGAAGATTGTTGTTTTGTTTTTTGGCTTTTTTTTTTTATAGTAAGTTGGATATGCCATCGTTCTAGAGAAGGACATCCGTTGACGGCACAGGCTGAGGGGTCGCCATTAGTATTAGGTATAACGGCCAGACGTCGCACCTGCAACAGGTGTGGGATTCAGGGAGCCACATGGGGCTCAGTGTAACACTACAAAGGTTTCCCCGTGCAGGAGGTTGGGGCAATGACGAAAGGACTGCCGCAACCAAGTGTTTGCGTCACTTGCGATAAGAAGGGACATTATCAGTGATTGTCACCAACAGGGCGAGGCCAACACCAGCGCATGGCAGTTAGGGAGCGGAGGTGGTCCGGCGGCGGGTACCCAGGCTGGGTGACGGAAGGCAGTGCCCGGGCGGGGCTTCGTCTGACAGAATGGCATCTCCTACGCCCGTGGACGGCAGGCAAGACGTCAATGTGCCATCCATCGCAAGAACTGGTTGGAACCCCCATTAAGGACTGGGCTGCGGAGTTCAGAAGGCTGATCTGGGCTGTGGCAGAGGAGGAAAGAAAGCCGGGCGAGGTCCGGAGTCGGGTGCTGACGCGGCGAAAAGGTGAACATTCGGACGTTCGGGTCGAGTCAAGTGAGCCCCGGAGGAGACTGTATGGAGGATGGGGAGATAGTCCACATTGAGGAAGTTGGAAGCCAGGACGCACAGAGGCCCGAGAGTCCAGAGGGGCAAACGTGTGAGAATCTGGGGCACCACAGGGTTCAGAGTCAGAATGGGCGTAAGGATGGGAGCCAGGGTGGGCAAACTGTTGAGGGTCGGGAGGTGGAAAGGTTTGAGAGTCATGCAGGCTGGGTGAAGGGCTGAGGGCGAGCAGGTTGAGGGTTAGGGTGGGCAGTGGGTGGGGAATGCGGAGTGGACAACGGACCGAGTGTCAGTCGGGGCAGAGTGCCTGTGGTCCAGCATGTGGATGAGCCGACTTTAAGCGGGTTGATAGTCGGACCAGGCGTCTGTCGGGTGAATGAGGGGGGGGGAAATGCTTTGGAGACCGCGCGCCGTTACGACCCGTTTTGGACCGGCATGAGGACGACAGGCCAGGGCCAAGGCCCTTGTGCGCAAGTTGTATATATCTGCGGCGGCTGCGCCGCCCTGGTTCCAGTGCCCGGTGAACAGTTGTCCCGTAGTCTTCGCGTTAAAAAGATGTATCGGAAGGCACAGGCCCAGGCAATTCCTAAATGGCCGGGTCGGTTTGGCTGCCCGCGTAAAAGGTTTGTCCACGTCCTGCAATTCGCTGCAGGAGTGGGCCAATCACTTAGCGTCTAAGCATCCCCGCATGACATTGTCACACGATGTAACTTGGTATAAACTTGTGGTTTTCGCCCCGAGGGTAGCATGTTTGGTTACCCGTTGGACTATATTTTCTTGATGTTGTGGTATTTATTCTGTGATTTTTTGTGATAACTATTTCACTTCTCCTCAGCACTGCCAACAAAACAGAGTGATCGTTTCCGAACACCTCTTGAGATGCACATGATGTAGCGATTGGACCGAACTTCGTGCAGCTGACAATTTAGTTGATTGCATGGACGATCTGGTCTACCAGGATTTGTATCCCGGCGATACTCATGATTGAGATGCGCACCAAAATGTATTCTTAATTGTATTGAGGTGTCTGTGCATGAAAATGACAGAGCTGCTGGAACGGCATCGGCGGATTGCCTCGTGAGTTTTATATCAAGTTCTATCCAAAGGCCGGTAATCCCCTCGGATTGGTGAATCGGAGACCCATTAGTTCACTGACAGTTGATTATAAGAAATGCCAAAAGTTACCCAGTAAGCTTGTAATGTTATGAATTATCTTGCTAGTGAGTTTCAGAACCTGCCCAGTCTCGGGTAGTCAATGCTGATAATCTGCAGTGATTGGAATGTCATGTTTAGAGTACTCCGTATGCGTAAAATGAATTTTGGTGACAATTTTATCAATTGGGTTCGTATTTTGTATAATGGTATTGGCAGTCGTGTTTGGGTAATGGTAATTCTCTCTGAGACGTTGACAGGGTTGTCCCCTGTATCCCGCTTTATATGTTTTATTCATTGAGCCCGTAGCCACAGTATAATTAATAAGCGTCCCGTAGGATTTCGGGGTTCCGTATCCTGGGCGGAGGGGGCAAATGTCGTTAAAATGCTAACAGTATGCTGACGAGCGAACCTGTTTGTTTCCTCGCAGCAAGATATCGTGGGGTTCTTTAATGTTTTTAATTTTCTTCTTTAAACTTGAAGAATGTGTGGAGCTTACAACCCCTGAAACAACCGAGTCTTAGGCTGTGGAGCAATTCTGCTCCAAACAGCAGGTCTGTCACGCCCACGTATACATGATCAGTGTATTATTCACGTGTTATATAATGCTGATAATTCGTTCTTCTTGTATTCCAAGGTTAATAAATTAGTTAGGCTATATGTTTCGTCTATGCCTACTGACGTGTGCTGGCATCCCGTCCCTAGGTCTCGGACTGGGATGCCCATCCTGGACCTCGGTGTACCATCCTCATCGTGCAATAAGTTTAAAGGGTTTTGGTTGAGAGTCGTCAAAACGCGTTTACCCTCGAACTGAGCTCAAGCAGTGGGGAATCAACTGTCTGTTCTGTGGTAAGTTGGAGACGATTGCTCCATTTTTTTTGAAGTGTAATTTTATCCAGCCTATATCGGATTGGGTTTGGCAGGTGTTTAAATTTAATTTTGTTTAGTATCTTCATGTTTTCTCCTATGATTAGCTATTCCCGTTGAAGTTTTCGAGAGAATGAAGAAATTTGGAGTTTATGTCAAGAATCATCTGCTAGCCGTTCAGTCTCTCCTTGGAGGATGCTGGGACTCACCCTTTTTCGAATGTGAGTTCAGGCCACAGTTTTGGCCTGCGTTCTACCGACTCTGTCTAACTACTTCATATGCAAAGGCTACTCTACTCTGGAGAAGTGGATCACGGTATCGAACGTGCACCACATGAACTGGACAATAACCTGATAAGGTATGTGCTTGGCAGGCACGGTAAAGTACTAACTGGGTTCGTGTCCGCTGCATCTGCAAGGCTCCCCAACGGTTACAATGGAAATTGGCTTCATAAAGTTGAACTGACTTTTGATATTTCGTCTTCCTTGTCGCTCAGGTAGACAGTGCTGATCCATATTCAGGGCAGCCCCTGTCACAAGTGCTGTCCGTAGGCGGTCACATGGCTAAAGAGTGAACTGTTGATATCTTCGCTGGCTCGCCCAACAACTGCATTGATCCATGAAGGAGCCAAGTGGCCCAACCTGTCGTTGAGAAAGAGGATGTCGCTGCCGTAGACGTTATAGTGGAGACTGGCGAGCCAGTCAAAACCCCTGAAGTGCCTGATGCGTTGTTGAGGAGCACCAATTGGAGCTTGTCGAGCCAGTCGTCCGCCGAGGAAACTGTTGGAAACCAGCCAGCTCCGGAGGAGGATTTGGAGGACGAGAGTCACGAGAGGTGAACATTTTCGAGATGGGTGCCGGCAGCAAACAGCCTCCCCCGCTCAGGAGCTGGTGGAAATCTCCAAAGCTGAGTGGGTTGAAAATCGCACCAGACGCCACTTCAGTAGGAGAGAGGGCCCTGGAAAAGGGTGAAGGCCAAGAAGGCGCGACAGGAGTCTCCCAGGCCACCAACCATGCGGGCCAGGTCGACGGACCGAAAAGGAGACAACGTTTCTCGAGCAAAGGACCTAGTGCACAAGTCCAATATCTTCACTGCTGCGCACCATGGTTCCAGTGCCCGGAGGAAGGATGCACAAGTTTTTTCTCCCTTTTTTTTTCCATAATGTATTTCACCTCAATCGCTAGTATCAAATGTTCCTGGTTAAGAGACAGGGGAAAATGCAGTCAATATGTGACCTGGTTAGGTAGAGTGACTGTGCCATTAGTAGTGTGGCGGACTTGGGTGAGGTTGATGTTTATATAGAAGAGAAGGCCGAGTCGGTTCCGCAAGTCCAGAAGAAAGGGCACTGGAGGCGGAGTTTTAGTACTCTAGCTTCGTAACAGAAGTCCTGGTGCAGCGGGATATTTGTCCGCTCTTGATTATTCTTGTAACAACCGTCGGCACCCGTCAGGAGTTGTTCAGGTCATGTTTGTCCGGTAAGGCGCTGTACAGTCACGTGCGGGTCACCGAGGGACTGGGCATATCATCTGCCATGAGGTGTCGGGATTTCGTTACAATATTATTTCGGTTTTGTTTTTGTTCACATGATTTGGTACATTATGTAATTTTACAGAAGTTGTATATAAATACACTTGAAAGACAAGGCGATCGCCAGAAAGTGTCTGCCTGGTTGCGCGATCAGTGGGTTGTATTATTCCTACACAAAAAACCAACTAGTTCATGCAGAACCATCGTCATGTCAAATGAACCTCACATATTTTCACATAAAAATTCCTAAATCACTGACCTATAAGTTTTACTCTTAATACAAAAGTCCCTTAATTGGATTTTCTTCTTCCCCCCCCCCCCCCCCCCCCCCCCCCCACAGTCACTACGAATGATCCGCCCGACAGAATACCAAGCTATCGTTGCGTGCCATTGACTCCTTGACCTGGAAGGCTGGAGGGCAGAGACGAACATATCCACGGTCTTGAGAGGTACTCGATATTCCTTCCTTCCTTCATACCCCATAGTGACCTTACCTACGACTTTCACGATCCTCCTATCCGTATCGCTTCTCGGACCCTTCTTTCGGCGTGTCTCACATACGTTCAACATCTATGCCGCGTAATTCCAAGCTAGTTAGGCATAAGCCCAGTTGGACGTTGAGCCTCCTTTCGCTCTTTCTTCCCCTAGGTGCAGTGTGGGAGAGTCCTTTGAAATTTAGCAGAAGAAGAGGATAGATTTGTCTTGCCCATCTTTTGCATTCAGGACCTCAACGGTGGAAAGTTTGATGTTCTTGGCAACTTAGAGAAGAACTGTTTCGCTACTGCCCATTCTGGGGATCAAGTGGTTTTCCCCCCCCCCGCCCCCATTCCTTCTCAATTGTCCGGTCGCATCATGGAAGTGCGGTTTGAAGAGTTCCCCATCATGGCGAATTCACCACCGACGAACTTATCAGGGATAAGTCTATCCAGTTGACGTTGAGTCCATCCGAGAGGGGGAGAGTCTTTGAAATTTTACAGAAGAAGAGGATAGATTTGGCTGCCCATCTGTTTGCAGTTCAGGACTCAACGGTGGAAAGTTTGATGTTCTTGGCAAGCTTAAGAAGAACTGTTTTCGGCTACTGCCCATTCTGGGGATAAAGTGGTCATCCTTCTCAATTGTCCGGTCGCATCATGGAAGTGCGGTTTGAAGAGTTCCCCATCATGGCGAATTCACCACGAACGTTAGTCAGGGATAAGTCTATCCAGTTGACGTTGAGTCCATCTGAGAGGGGGAGAGTCTTTGACATCCTGAAGGAGACGGGGATGATCCGGCCGCCCATCGGTTTGCTGTGCAAGACCTAACCGGTGGAAAGTTCGATGTGACGTTCAAAACAGAAGGTTTCCGCCGCTGTTTTGGCCATCTTTGAGTAAGGAAAAGAAACTGTTTTTCGGCTTAATGCCTACTCCAGGTATAGAGTGGTTACTCTGCTTAATTGTCCCCGTCGAGTTTGATGACAATATTGTGCAGTACATTCTGGGGAAGTACGGGCGCATCATGGGAGTGCGGTGGTGATGTTTAAAGAGTTTCCCACACTCTTTAATGGGAACTGGCAGTACCGGATGGACCTCTAAGAGGATATACCATCGTCCATCATGATGGAGGGGCAGACCAGCATGGATCCGGTACTCGGGCAGCCACGGACATGTCTGAGGTGTGGATCGTTGGGGCACATCGCGGCGGCCTGTTCCGTATCCGATGTTTTTTTTCGGTGGTCCCCGAGAGGGACACATTGCTAAGGGTGCAAACTAATATAACCCACACAATCTGCGGTAGAGATGGGCATTACACAAGTTTTGCCCCATGTCTTTCGCAAATATGGCTAATCCCAACCGTTCGAAGGACTGGCAGGATACAGAGGTGGTCATGGTGCAGGGGCCGGTTACGAAGGAAATGGCTCCCCGAGTCCTGTTGAAGGGGCCGACCGTCGACACAGCTGGAGCAACGGGGAGTGGGGGTACACCGACAATTTGTTCGGGTGATGGGTTTACCGATGGCGATGCTGGTCGGGTAGTTTGAAGGAGAAGGCGCCCCTGGGGAGGATCTCTTCGGAAGAGGTTCCCCCCACCCAGTAACTGTTTATGGACGCGCCGGCAAGATGGACGGAGGAAATTATACCGGCACAGACTTGACTTTGGGGGTCCAGGAGACCCCTGGCGAAATGATCTGGCGGAGGCAGTACAGTAGGGGGAGTCTAATCGTTCGACCTACCCAGGGCTGATAGGGAGATCCTCGGGGAGTTCGCCGAATGACCGTAAGGCTGACGTGTGAGGGCAAAGAAAGAAAGAAGGAAATGTGGCAGGAGATGGATTTGAAGGTGACAGTGGAAGAGGGCAGAAGCAGTCCTCCAGTGAGGAAGGCTGGCCACAAAGAACAGGGGGGAGCCAGGCTCTGGAATATAGCGGGCTCAGAAGTTGGCTCTCTCCGAGAACTAGATTGGGGGCGTCCGTGGAAAAGGCGACGAGATGTAGAGGGATCAGGAATCGTTTAATGGTGGCTCGATTGTTTAGCTGTCTCTTTGTTCCCTTTACCTTCGATGACTTTGTAGCGACCAGGGGTCATCATGCCATGGCCACCCAGGGGAGGACTCTTTAGTACATTCACGTTCCCCGTGTTGAAGTGGTGCGATGCGGTGCGGGGCCCCGTGAGTGGGCGATGACATTGCGTTCCATGCACCCGGGAGAAAGTTGTGGTCTTTTTTAATTCTTCTACTTATACTCAGTCTGTTGAGTAGATTAATTGGCCTGTGTGGGGTTGATTGGGGGAGTTTTCGTGTTCTTGATACATAATTCTTTAAGGATATTCTGGGCACTGTATTTCTGGTGTGTTTTTTTTTAAACAAGGCTCATTGATTCGGTTTTGTAATGTCTATATTGGTTTGTTCACCAAAACGTGCATGAGAACTCCATCCCCCACCACCTACCCCCCCCCCAACCTCCTCACTTCCCGAATTACCATTGACTCTGCTTTTGTGTCCTTTTCCAGGTCTACTACATAACCGCATAGCCTGTATATTTTGAATCAATGAAAGAATTGTTCTTTTCGGGCTGGTATCACTTATCAAATGATACGCCTGACCATCTCGTTCTCCTCATTTAAAGGATCCTGGGGTGCCGATATTGACGTACTCCCCACAGGTGCGGTGTACCCATTGAGTACTTCTGGGGGTACAGAGTTTGCCCATGCATGTCAGTTCACAACATTACGTTTAAGAACGAGTGACCTCCGCCGGAAACACTGGCCTTCCCTTTCCCCTCGAATGACTTCTGGAGCATCGGGCGTACCCAACTCCGTGAATATGGTCCAGATTTTTGCCGCAGGCCCTCTGTGTAGACCCCGAGGAGGCGTTAATTTCAACACATCCTCGTCTGGTATGGAAGATCGTGTCATTCACAGCACCTGTGCCTTACAGTATACGCAGATCAAGACGGGCCGACGTCATGCGAAAATGCAGCTGGAGAGGGACCTCCCCAACCTCCATGCGTTTATGCAGGCAGCTGCCCTATGGCTGTCCGCTACTGGGGACAGCCGCTTTACGTGTCTCAAGTGTGGGGAAAAGGGCCACCTACAGGGTTCTAATTGCAGTTTCTACGCTGTTTATCAGATTTCGTTCGCGGGCTGGGTCCTTTTGCCCGAGACTGTAGGAAGCTCATGAGAATGCCCCATCGTGATAAGGAGGGGCCACGGCGAGGGTTCTGCCCGGTGTCCTTCGCGAATCGCGCTTCGCATCCTGAGGCCAATCCGCATGCTCCGGTGGTCCCGGGAGAGGTTAAGCGCGCCTCTACATAGCAGCTGAGGGAGGGCCCGGAAGAGGCTGAGGACGTCACGGCGGTCTCCCGGAACACAGCCGGGGGAGGTGTCTGTGGTTGATACTGCTACTGATGACGACATGGAAACATCAGGTAAAGCGCGCCTCTTCGGAGCTGCTGAGGGCGCTGGAGAGGGGAGAGGGAGAGTAGTCACGGTCCGTACACACAGCAGGCGAAGATGTTCTGGGGGTGCGCCGAATGCTACAGATGATGACATGGACAGCAGGCCAGTTTTTTTTACCCAGCTGTGGTGAGGACTACGGGGGGATGGAGTTGCCACGGGAGAGAAGAGAAGGAGAGGGGAGGAGGGATGAGGATGTCCAGAGAATGGAAGAGGCGGGTCGCAGAGATCGACGACCAAGGGAGAAAGAAAAGGAAAGCCCTTGAGCAGAACAGTCATGGGCGATTCCGTGCAGCCGGCCCCTTGTCAGGACGACAGGAATTTAGACGCCCCCCCTAGGGTGACAGACACCTCGCGCCAGACAAGACATCGGGGCGAAGCCATCAGTGTTCTCGCAGGCGGCGGAGGAAGGTGGGGACACGCGTGTGAGGGCCGAGTCACCTTCGCAGACACTCTGGGTCGCGGCCCGGTCTCGGTCGGTGTACAAGAAAGAGTCGAGGGGGGTCATTCTGCGATCGCAAGTGGCGGTACAGCAGAAGCCTTGATGGCTTGCACAGTGGAGGGGTGTACGGTACCCCCCTTCATCGAGTATTGACAGTTACAGAACCATTGCAGGCGGACAACCCGGGGTTCAGAGCCATGGGTCCCTTGATACCGGTGCCAGGTGGTCGTGCAACCAACTCAGGGAGTGGGCAAACCCCATGCGAGGCACCACTCACGGTTCGTGGTCGACGCTGATCCAACGTATTTCAACGATTTACCACCGCAGATCTTGAGCCCCCGTTTTTACAGGTGGTTGGATGGGTGTCGGTGATGTTGGTTGGGTGAGCGTATTTTTGTTTGTTTGTTTTCAATTTTATAAATGGGAAACCATCAATTTATACCATCTAGGAAACTCTACATTCTTTTCGTTCCCATTCACCAACCTTGTGTTTAATTCTGATATTGTTGATTTGTTCCTAAGCAAGGTAAACCCTGTAGCGTTGATTTTCTATTATCAAATAAGGCTTTCGATATGTACACTGGGAATTTTTTTTAAGATTTACGGCCGTTTAAAATGTGGACTTATTCCCTCACATGAATTATTTTTGTATCCTGGCATCGGCACAATGACCCTCCTGGAAAAATTGAACTCTCACTTAACGTGTGTGAGGTTCGTTGACTCCTTCCCTCGGGTTTTAACCTACACCTACCCAGAACAGATCAGAAACCTAGCCACTGAGAACCTACAGTACACTGGGTGTAATCACAGTGCCACGATATGTCAGAAGCTCGTCATGTCCTGAGCTTGTCCACCACTGTCGTTTTCCAAAGGTTCAATAGTTAGGCGGGAGAGTGTTTGGAAACATGTGAGTACTGTTTCCCCTCTTGGTTCCACTGATATATGCCACAAAAAAGTCTCTCAACATAGTCCTAGGAATTCCGTGTAACTAATTCCATGGAATAGAGAATTCTGGTCACACCTTACAAGTTGCCAATGTGCCGAATGACAGCTGAGGAAATGAATTCAAGTGGAGTAAAAACGTGGAAAAAATCAGTGTACATTTAAACGATGTTGCGTTGCGTCACATATTTCCGAAACTCACTAAATGTAGGCTTCCGATATAACCCTTGAACATTTTAGGCGATCATCTCCTTGCAGGACTTACACACATTGGGAACTCACTTTTGTTTATGAGCAACCCCACCAAAATAGTACTGCCCACCCCCCCCCAAAACTGGTTACAGCATATGATATTATATTGCTAAATAACACCGGTTCATGATATGATAATGTTTCATGACCCCCCTCCCCCATATGAAGAATAATTGGGAGAAATTGAGTCCGACCTTGGCCTTGAGGCGGTTTTTTTTTTTGGCGGCCTCGGCTCGGAGGCTTAGGCCTCATAACTTCCAGCCTTGGGTTTTGGCCGAGACCGCTATTAAAGCGATAGAAAAATCTATATATATAATATAATATATTATAAATAATATATATATATATCATATTTCTATGACTAATCTTAGCTTCTGGATTTGTTTGAATAACTGCGCCAACTTGGACTACTCCACCTAGGAATATGTCGCTTTTGTACAAGAATTTCAACTTGCACTGGCGCGGCCACCTGGCCACTCACGTCACTCACACATATCATGGGGGCACGTAAAACATCAACAGACAACTGTTACGACGATGTATGCCGACTCTTGGATATCAAGTTATGGTTATCACGAACACTAGAGTTCAACGGAAACAAACCAACCGCCAAAAGGCTTAGTGATCCTTGACTCTTTCTGACAACCTATAGCCCGACACAAGGACAAATGGGAGATTGTACGGCTCATTATGGGCACAAAAGTCCGACAAATTTCCAACCAACCAACAAGAGTTTCCTACTCGTGATAGAAAGACGACACACTCATTCCACTTTTTTCAGTCTTTGAACCCGGGTTAGCTCTGATGACCTGTGACCTGACCCCCAAAACCAAAGGAATCATGTACTCATCGCAGGAACATCATACCCTGTATGAGCTTCATCTATCCAGGTGGGGTCAGTTCTCATGTTTACATCCAAAATTGACCAAATTGACTTTTCACAAATTTTCCTATTTTTGACAAATTCACTCCGACCTATACCAAAACAATAGGGTTCCTGTATCCCCATAAGAAGCTACACACGAAATTTTTGAACCCATCAGACCAACCATTCTGGACTTATCGTGTTTACAAGGTTTTCAGACTTTGACCTCTGGTAGAACCTCGACCTGACCCCAAAACATAGGGTTCATGTTATCTCACATGGGAACACACTACCAATATACTTATCATCCAGAACAGTCGAGTTTCGTGTTCCCAAGCCAAAATTGGCCAAATTATTGACTTTTCACAAATTTTCTATATTTTTGAACCAAATTCACCCTCGACCTATACTAAAAACAACTAGCATTCCTGTACTCCCCATAAGAAGCTACACACCAATTTGAACCTGAAATCCAGCCCACCATTCTGGACTTATCGGGTTCACGAAGGTTTCATACTTTGACCTCTGGTGACCTCAGATGACCTCTGACCTGACCCCAAAACATAGGGTTCATGTACTCATCATGGGGGACATACCTACCAAGTTGAGCTTTTCATCCATCCAGTGGGGTTAAGTCATTGTGTCAAAGCCAGGTGTCACAACATACGCTGCCTCTCTCGTACCAGAGAGCCGGGAAGGACTGACCTCAGCAAATTCCGTCTCCACTAATGCGTAATGCATATCGTTTGGAACTTGGCTGCCCAGGGCCAGGGACCTGAGGCCCCCCTATCTTGGGTTAGGTTTATGTTTTTTATTTTAAATGGAGTATAAACTAGTCAGCCTTTACACGGAGGAAGAACAGTTTGGAACACTCGAAATTTTGTTCCCATTTCATGTATTATACTTTTTGGAAGAGTGTATCCGTTTGTTGTTTTTTGTCTCATCCTTGTGTCTATCGGTATCTAATTATACATTCCAACAAGGCATGGTCCTTGCTATATATAAAAGATAGTTACTTTATACTGTAAGGGCCATTTCCGGCCATCTTGATGTTTGTCAAGTCGAAATCCTGCGTACGGGCCTGATGGCTGCCAAGGTTCTCGAGGCGCATATGCAAGTGGAATTCCGTCGATGACCTCCACAGAGAGTCAGAGCCTGCCCGGGATGCGGTTTCGATGGCACCTTCACGTCAGCCGAATCATGAGAACACTGGCCGCCTGTCTCGTTCAGACACATTGAGGCTACTCATACCGCCCATGACAGTGTGTCTCCACAGGTCCAAATTTTTGTCCGGGGTGGTGATCGCCGCCTGGGGGAGGGGTCTAAAATAAAGGGAGGGGGTGGCCCTCGAAAAGTTGGCTAGATGCCAATGGTGCAATATCTGGTGCCATATTTGCTTTGCATGTATCTCCAGAATCTCTATTTACAGCAATGTTTTCATTTTCCACGATAGCAACGTGAAAAAAAAACTCTTCAAAATTGCGGCAAAAATACGTTGAACGAAAACTGTCAGCAAGGCTGCTAGTCGGAACTGTGATGCTCCCTTCCACATATTCTGAGGGAGATGGGAGCCAATGGTTCTATTCCTGAATTGGAAGGTACAAGCGAGGTAGTATTAGAAGCGATATGAACATCGTCCGCCTGCCCCGGATCCCATGCCTAACCCCACTCTCGCCAACCTGAACTTTCCCACCCTAACCCTCCCCACCGACCCCCCGCCCCCACCCTCTGCGCAGATCCGTTCTGAAGTGATGGCACCCAACCTTTCATATTCTCATATGCACGTATCTACAAATAAAGCGCATTGGACTTTTGGGATTTTTAGGAAAGTTCCGCCCAAAACACTATCAAGCATCATGTAATTATAATAAAAATATATTTCGGATCACACTCCTAGGGGAGGCATGTTTCTGCATTGAATCCACGTGTGACATGTCCCAATAGCAACAGAGTTGGGATCAACACGCGGGGTGTCGACACCACGAAATGACGAATGCCAGTAGTTAGCTCCGACACGTGTCGACACATACAATTTTTGGATCCTGAAGACACAACATCCCTCCCTGCGCTTCGGTCTAAAATATTTACTACCGCAGCGCTACTTCCTTGCCCTAATACACCCGGAGTATGAGGTTTTCAGGAAAAAATTATGCCTTGAATTATTCCGTTTTTGGATGTTTTCTGCATAGGAGAGTTTTACAGATCAATTGACATTAAAACGAATTTTAAAACGTCAAGATCGGTGAGGATGGAAGAAATATCGTTAGAGTTTTCATAGGAGGGGGGGGGGGGGGGGGGGGGTTAGACTTTGCCACTTGAACGCCGATGTTAAGGGCTCATTCCTTACGGGGGTCAACCGTATTTCCTGTTCATAAAAATCTGCCATTTCGCCTCGACAAGCGTTCAAGCTGCAAGCATTTGTAAATCCCCCATAACGTTGTATGTCAAAGTCTGTTAGAGGGCCTGTTGTGTCGGACTCTTTGTGTCCTGTGCACAACCCTGAATAGCCGGGCCTACCAGATCGGCGCGATTTCATTCCATAGCTCTGTATTGAACTGTTGATTCAATATTCGTTACGCGACTCCAACCCTTGGCAATCGATAATCGAATGTCCACAACATTTTTTTTTTTTGTGGGCTGGCTATGGACCGATCATGCACGCTTGACTTTCTTGTGCATTAACTTTTCCATTGTTTTTCCAACCCATCTAAATCCAGAGGCTAGCCGCGAGTGACAGACCAGCAGACATTCAAGTCTCAGACATCGGCTTTTTTTTCTGAATGCCCTTTCTTTTCAGTGATTTTTTTCTCGCAAATTCGGGAACCTGTAGACATCATTGTAGTGTTCGCAACCGATCAGTCGGTTCGTATCAGAATTGGTCTGATTTAGCATGATCGGAATCGGTATCGGTAAATTTGCCGATCGAAAAGTTCCAATCAAAACATACAGATTATTGCAAAACTTAGAGCGACCCAAACTGGAACAATTACTGGTCAAAATTGACCGTCACCGATCGCTAGATATCGTGGTAGGCTGATTGCTGAAACAAACATTGCTTTGTATTTTGCTACATGTTTATCGGGCAACGTAGCCCCCCCCCCCCCCCTCTCCCTTTCCGATAATTACAACTACCAACATGAACACATCATTCACTGCTGTACAAGTAGTCCTACACAACCCAATTAAAACTGGGCATGCTGGCTACGTAACGATTGCCTCGATCTAGCATGAATACCGAACCAAATCACAACCTCAAAGTTGTTGTAAGTGATAAACCATTGCGAAGCTGTTAATTTCAATTCTTGCTCCCATTATTCAGTAAAATAAGTCCATTGATTGAAGGAGTCGTTGTTGGCCTACGCAAATAACAGCTGAATTTTCCAACGATCGGCGATCCCCGTCCCGTTTTTCCGAGATTCGGTCCTAACTATATGCAATACCAAAATCCATTGTACGGTATGCGGAGAGAACCGAGCTGATGTGAAGCGACTGTCTAAAAATTCATAGCGGAATGTACGTACATGCATACCGTGTTGGTCTACAGAATCATGTGTATTTGACCTATGTCTTTATGCACAGTATGCACTTGTGACGCAACGAAGCATGTAACTCTCGCACGTGGATGCAGGGAATATTTTCTTGCTTCTTGTGTATAGATCTGTAGCTGCGCAAATCGGAACTTGGGGAGTCCAGTTTAAGCAGGAGTGTAGTTCTAGAGAATCGAGAATCCCACATCAGGGATGCATGACCGCGGCATAAACGAACGTGTTTTAATCATGTAAATCGCTTTGAGTGACCTTTGTGCAGTGCCTGTTTTTTGTTTTTTTTTTGGTCCGGCGGGTCAAGGTTTTGTCGCGTGCGGTAGTTTTCTGTCCGGTCGCTTGTGACCATTTTCATTTTGCTCGCGGGCGGCGCCACCCACAACAAAACCCGTAGTGGAAGAACACTGCTCTGAGACAAGTTGTAACTGCTTTTTTTCACGCTGTCACCAGTGGAGACTGACGAGGCAATAACTTGTCATATCCTTTCACGATATGGGAGGATATCGAGCTACAAGCACCTCGTCCATGACAGTACCTCAACATCAAGACGGAGATGACAGGCAGGATGCAACTGGACAGGATCTACGCCCTGCCTAAGTGGCGGAGAGAAGGGGCACATGTCAGGACTCGTGCACGATCTGAGGTGTTTCCGGTGCCGGGGTTTGGTGAATTTCCCAAGGGAATACACCAAACAGAGGCGGTCCCTCGATCTGTCGACAAGGAGGGCCATGCGATGGCGTGTGTCCTGTTGCCGTTTGTCCAACGCGGGCACGAGCTGGGGCGGCTCCGGCAGGCGACAGAGACTCCTCAGAGGGGTTGCGGCGTTGGAGGAGAGAGGGCCTCCTTTTCATCTGCGACTCAGGCTGAGAGGCGGAGTAGGTTCTGAGGTCCCGAGACCCAGGATGTAGTACGGCAGAGTGGGGAGCCGGGGCGGTTTTGTCATGGACGGGGAGGCTACCGACAGCCAGGTCAGCCTCTACGACAGACCATGAGGGGGCCAGGGCAGAGGAGATGGAGAGATGCAGCGGCGGTGGAGGACCAGTTCTATGAGCAAAGGCCGTGAGGGAAATCGACTGCCCCAGGGGAGAAGCTGGAGGCCCTGGCTAAGCAGTTGGGTTTGCAAGGACCCGCCTAGGATGCTCCAATGAGGGGGCAACATTACTACATCTTCGCTGATCCTCTCGAGAAGAATTGCTGAAGGCCCTTCTCGTCCTTTTGGTTTAAGATCATGTGATCAATTTTTTCACAATGACCAAAGGATATGCGTGACTGTGACCGTTCGGTTCATCTCACGTGTCGATAATCGGTTGACGTGTTTCGAGGTGTTGTCAAGAGAAGACATGTTGCTGACCTCGCAGTGACCCTGAATCCATGATAGAATTTTTGGGAACTCAGGTAACCCATACCCTAGAGGTTACATGGCAATCCAAGCAAGCTTAAAGATTTTGCATAAAGTTATGCAATAATGAAGTTGAATGAACCTCCATTGACCCTGATCTTTGTTAAAAAGTTTTTGGGACTGAGGTAGACCATATTCCCTAGTTTCGTCAAAATCTGACAACTATTTGAATTGTGCATAAATTATGCAAATTAGATGACTAATCACCATATTTACGCGGGGGGGGGGGTGAAATCTGATCAGCCCATCTACCTTATATCCCGCATCTGTGTTGCCAAACTAAATCAGCATAGCACCTATGGTTCATCTGCAATCTTGCTAACGAGCCTAACCAATTATGACATAGAATAGGTAAAATTACTTACTTGTCCGTGACTTTCGTCCCAAAATCTAATTAGATCGCCTATGTAGCAACTAATATTGAACATTGTACACGAGCCACGACACCATTTTTATCATCGTATTTTTCATTCAGAATGTATTTTTTTATTTACCATCATTTTTTCAGATACCTGAAGAATACGATACTACCTTTGGCTGGCAAAAAGTCAGAGTAAAATTTTTTAAAATGACCGTATACAGAAGAACGATTTTTTTCAAGAACCTATAGATGCAGCTACCAGGTGATTCCCTAGTTTACGGTATTCGCACCATGCGTGCGTATCACTCTGAAGTCTGTACTTTTGTAGTTCGACATGAAGGATCGCCCCCTCAAACAGGACAAAACAATTTTCGTCTATTCAAAGAAGCTTGGGGTTGATCCAGGGACTCATCTCCTTGGCCGGGCATCTTTAGAAACTGGCTACATATGTCCACCTCTCGGATGGCCCGGACAATGCGGGACAACAGACCACTTGACGGGCGACCACACTATCGCTCGATGAGGTAAATACAAAAGCTTTCTCTCATGTCCCTCATATGACTATAAATAACATGGTGCGTTACTTGTTGGGCGGATGCGAAAAAGGCTCGAGACGCACTATTTCTGTGAACGCTGAGGGCAAAGGACGAACGAACTTGGAATACGGTGGCGCTATGAACTAGCCACGGTTTGAGAGGTACTCGACATCCCATCCTTTCTCCCCTACCCCATAGTTACATTACCCTACATCTTCACGTTCCTCCGAGATGACTGGAACGGATCCCCCTTCCCCGGTATCGTTCTCGGCCTTTTGCTAAGATCTGGATACCATCACTGGCTGTGGGCTACCTCAAGATAACCAAATCGTGTGCGAAGACCTGGGTCAGGTGATATCACATGGCTTTAGGGTCACATGATATTTCACTCCAGTCCCGGCAAAATTTTCTGGCGCGTGACCTGTCACTTGACACGGCAAAGGTTTTTGGCGAAATCTAGATCGTGGGCTATATTGAGATTTGTTCCGGTATACCGGAGAAACCGGATTTTTCAAGATCCCATATACAATGTTACGAACAACCTCTAACAACCTCCTCAGTTATTCAGTCCTTCCAGAGTTTGCCGGTAGTCGTTTACGTTACGTTCAGAAGTGGATTTGCAAAGGAAGTTTTTTGGGGGGGCCCAAGTGCTTTGGAAGGCAGAATATTTTCACTGGCTCTGCTTATTCAACGCAAACGAAGACTGTCATCAGTTTTGTTTGCCTCTTTTGAGCTGGACGATCATGTTTCTGGTACACTTCACAGAGGGGTTGAAGTAGTTTTAGAGCTGTAGCTGCATGTAAAACATCCCGAGAACCAAGGTATAAACACTGGCACACACCATTTTGTGAGGAAATAAAATTGATATGTCCCTTCCCCTATCCGACCGGATGTATTGGATTTGCTACCCAGTACATCCACGCATTTTGGGACTGCAGTGAGCGTTCGGGAAGAGGGTTCCCACAACCCATGTAGGGGAAACCAGCACAAAGAAGCAGGGCATCTTCTGCATGGATGGAGCCCGGAGGTTCTACCTGGGGGTGGAAGTGTACCGGCCTGAAGAGGGAGGGGGGGCTGCTCCACGAATCATCTGGGGGAGACGCAGAAGACCTAAGCTCAGGCAGAGAACAGCCAGGCTTGTTTGTTTGATTCGGATGAGGAACAGGGTAGTTGGATAATGGACGGTGTGATGGAGCAGGAAGGGGAAAAAGGTTCAAGTTCCATTGGAGTTGGGGATGAGGTTGAAGATGAGAGGAAGGAAGCGGCGGAGAAGGAGGAAGGGGAAGAGAGATGGGAGAAAGTTTGGAAGAGGGGAAGCATTGATTGATCGTTGAGGGGGCATTGCTGAAGAGTTCAGTGGAGTGTGAGGGAAACTGATGGTGTGGGCACAGATGTTGTTGGTCATCTCGTGACCCCCAGCCGACAGGAAACTGGTGAAGGTGATGAGGATGAGGACATGAGTCCGCAGAGAAGCTTGCCGAAGATTCGGGTACGTGCAGGGGCGAGGTCCAGTTAAGGTCCGCAACCAACTTGAAGCGGGGACGTCCCGATTCTTTGACAAATTCAAGCACTTTTATGCTGGTCGGCCTGTTCTTTTAGTAAGCTGAGAATTTCAGCTGTATTTCTTTGGAGATCGATTTCTTGGGGACTCCTGTATTACCACTTTGTTTATCGTCAATGCAGGGTTGGTTGAATTTGAATCACTGATTTTTAATCGCTGTTTAAATCGAATGATTTTTTAAACAGGTGATCGCAACAAATGTCTCGCCTGGTTACATAGCGAATCGTGGTTTCTATTATTCACTACACAAACAACCAAACCAACTAGTTCATGCAGACCATTGTCATGTCAAACAACATCACATCTTTTCATATTTTCAAGTTCGCACGCGTCCCCAGTAAGAAAGAGAAGAAGCAACCTAAGCAAATTGGTTTTGGGTAAGAGCGGGCTTGCTGTCGGCACTTATAACAGCAGTAACTGTCACAGGACGATAGTTTTACTCGTTCCTCAATGCTTCATTCTAACAGTAAGTCCTATTATATATGGCATTCAATCAATTATGAACATCAAACACATAGATCCAGAAAATGTTAACGAACAACCTACGAGTTTGGCGAAATTCTTACAATTAGGCAAATAGGCACATACATGACCTACTGACCCCAGCTGTACCTTTCAAATGATCAGAATCAAAGTGGATCACATCTACCCAATTTTGTGGAAATCCAGCAAACTGTTCAAAAATTGCCTAATTATGCAAATCAGACTCATTTATGACCCTCCAGTGACCCCGCACTTCACTTGTAGATCTTTCGGGAACTATGGTAGACCACATCCACCAAGTTTTGTGAAAATCCGACAAACTGAAAATTGCATGAACTACGCAAATTAACCACCTTTAATTAGCAGTTTAAGGCGAAAATCTAATCCGTTCATCTACCTGCACCAGTCCCTACATGCCAAACTACATCAACGTAGCACATATTCTTCTTGTGTGATCTTGATAACTAGCTTAACAATAAATTACATAAATAGCTAATTTACGTCAACCTATTAATACTTTGCTGGCCCAAATATCGTGTACACACCCAGCCCCGGCTACACACAAATGTTTCATAAGCGCCTCGTGTTTTGTGAAAATCCTGCTACGAGAAAGTCCAACACCACGCGTACACACGCACCACCGCCAAAGGAACCACTAAGTCTCTTCCTGAATTTATTCAGCTAAAAAAAAACTAAAAACAAAGGACTACACAATATTCCGAAGATTCAAGTATGGTCTCATAGCCACAGAACATGGCTATTATGGGACATGGTTTGGATGTTTTTTAACCATGAGAATCATCAATTGTACTTAAATACGTGACGCTTTTTATATGAACGGACAGTTTCCCGTGACCAAATTTCGGAGCTTATCAAGATAACCCTCAAATTTGTATACATAGTAATAGCAGCAGAAACATGAATTTACCTGGTCATACAAACAAATGCTCATTTATTTTTGTTCTATCTGAACAGATGCCATGTCCGGGCAGGATGTCTCCACCATTCAAGACCTCTGAGGAGGATGTAACGCTTTTGTAGATGCGGACCATGAGGTATGTGCCTAGATTTCTTTCCCACTGCTTGCGGAGTTGGAACATTTGCACTGTGTGCATGCATTCAGACAGGCTGTCATGGTGGAGTAACTTCCAACCTCCAAGAGAGCATAGATCACATTCCTTACCCATGAGCATTCTGAGAACTTACTAAGTCACTCCTCCACTCTAACTGAATCGCAACTGGCTCTCTGTGTCCATGCCTAGATAGAAGCAGTGAACCTCCTATCTTTGAACTGAGTGTGTATGTTCTGTAAAAGTCACATCTGTGACATGCCCTGTTGTCTCTTGGGTCCAATAATGCTTGGAATACGTAACTGCGGCGTGCGCTATGAACTATCCCGGTCTTGAGAGTTTACTTGACATCCCC
This sequence comes from Sclerodactyla briareus, assembly GCA_026419785.1. Taxonomy (NCBI): domain Eukaryota; kingdom Metazoa; phylum Echinodermata; class Holothuroidea; order Dendrochirotida; family Sclerodactylidae; genus Sclerodactyla; species Sclerodactyla briareus. Next base: position 91,512 of record JAODTK010005568.1, read on the forward strand.
TCCTTTCTCCCTTACCCCAGAGTTCCTTACTACAATCTTCACGTCCTCCTCCGAGGAGGACGGGTACCGTGAGGCCCCTTCCCTGGTATCGCTTCTTAGCCTTTTGGCAAAGGATCTATACGCTTCCTTTGAAGTTTACGGAACACTCTAGAAGAAGGGGCGCAGTCTGCCGGTCAGGTGAGTGTCATGTGGGTGAGTCAATGATATTCAACCATCGTCCCGGCCGGCTAGGCCAGGTCACTTGACGTCCGTGACATCACCGACGATATTTCGATATGGCGATATCTTATCGTGGACGAGTCGATATCGTGGACGATATGCCCAATATCCGGTTGTGATATCCGATAAAAACCGGATTTTCTGACTATCCAGTAGTGCGATTGCATAGTCACTCCAGTACTGTTTGGCCTTTTACTACACCAGTCAGCGCAGTATGGCCCTCCGCGGCCAAGCTGAAGAGGGGGGAAATTTTGCTTGCGGTTCGAGCTAAATGAGAACGGATTCTTTGACGTGCTGAAGAAGCTTGCCGTTGAGGCCGACCTCGGTGGGGGTCTTTGGGGGTAGGGGGGATGGTGGAAAAAACTGGGGGAGAAGGGTTTAGTCAGGTCCAGGATCTAACAAAGCTAGAAATAAGTCATATTTTTGACGTCACTTTCAGAACAGAGGCGCTAAAGCGGCAGTACATGCCCAAACTCAACAAGCCGGACCAGACGTTTTCTGTCACCCCGTATGGTGCCGATGAGACGGTCGTGACGGTGCTGAAAGCACCAATTGAGCTGGAAGATGACATTATTAGATACATTCTGGGCCGTTTCGGGAAAGTTGTTGCGGGACGTTTCCTCTTCTATAATGATCTCCCTTCCATCATGACAGGGACCCGCCAATATCGCATCATCCTGGAGACGGACATCCCGTCGACGGTGATGCTGGGGGGTCTCCGTGCTGGAATACGATACAATGGGCAGACTCCCACCTGTAATCGGTGCGGGAGTGGGGGAGAGTGAGGAGCACCTGGTGGCACAGTCGTCCTACTACGAAGTTTTCTGGTGCCAGGAGGTTGGGCACGTTGCGAGGGACTGCCGCACAAAGTGGTATGGCGTCACTTGTCCCTTCTCGTTCGCTACCGGGCGAGGCCAACCTCCAGCACCTGGCAGTTGGGAGGCGGAGGTGGGCTCAGCGATGGTGAAGGAAGGGGTCCAGGCTGGAGACTGAAGGCATTGCCCAGGCAGGGTCTTCGTCTGACGGTGCGGTGGAGTCCACAGGAGGTTGGCACCGTGGCCTCGCCGATGAAAGGGAGTCGAGTGTGATGACCAGTGGCCCTACAAGGGAGGGGTTGCCGTGGTTGTTTCGGGACAGAGTGGACAGTCGTACAGTCGTTGATGGTGGAGAGGGGAAGGCGAATGAGACAAGTGAGGAAGAGAAGGTTGAAGACTGTGGGGGAAGTTATTGAAGGAGCTGGCATTGGAGAGAGAGACCCAACCCCCAAGGACAGGATTCTAAGTCCGCGAGACCCAGGTGACTAGGAAGCGATTGACAGGGAGGTGCTGGGAGAAGTGTGGGAGACCAGGACGGCGAGGCAGAAGAACATGGCGAGGAGAGGGGGAAAGCCCAGAAAGGAGGCCGTCGTCTCAGGCGGCAGGGGAGAGAAGAAAGAAGGACAAGGGGTTCCGGACTGGTTTCGAGCGGTGAGGAAGAGAGCGCGAGTCTGTTCGACCTGTCGTACGAGGATAAGGAGGAGAGGGGGACGGGGAAGTTCTATACACCAGGACGTTGGCACCAGAATTGTCAGAGGCTCCTGAGTCTGGAGGGGAGAGTGAGAGTGTTCTGCGTCCGGAGAGACAGGGAGTTGTGTATCGGGAGCGACGGTGGGTTGAGCATTTGGGGGGCAGGGATTGCATGGGGCGCGACCAGGGTTGACGGGGGGCAGGGGAGATGTGGAGAGGGAGTCAGCACTGCGGGGATGGTGGCAGCGCAGGTCTGGTGGGCGAGGGGTTGAGAGGGGGTGCAGGATAGCAGTGGAGTGGTTGGGAGAGTGGAGGGGTGCGGGGCAGTCTGGCGGGAGCGGGTAGGTCGCAGGTGAGGACCGCACTCTGGTCTGGCGTGCAAGGACTTGGGTAGGCGGGGGCGGGTCCTGCTCCCGCTGTGCCTTCCACGCGGGAGAGGTCCCGTTCGGTTGCGATTCGGGGAGGGGTTTTGCGCGCGCGGGACTCTCGACTTGTTCATAAGGTCGTGTATTCACAACGGCGGCCCGTGGTTCCCGGCCGGTGGAGGGGTGTTCCACCTCGTTTTTGGTCGGCTTTGTAGGAAGTATAGAGGCATTCAGCTGAGGTGCATCCCAGCACCTGCAGGATAGGTTTAGCTGTCCGAAGGCGTGTGCGCAGCGTCGTGTAATACGCCGCAGGAGTGGGCCATCCTTTGGCCTCCCGGCATCCTGGTTCTGTATTGAACCAATGTGTCATCTGGTTCGACTTGTATTTTGTGCCTCGGTTGGGCTGAGTGTGCCGTGTATGCCTGTCTTTGTACAGTTTTCAATGTTTAAGTGTCTGTGCATTTGAAGATAATATACAAGTCCATAGTTTTTGATTGCCAGTAATTGTACTTGGATTGGGAGACTTGCTAGTGTTACCGCCCGTGTTTTTTCCCGCTGCTCTTCCCTCCCCGTTGTGCTTGAATATTCATCATACTCCTACGCCCAAATTCGCTGGTTCTCGCTCAATGCCTGCCCAGTTACGTAATTTGGATTACCCGTGTATTAGGATCTTCCTTTTCTCTTTCTCACCACAGGTCTCGGCGACTCTCCTCGCCTCGCATTGCGAGCAAGCCATCGCCCTTGTATTAGAGTTTACTCGGGGAGCTGGTTATATTCTGTAGACAACGACGTGCCTTGAGATTCTTTTTTTTATGTTCGTGTTGTATATATTCTTGGAACTTTTGGTCACCCCCGCACGAGCGGGGACGTTGTTGGCTAATGGAGGACTGCCTGGCGTGGTAAGCTAGTTATACTGTTTCTTTATTTTGGGCCATTCCGGGATTGGGGTTTCGACACCACTGTTCGGCGCCCCCCCTGTCGGCCCAGTAAGTTCCCCCTGCTTGGCCTGGTGGTGTAGGGGTATTATCGGCCCCTCCTTTGGTTTCGGTATACTTTCTGACCTGGTTCGTGTCCTTGGGCCTGTGATGCGTCCCCCTCCAACTTCCCGTGGTTGACCTCCAATCCCTCCCTGAGCCGTACAGTCCTCCCCAGGTTGGTAACCATTTTGTTTGTTCGCATATCGTCCTCCTCTCATATATTTTTGTTATTCTGTTTATAAGCGCTTATTCTATTTGTTGATTGTAACATACTCTCATTATTGGGACGCAGGATTCTTCATTATATAGTTCTGTGTTCGTGGTCTTCCGTGTCTTTGTTTGCCAGTCACCCCTCCCTTAGTTATTTAAGATCACCCTTCCCTCGGCCCTCGGCTGACGCCGCCGTACCCCCACCCTCTTGTAGGTTTCTGGTATTCGTCGGGCATTTGTTCGAGTACCCCAATCCTGAGTTGGGCGGGGGCGGCCTCCAACCGCTCGCCCACCCGCGCCACCGCTCTGCCGGGTGCATGGTGTTACACTATTGACATGTTTCTGAACAAGAAACATATTTGGTCTTTTTCCAACAGTAACAAATAATGTTGAAAAGTTTGAATGAGGTAACCTCAGTCAACTCTGGTTGTTCCTGGACAGGATGTTCCCCCCTCGTCGAAAAGTTTCGGATTTTGTTTGGACGTTTTGTTGTTTTTCTGTTTATATATTCATTATTCTTAAGTTTCATTTTTGTAGCCCCTCCGGCCCGGGACATTCCACAATATGGACGGGGAACCCCTTCAAGAGTTTCTTCTTTCTTCAATTTCGCTTCAAGTTTGAGAAGGACATACACTTGTGGATGTTTTTGAACACTCTCAAATCCAGTGAGTTGATGTTAGAGACCTGATTTGCAGTACAATTTTTGCTGGTCTTTCAATTTTGTATGTGACTTTTATCAACGGCAACATTAAACGCAGGCATCTTGGCAACCGTAATAACAGAACGACGTTTTAAACAAAACAATTATGTTTGAGAACATACTGTGTTGCATGTTCCCGATGAGTTGAGGCGATATCGTGCAGCCTATTCTTGCCCACTCGGGAAGGTGTTGGTGGGCGGTACCTCGTATGAGGAGTACCCCCACATTTTCACTGGAAGCCCGGCATATAAGGTTTGCACGGACAGATGTCCCGTCCTTGATTAAAGTTCGGAGGCGCACTGCTGGGTTTGAGAACCAGGGGTAACCCACGTGCCTGAATGCAGAGGGACTGGTCATCTAGTGGCAGCTTGTAAGAAGTTCCATTGCCCAAAAGGAATACACTGCCGGGCGACTGGACATGTCGTGAGGCTAGTGCCTAAACAGAATTATTCGCACGATGCGTTTGAAGAGGGCATTGGCTGAAAGACGGCCCTATCCTCACTTTGCAAGGAGGTTGACAATGCAGACTAAAGACTAGACTTGGGATGGGGTGCAAGGTCGTGAACCCGCAAGCAGCAGGTGACGTGCGTGTACCTGACACCATTGTAAACCTTTAGTTAGATATGGTAGTGGTGGCACCCTGGGCACCACGGTTCCACAACCCTCTGAAAGGGAATGCCGCGCGGGAGGACCCTCACCTCTTTTCACTATCGCGTTTACCATAAAGTGCCACAGACACAACAGCCAGACGCATACATACCCACATTCATGACGCATAGATTCCCTTTTGCCTTTGGATCAAGGAATAACTAGAGTACATGGTGGTTGTAGCTCAAACCGCACAAACAAATGTACAAGTATGGTACAAATGTCAAGATCGGTGAGGCCGGTAGGCAGTTTCAACAATGGCCTATGTGCCATTGTTGACTTTTGAACCATGCATTCCCAAAGTGTCATAAATATTCATATGGGCTGCAGGGCCCACGTGATACTGATGCCTTGGTCCTATACTCCCAGCTATTGATCATCATTACTGACCTGAACCTCAGCACTGTGGCACACGGATTTGTCTGAGATACAAGATTCCATATAATGGGCCCTAGGCTCAAAAGTCCCAAGCCTGCAATTGCCCTCTACACAAGGACCGGTACATGTAACTTAGAAGAAAATCAATTGGAAGCTTGTGATGATAAGATGATTTCCAGTACCATTGTAGTGAAATCTTGCGTTGCTAAATTGGCCACATCCCAAGTAGGACCTTGGATAAAAAAAATCCTGACACCCCAACGGTACGGCTGTTATACCATCATTATGACCGATGTCCGAATGTGCAACAAATTTGTTAGGGAAAAGCAATTTTTCGCGTGATTCTACATGAGGGGCCCAGGGCCCACCCTGGGCCTTGGAACCTACTTCCTGGGGCACCAGGAATGTTTTGGGACCACCATTATGACTGACATGAGCAACTGCCAAATCAAAATTTCTAGAATACAGATATTGCCGTATTTCATATGATGGGCCCCTAATGCCCAACTGGGCCTTGACCCAAAATTCCGAGCACCCACCCAAATCATGTGTCCCTCGACCAAAAGACTTTACATATAACTTGAAGAACTCAATTAAAATCTTGTGGGAGGAATGCTTCAAGTACCATTGTGTGAAAATTTCATTAAATGGGCCCACAGGCCATGTGGGACCTTAGACTAAAAATTCTTGAACACCCAAAGGTAAACGTTAGAGCCATCACTATACCGAAATGTCCAGCACTGTGCCCTAACAATCTCGTAGAGAGAAGCATTTTTGGCGTATTCCCCATGACGGTCCCCAGGGCCCATACTGAGCCTTGGGACCTAAATCCTGGCACCCTGAATGTACAGCTATTAGACCATCATTATGACTGACTCGGCACCGGGGGTGCCAACAAAATTTGTTAAAGATACAATATTTTGCAATATTTCATATACATGGGCCCTGGGTGCCCCAAACTGATGCTTTGAACCCCAAATTCCTGCAACACCCCATGGTCCGCTCTAACCAAGGACCATTACATGTAACTTTGAAAGAACATCAATTGAATCTTGTGGGAGGAATGCATTTCAAGTACCATTGTGTGAAATTTCATTAAATGGGCCCACAGGCCATGTGGGACCTTAGACTAAAAATTCTTGAACACCCAAAGGTACAGCTATTAGACCATCATTATGACTGCACTCAGCACCTGTGCACTCAAAATTTGTATGAGATACATTTTGAAATTCTAACACATAATGGTCTATACTGCCCTTTAATGACCTTTGACTTTGACCTTCACAAGTCAAACATGTCCCATGGGTCAATAAACATTGTGTCCAGTTCGATAGACAACCCATGTCACGACTGACCGTTTGGGGGCCAAATAGGCAATTGTTGCAACTCTGGAGAGATAGATAGATAGAGTGACATGCTGGTTTGAGCTAAAAATGCATTCATATGATTCTGTAACGTAATATGCACCCTGCTTCACCAAAGAGCCATGATTCTTTCATTCGTACGTGGAAACGTACCTTGTGTTGTGGTGGGGATTTCACTGCTTTTGCATCATTAGAGGTGGAACGCTTGAGCGATTGGTCTGATACATTTGAATTGAAGGATTTACTTTGTACCCATTTCATTTATTATCCACCCGATGCTCCTTTTGTTGCACTATAATCGTATCAATGTCACTATTTATAGTCTCAACTGGGTATCATTCAATGTTGTGTTCTGATGAGCTGTTTGTCCGGATGTCGTATTTCATTTTGACTTGTGGTACCACATTGATCCCTGGTATCCCTCAATCACTGATTGGTGGGAGGGGATTAGGATGCGCCTCAAGGCTCTTTGTATTAGATACGCGGTTCGACGGGCGCGTGTGCGCCCCCAACGTCCGATTTGGCAGATACCCCTGCTTTGGCAAATGAAGCTACCTCTGTATGAGGAGGGAGGGGGGATTATATCCGATCGCGCTAGAGATTTCTAGAAGAGGGAGAGCGCCCATCTAGCTTGTTTGCTTAAGTCGAAGCAAGCGTGGGGGGATTAAAAAATCATCAAGCATGTGAAGGATGTAGGAGGAAGGATTGTTTCTGGGGCTGTGGTTTGAGGGGTGTTTCATGAGTTTTATAGTATGCTTTATTCAGCAGAAGTCTCTGTTGATGATACTTGCAGGATTTGTTTTTGAATTCTATTTCAAACACACCCAGTAGGGAACAGTCTGATTTATTGGAGCGACCTATTACCTTACATGAGGTACAGGTCGCTCTACGGGCTATGTTAAAAAACAAGTCGCCAGGTATCGACGGCCTTTCAGTGGAGTTTTATTTAAAATTCATTGATCTTGTAGGGAATGATTTACTTTTAGTATACAACGACATCTTTGACAGAAAACTGGCATTTGATACTCAGCGTACAGCAATATACGCTTTACCTAAGAAAGGGGATCTGACAGACTCCGCCAAACGTAGACCAATTAGTTTACTCACTGTAGATTACAAGATCATTGCCAAGGTTAATCAATTTCGTACACACCATCTGTTAATGGATTGTTTTATTAACGAATACCACCTGTTTCGTACCTGTCGTTCAATTCACCAGAACTTGTGTTTAATTCGTGATATTGTTGATTTTTCTAAGCTAGGGGAAACCCTGTAGCGTTGATTTCTATCGATCAACATAAGGCTTTTGATAAGGCACATTGGATTTTCTCTTTAAATTTACGGCCTGTTTAAAATGACATATTTCCTCATATGGCCTAAATTTGTAATACTGGCATACAGAGCGTCTACTTTATAATGATCAACTCGGGAATTATTTTATTATTTCTAGGGGGTCAGACAAGGTCCCTCTTAGCCGGCATCGTATGCTTTATTTGTGGAACCCTTAGGGCCGCGTTTCATTGCTCCTTATTCCGTTTAATGTTTCATATTCCTGGGGTGGGGGAAGGCGGGTTAAATTATTACAGTCTGCTGATGATGCTACTTGGGTGGCTACCTCACAGGTTGACATTGTATCGTTTTGGGGGCCTACAACGCTTTCAAGAAGACGACGGGAGCCTCACTAAATGTGAGTAAAACACAGACTAATTAAAGTTGGGGGATTTTGTGAGAAGAAAGTTGCATGGGGGATTCACTGGGTGGAGGATAAAATGGTATCAATTAGCATTTGTTTTTGGGCGGCTTGTATTGTGTCCTTTTGGAAGTCACTGCTTGTGAAGGCCGAACAGAGGTTGCAATCCTGGGGAGACCGAGAAAAAAAGAAAAAAGATATATATTAAGTCAATATGTTTATCCACAGTTCGTTGTCGACGTAGGACTGGGGTACTTTGAGGATTCCCACCTCAACTCTTAGCCCCCCCGCCAACTTTTTCCAATCTTGCTGCATACCCGAGGTGGCTGGTATTTTTGTAGGTTTGTATTCATTTCCATAAATGGGGAACCATGCCTTCATATCCAGTAGGAAACTTCTTTGCAATTATGTTCCACACGTGTGGAAAACTATGCCATTTTGTTCCAATATGCTTTCTAGCAAGTCTCCGGGATTCTGTTAAGTGTAAGGAATACACTGTCTTGGTTGCAGTTTGATATTGTTTTCATACAAGCAACTTGTTGGGATAAGGGGACTTTAGCCTATTAACTCACCCTGGCATGGATCGGCTTTCTATTCAGGAACATTTACTAAATAGCTACTGCTAACTGCCTTTCCACATTGACGTGTTGCCGCTTTACTAATATTAGAAGGGACGGGGAGGGATGCTGTGTTTCTATTCTATGTTTCATGGAAAATGCAACCATAGGATTCTGTAATGTATATGCACCATGCTCACTAATGAACCGTGTTTTCTTTCTTCCATTAACAAGTTATTTTCATCCATACGTGGGAAAGTACCATGTGTGGTTGGTGGGGATTTCAGTTGCGATTTATTCGATTGGGATGTTTTCTTGGGTAGCAGGCAACGTTGATTCATGATATTAATTGATAACTGACTTCAGTTAATACAGTTTGGGAGCGGCAAAGTGTGGAAACATGTTCGGCGTGGTCTAAGCTCCCGGCTGAATAGGATTCACGTCACGTTCGAGTTGAAGGATGTTACTCTAGCTGTAACCATTTCATTTATCAGACCATGATAGCTTTTGTTGTTCAATCCCTGATTGGTTGGAGGGAACCGAGGTGTGCAATCCAGGTCTTTGCATTAAACATGGGGTTCGGCGGGTGCAGGTGCGGCAAGAATGCCCATCTAGCTTCTCCGCAAAATCAGAGCAATCGAGGGGGGATTCCAACATCATTAAAGAGGAGAAAGATACAGGAGGGGAGGGGGGGGGGGGGGGTTAACAAGTTTTTATAGTATGCTCCATTTGGCACAATCTTCGTTGATGGATATTTACGATATGTTTTTTAGTTCTATCAATACACACTCAGTAATGAACAGCTCAATACATCCGAGCGGCCTATTACGTTACAGGAGGTCTTCCCACAGTTACGTTTAAGAAGAAATTGTCGTGATTTATGATGGTCTTCCATTTGGAGTTTTACTTTAGTGTTTATTGACCTGGTAGGAAATATCCAACTTCTTTTGCTAGGTTTTCAGTTCCTGAATCACGACTTTTCAGCTGGTGCAAAGTCTACAGGTGGACACCAGTGCTTTCCGGAACAAGCAATCCACTTTCTTTTGGCGTGAATTGGAAGCAAATGGATAAGCTATCCCGGATGTGAGTGGTTGGGCCTGGCATATGGGTTCTAACCACACGTCCTGAGAACATTCGCAAGACAATAGTCCACATCAGTTTGATGATCTGACTGACCATTACCTGCAGATCAAGGAAAAGGCTCTACTCCCAGAAGCGAATCTACTGACCAACAGGACTAAAACAGAAAGCACTACGAAACAACCAGAGAAATCCCCTAACAATATAGGCAGACAACTGCCCAATTCCGATCTTAACGAATCGAGATATGTTCCCTACCTCGCACATCTCTTACGGAATGATTAGAAACTATTATTCCTCGGCTACCACAGAGAGATCGTTCCGAGTGTTGAGAAGAATGAAAATCTACTCGAGAAATGCCATGAGTCAGGCTCAATTGTTGTTTCAATAGATGACAATGGAGAACAATCTTCAAGTGGATATTATAGACATGCAGCAATATTATAGACATGCAGCAGCAAGTGCGATCGCCGCATCAAGTTAATGACCTCTATGACTAGGCTAGATTCCACAGCAGTTAGTTTTATAAGTTTGGTCGAACAGTTTGTACTGACAAGTGTACTGAATTGGAAATTTGGGTGACACTGCCCGGGCATTTTATCGGTTTCTATTTGAACATCAGTTCAATCCCAATGTGTTCGTTATCCATTATCACATACTTTAAGATAATTGAAGTTCCGAATCTTACAAGCAAGGCATGCCTGGGTGGGCTCACTGATATCATGAATATTTGTGATATTCAAAAACAACTGAAACTCAGGACAGTATTTTTTTGGCGGGCAATGTGGAGTTGAAATATTGTAAAAGGTAACAACATTTTGCATCTAATCAAAGTTATACTCTAAAAGAAGAAAAATCTCAGAGGGAAGGGGGACACATCAGCCATCACGTCAGTCATGACAATTGCCCCCCCCCCTTAGCAAAATCCCTACAACTACCCTGACCTGAGATACTGTGGAATTGCCCATAAATATATTTTCTAAAGCCAAATAAGCTATTAACTGTTCAAGGTAAGTTACACATGAAAGCAACGCAGTAGTCCGCAGCCAAAGATATCCTGGATTTTTGACACACGCTTCCACAAAGTCAGTCAAATCTTGGAAAGCACTTGCTACGATGCCACAAGGTTCGTGACAGCAAAGCCACTGGATGATCAAGGTAAGAAGCCTTACTGATGCCGCAACATCCACTTCAAATTGTAACATTATTGAATTGCACTACAGAAGATGAGTTCATGTGGGTACCTTGAGTACCTGTAACGTAAACTGTAACCGTGAGTACTGTAACTTGAGAACCGTAAGTGAGTAACCATCACATAACGTTGACCGATGTGTGGGTACGGTTTGTTTCCTATTAATTATAGAGATCAGCAATTCGTGAACAAGGTGGTGGTGCTATCGGGCCATTTTGATACCAAAGTCTTATGGACTACTGTGGAAGTCTCGTGGCATTGCCATAATCCATATGGCCACCCTACACACCAACAATGATCTCATGACAGCTTCATGTTTAGGAGTTTGCATGTTTTTATAGGGCCTGATAATCTGTGATGCAACGTGGCCTGAAAAATATAGGTCATAATGTATCATTTCTAGAATAAGCTATGTGGGCTCAATACATTCCTCAAGTTCATGAAGGGGGATGCTGTCCCAATATTAGATGCATTATGCAGATCATTCTAGAGTGTTTCTTTCTCCCGCACCCAGTAATGGGCTAAATCACTCGATAGCATGTTTTTTTTCCCCCTCTTTTTTCCATATAAGTATTGTCTCAGAATACATACAGCATGTATGTTGATTTACTAGCAAAACTAGGTAGAGTTTGTCGAGTAACACTAACTGTTTAAGGCATTGCAAAACTTGCAAGGGCTCAACAGTTCAACAACAGGGGTGAAACTTCTGAACATAGGTGGTAATTCTATTGCATGGGATAGTGTAATAACTTTTGTTATGGGAACTTCTCGCGAGATTGTGTAAAAGTACTTCTCTTCAAAGTTATGTGACAGCAACTGTCCAGAGAGATGAAAAAGTTATGTATATATTGTCTGAAGTGGGAACAGTTACCAAGTCATCGGGGTCAGCAGTCAGAAAGACTGCTGCAAAATTGCATCTAGGGGAAACCACACACAATGACAGTAAGTTCTGCATTTTTGGTATAACTTGACCAGACCTCTCCACTTGAGCCCATAAATTATCACACCAATCAAAAGCCATGATCGATAAGAAGCCGACTGCTGCTGGTTGGCTGTCATTTGATGCCACTGATCACAGCTTATTGATGCGTTAATATGAGTTCCACAAAATGCTGCCGACTCAGAAACAAAAGTAAAAGCGTGCTGCAGTTCTCACTGTTCTTCTGCTGCAGCGTTGGGTGAAACGCAGATGAAAGAAGACAGAGAAGGCTCTGCAGCAACATCCTCAGTAGAATTACTAAGAACTATGCCATCCCTCAAGATACCAAAACAGTATTCCTTTTCCCCCACCACCCTGCAGCCTTTAGATGGCGTTACAAGTATTCCAACTACTGGCCTATTTCTAATGTCTTTGATACAAATGTGACCAATTTCACTGATGCTTTATCAAACACAGAGTGTGTAATTTGCAGGGAGAATCTCACAAGTGACACTCACTCACTCATCATCGCCAAATCACATAGCATCCTCTAGCAATCAACGTGGCTATACTTTGACACTCGCGAGCTTTCTCTCTATAAAGAGATCATTCAAAATTATTATTCTGATCACCACACTCCCATAAGAACTGTATAGTGCTGTGGTCAATGAGTCAGGGTCTATCACACACAGGTTAATCCTTTACAACTGAGGTTAGTTGTGGTAACTTTTGATGACACTCCCAGTTTGGTATATCTGCAAAGCTATGCAAACTATGAGCCACGGGGCTATCCTGATGGTCATAACCCTTCCAAGACCACGAACTTTCAAAATAGCTAATTAGCATATCAGGGTGATTATCATGGAGTTAGTAAAGTTAATTGAAGATGGTAGGAAACCTGGCAGCCTTGTACCCCGTAAGCACTCCCATCAGTTTAACACTCTGCAGTTCTCAGTAGACCCAATCTGCCAGTCATCAGTATACACGTCCTGCCAGTCATCAGTATACACGTCCTGCCAGTCATCAGTATACACGTCCTGCCAGTCATCAGTAGACACATCCTGCCAGTCATCATAGACACGTCCTGCCAGGCATCATAGACACGTCCTGCCAGTCATCAGTAGACATTTCCTGCCAGGCATCAGTAGACACGTCCTGCCAGGCATCATAGACACGTCTGCCAGTCATCAGTATACACGTCCTGCCAGTCATCAGTAGACATTTCCTGCCAGGCATCAGTAGACACGTCCTGCCAGTCATCAGAAGACACGTCCTGCCAGTCTCATAGACACATCCTGCCAGTCATCAGTAGACACATCCTGCCAGTCATCAGTAGACACGTCCTGCCAGTCATCAGAAGACACGTCCTGCCAGTCATCAGAAGACACGTCCTGCCAGTCATCATAGACACATCCTGCCAGTCATCATTAGACACGTCCTGCCAGTCATCATAGACACATCCTGCCAGTCATCATAGACACATCCTGCCAGTCATCAGTACACACGTCCTGCCAGTCATCATAGACACGTCCTGCCAGGCATCATAACACGTCCTCCCAGGCATCATAGCACATCCTGCCAGGCATCAGTAGACACATCCTGCCAGTCATCAGTAGACACATCCTGCCAGTCATCAGTAGACACATCCTGCCAGTCATCAGAAGACACGTCCTGCCAGTCATCAGTAGACATGTCCTGCCAGTCATCAGTATACACGTCCTGCCAGTCATCATAGACACATCCTGCCAGTCATCATAGACACGTCTGCCAGTCATCAGTATACACGTCCTGCCAGTCATCAGTAGACATGTCCTGCCAGTCATCAGTGGACACGTCCTGCCAGTCATCAGTGGACACAATGTGCCAGTCATCAGTAGACACGTCCTGCCAGTCATCAGTATACACGTCCTGCCAGTCATCAGTAGACACGACCTGCAAGTCATCAGTGGACACGTCCTGCCAGTCATCAGTGGACACAATGTGACAGTCATCAGTAGACACGTCCTGCCAGTATACAACCATCCTGCCAGTTAGACGTCCTGCCAGATAGTAGTAGACACGTCCTGCCACTACATCAGGAAGACCACCTCCTGGCGTCCAGGTCCAGGGCATGATGAGTGGTCAGGGTCATCACTGATGGTTTCTCCATTCTTGCGTAATAGTTTGCTCTGATTGCTGGAAAAAATAGGAATTTGGAGGTGGAACTATGATATATATAAATTAAAGTAATTTGCATGTGGTGACTTATGGTGCCAGACATACACATTAACATATGAAATGTAGTAGCCTGTTTCTAAGGCATCGAGCATAATTAAGCCCAACTGGGGTAAACATAGACGAGACACTTCAGTAGCCATTGCCTACTCGAACCAGGTGAACATGGGTACATGTAAGGCAACACAAGTATCCTGTCTGGTTTGCACAATTGAATCGACTACATTTCATAGAATCAAATAAACCTCTTTCGTGCATCAACCATGGCACGTTAATGACCGCCAGTGACCCTGGCTTTACATGGAAATCTCACAATCAAAGGAGGCCACATTGAAGAACTCTTATGTGATTTAGAAACCGTTAGAAATGTCGGCAAATAGGCAAATCAGAACCTTGAATGAACCTGCGGTGACCTCTGCAAGTACACACTGGGACTAATGGTAGACCATACTCATCAAGTTGCAGTTAAATCAAACAAAAACTTTGCTTTACTGAAATAGAAAATAAGAATACTTAGCGAGAATAGTTAGCTTATACTGCGCCAGAAGAAAATTCATTTCTGTGCACACTCCATGCTATCATATACTGAACAATGTCACTATACTTCGGGCGACCCATCTGATATTCTGGTACACCGTACACATATTTTTGGGCTAAGAAGATTCTTCATATGGATTTTACAACAAATAAGTAGAACTTCGGCCGAAAATTGGAGCAGCACCAAACACTGACTCACAGGGTTACTTGTTCTCAAAACAGGGAATACACCCACCCACTGCTTCATTCCATAGGCCAGATCCGGGATCAGGGTTACAAGCTCAAACTGGCCGAAATACTCGGAAAACAAAATGCCCATCCCTTTTCCAAGAGTGAACCCTCAGAGAGACCAAGATTGGTTTTTGCATCATCTAAATAATACCACACTCAATGCAAATTAACTAAGACTGTTCCAAACCTGCAATTTCACTGCAAAAACCTGGTGCATCCAAAAGCTTACAACAGCACTCAGCCTAAATTGTACCCGAATCCAGTGTTAGCGCTAAGGAATAATTTTGGGAGGGGGATTTCCTCCCAAGAATTTTTTTGGGAGGGAGTTTTCATCTTCGGCCATTTTTCGCACAAGTTCCCTAACGAAGTTCGGGCGGCGACAAAAAATAACTTTATTAACTAAAACCTCATGACTGCCCTGTAACAACATTATACTGTCGTTCCCTTACACTTAACTACAGTAAACTCAGCACTTTTACTAAGCCATAGATTGTGTTTGGTCATGAGACCTGAATACATCTGAGACTATTTCAAATCCTAAGCACCGAAAGGCAATCTTTCTCGGCCAATTTTTCTGTCCTCATTTATGTTGCATATGGCAAAATTGTATTTTGCAAGAGGAAAAATGTAAAAATCTAAATAATTTTTACGGTACCATTAATTTCAGATGGTAGGACTATGCTGTTGAATTTGCCATCACTTTGTTACATGAGCCCAGTTTCAGCCTAAAAAATAAAATCCACTGTCTGAAGAACCTCAGAATAATGTGCTTCAAAACTTTGGGTGTAAAATGTAAATATTAACCATTACAGCTTGTTCCACCATGGATGTTATTTGGAAAAAATCTGATTGCCAGTTGTTTACTATGTATTTTAAAGGGTTTGCTACCAGAGCCCATGGTCATAATAGAATTTGTACCTGTGCCAGTTTGTGGAAATGTCAACGAGGAGCACTAGTTGCTCCATCATAATACCCACATGCTGTGGATCACTTCTTGACTGATAGTGAACAGTGTGTCTCCCATGTACTGCAGCGTTGACGATGTATTAGCATGCAAACATCGGCATGTGCTAAGATCGCGAGCGACGTCAACTATATGTGGACTATACCACTTAGGTGCAGGCTATACCGGTATCGTTATTATTACTACCAGAACTCGCACATGCACCGTTAGTACTCGCAGAATCGACGGTCAAATGCACGATGACTATACCAGGACTGGCGGCAAATACCGATATTGGCTACCAAATCCCGCGTACTTAATTGAAATTACCAAAATCCAGTCCTGTATCTTTGGCCGATCCCAGCCGCCGCGTACATCGCAACTTTATATGCGATCTGTTAAAATTGATAAACAAGGCCCCACGTGTGTTGCGAACTGTGTATTTGCATTATTTGCCGAGTATCCCAGCCGATGCGGACATCGCCGCTTCACCCTTATTACGGACCATGCAAGCTGATGTTGCTAAGCTCACTCGCGCGATGCGTGCATATACTTTTAAATGCCCAGATTGCGAAACACGTGGTCGCACCTATGCTGTTCAAGAGCGCGCATTCAATGTGCTCCCAATTCCCACTGCATGCTACACAACGATACCAATTCTACGGACTGACGGCAACGAACCTCTCGACAACTCAAATTCAATAGATTTTCATCATAGACTATGATCAAGGAGTCGATTAATTTACGATCGTCGATCATCAATCTGCAATATAATTGCGTTAGCCTACAATCTTTGAAGAACGAACGTGATTAAGTAGACAGTTGGTTGATAAAACAATCAACATGAAGGTTTAGCCTTGATTGGTGGGTTTTTACGACTAATTTTAGATGTGCCTTGCTTCGGTTTCCTTGCTAAATAATCACATTTACGTACGTTAGGGCTTACTGGTATTGCACTAGAGAACTGTTCGTGGTGTGGGGTGGGGGGCTTTTACAATATACGTACGACGTATGAAAGAATGAGTAGTTATACATGTATTCTGCTGCGTACTAGTTACTACGGTACTACCAGCAATGACCGTGGTCACACGCATGGCTGTGTGCAAGACGTACGTTGTCATGAATTCTTCTTCAGTATCGTCGATATAGGAAAAACCGCGCAACCCTATTATACAACACTATTTTTGCAATCCTGGTGAGAAATCTGTGCAGGTAATTCCGCACACTTATTTCTCTGCGGGAATCTGGCTGCGTATGCGGGAATCAGCAATCCCGGCCTTAGCGCGAACACTGCCCGAATCACAAATTGCATTTCAGATGCCCTTTCAAAAAATACCTCTTTGATCAATTTTTTTCAGATATTATATAAACCTCGGTATTCCATGTGTCGATATGAATACTGTTTCAATCTGGATGCATTTGAAAGTTCCAAGTTCCAGATTTTCACTTCCTCGTGACCACCAACCGAGCTACCATATGCCAGTAGTCTAATTTGTACCGACTAACAAAGGAATATAATGAAAAAAAAAATCGTTTGATTGAACAAGTTTAGGTAACCAAGAAAGCCAAAAGGCTTAGTGATCCTTGACGTGTTGCTGTCAATCATAGCCAGACACACGACAAATGGGAGATTGTACCCAGCTCGATGATGGGCCAACATAAGTCTGACAAATTCCTTCTTTCCAAACCAAAACAATAGGGTTCCTGTACCCTTGTAAAGGAAAGCGAACACACTAAATTTCAAGGTTTTTTCAGACTTTGAACTCTGCTAACCTCCAGATGACCTCCGGACCGACCCCAAAAACATAGGGGTTCATGTGTACTCATCATGGGGAACACAACTAACCAGTATGAGCTTCATCCATACAGGGGGGTCGAGTTATCAGGTTTACCAGCCAAAATTGGCCAAAATATCAAACTTTTCAGAAAAAAATTACCAAATTACCTCCGACATAATCAAAAATCAAAGTTTTCCTGGACCCCCATAAGAAAGCTATACCACAAAATTTAAACGTGATAGGGACCAACCAGTGGGACTGTGTTTACACGGTTTCAGACTTGACCTAGGGGACCTCTGGACCGAACCCGAAACAGTAGGGTTCAATGTACTCATCAGGGAACACACATAACCAAGTATGAGATTCATCCCTTCAGGTGGGTCAAGTTATCCTGTACAAGCCAAAAATTGGCGAAAATATCGAATTTTCACAAATTTTCTATTTCGACCAAAAAATTCCCCCGACCTGACCAACAAACATATGGTTCATGTACTCCCTATATGAAGCTATACCAAAATTTCAACTTGATCAGACCCACAATTCTGGACTAATCGTTTGTTTTACAAGGTTTTTTTTTTAGACTTTGACTTGGGACTAAGAGGACCTCTGACCTGACCCCAAACAATAGGGTCCTGTACTCATCATGGGGGAAAACACACATACCAAGTATGAGCCATCATCTTGGGGGGGTCAAGTTATCCTTGTTACAAGCCAAAAATTGGCCAAAATATCGAATTTTCAAAAAAAAATTATATTTTTGACCAAAATCAGCCCCCGACCTGAACAAAAACATTAAGGTTCTTGTACTCTCCAGAAGAAAGCTATATACCTAATTTCAAACTTGATAGGAACCAAACATTCTGGATTATCGTTTTGTGACAAGGTTTTCAGACTTTGACCTCTCGGTGACCTCAGATGACATCGACCTGACCCAAAACAATAGGGTTAATGACTATCATGGGGAACACCATACCAAATGAGCTCTGACTAATCGAACCTGATAAGTTATCGTGTTTACAGCTGGGCGTCACACACACACACCACATGCCACACACACGCACACACACAACGATGTGAACTGCATAGATTCCTCTGTGGACCTGTGTAAACAAAAATATTGGTTACAGCCGGGCCGTTTTTTTTTGTTTTTTTTTCCATTTGCAAACTGATCACCATGTTCTTCTAAATAGAGAAAGATTTGAGGTCCTGTAAGTTTGACTGAAGTTTTTCTTGTAGATGAGGTATGGAATGATGGAGTTTTCATTTCTATTCACCATTGTTGCTTAATTTCTCGAACATTGCGAAGGCTGAATGGATAACTTCATTAAATATGACACAACTTCAGAAATGCAAGAAGTTCAAATTTGGATTTGTTGGAGGACCCCCTCAATCAACTACACATTCTGGATTTTAAATGAAAAACGTGGTGTCGCCAGGGCATCACTGCAAAGACAGGGTTGTTCTCCTTGATCAGGGGTTGAAACAGGAGGGTGATCACCCATGAACACCGGTGCAATGACACCCCTGACATGGTTGTCAACCAAGAGGTCAATTGTTTGGTATCCTACGTTCAGACATGGTCAAGGCAGTGAATTAAACAGGGCCCGACCGGGGCACCCTCACTCGTATTTTTCACCCACGTCAGTGCATGTATATACCGCTGTCACAAGTACCTGCCAATTTCATAGACCTTCCAACAACTACCAATGGTGCTGTAGCTCAAACTCAAATAAATGCTCATAATATTCCTTCAGAATGATCAACAAGGAGCATTATGACGTACAGGAACTCTCATTTGTAGCTGTTTGGTTCTTTGAAGTTCTTTGACCTTCCTCGATGTGATCAATGATTGTTATTTCAGCACCTCAGACTTCATACACAATTAGAGTTTATGGAGAAAAATGTTAATAAGTCTTTTAAAAGCCCAAAGCGGTGGTCAAATTTTTTGGGCTCAAATACCCTGCTTGGCCTTCTTATTAGTTGGCGTTGTATCGAATATCTTTCGCGCGTTTTTTCTATTTAGAAACAGTCACACCGTATTGCATTAGCGCCGGTATCATGGACTGAATATTAGAGTTGTTGGTTATATTTGGCTAGCGGCCAAAACATCCAGCCCCGTGTTGGCCGAAACTAGTCCATGGATACAGGTTTAGCTGAATGGGTACTTGCTGAAACGGTTTGGCTAAACTTGTTTTGAAAGCATTAGGTTGGAACTCATGCATCAAACCCAACGAATCGTTTGGGGCATATCCCTTGCCTGAGGCCTATTTTCTAGTCCTCAACGAAGACGATACTCCCAATTTAAACAATGTGTGTTATGTGAAGTGTGTGTGGAACCCACTGAACACACAATCAGTCATTGAGGTTAAACGTGGAACTGCCTACTGTAGTGTTACTTTACCGAGTTTCTCATTTACCCAATTTAAGTGCCGCATGCCAGGCTAACTTAGGCAAAGTAAAATAAACTAACATATTGATCGTCCCTTCCGCTATTTCGGGAAATTTAGACTTCTGTATCATTTTGTAAACTTTCAGTTTCATCCGAAAGAAATGTTTCACGGGGTACAAGGCGATCCCCCGTGTTCCCACCTGTTGCAAACATCATGGGGAATCTTACCAACTTGAAACATTACATGATGAAGCAAATTATACACACATGAATAACCCAAGTGACTCGAATGTCTTGATAAAAAAAAATGAAACTGAGGTAGACCTAACGCATCAAGCTCCATAGAAATCTAACAGACTTTTGAATTTGGAATGAACTATTCAAAATAGACTAACTGAATAACTTCCAGTCTCAGTCAAAAATGTTGGAAGGTACGGATAAGTCATACCTACAAAGTTTCATGGGACTCGGGCAAACTTTAGCATTAGCATAAATTATGAAAATTAGACAGTATGTTGATTACCTCCAGTGACCCGATCCATGATGGAAAATTTGGAACTGAAGATACTACATACAAACTTTCGTCAAAATTGGCCTCACCTGTTCGAGAAATTCGGCTAAAAGAGTTTTTCCAGTTGCAAGGGCAAACAAAACGCATGATTTGGTACTGTCTGTGTACTCCTTTGTACGTGGGTGTATTAAATTAGTGTTACACAGTTGTCAGGGATTGAGCCTAGGGTAGAGTCAGATTCCATTGCGATGTCATCACATCTTGTTGTTACTAACATCTAACCTACCGTAAACCTTTCCCCCACCCCTAATACCACTCAACAGCCCTCCTCTAGCCCAGTTTTGTCTCCCTGACTCTCCACTGAGTGCTGCAAATCACTGCTACACACGTTTCACTGGAAACAGTGGGTACATGCCCACGGGGGATAATGCTACCCATGCCATTCTGTGTCCCTCGCTATCCATCCTATAGCTACTTGACTGTCGCCGAAGGGCAATCCTTCAACGGCAAACATTTTCTGGGCCATAGTGAATGTTTTTTTCCAGGCAAATTGTATTTTGGTGAATTTTGGTCAAGGAACATGGTAAGTTTCCAATGGCTCTATTAATTCCCGCAAAGTAGCCGCATAGGCCTAAGCTACTGAGACCTAACTTCGAGATTGTACAGGGACCACACTTAGCCTAGCTCAAAAGCGGGAATCTGAAAGACCCTTGCAAATAACATGACTCAAATCTTCTGTGAAATGTGTTTGTACACCCCATCTACATGCCTGGTTCATTATCAACATTTTCAAATTGTTTTCAGATCGCCGATTTTAATGTTATCGTAGGCTACGTTGACTTGTGTCGGTAGTAATGGTATACTTAGCCCTAGAGTACTTAGCAGTATGATATAAAGGCTTACACGTTCAACGCTAAGAAGTACGAAGCCCGCTGCCCCAAACTTGCGCTGCAAATTGCTCCAAATCCTTGGTTTTCAAGAATCATTGCTCCCGATCTTCATGACTTCTGAATTCTCTCTAATAATTTTATCTTCTATACTTAACAACATCTCACTATTAGAAGGAGTAATCCATGATTAGTCCGTGGAACGAGAAATAGCAAGTGTCCTTTCCGAGAGAGACTGATGCGCGAATGCTTGCTACGGCCGTGTACGTACTTCATTATTGCATTACATATGGTGCTTTCGTTCGAAGTGATTGACTTGGTATTACCAGATGAGTGAATACAAACCGTAAGTGCTTTCAAGGGTTATGTGACGCAATAACAATCCCCCTCGTTTTTTGTCCGCTCCACCTGGTATATACTTATATACGGGGTCCGAAAGAACGTGGCATACAGTACAGCTATATTGGCGAGGTCAGATCTCTGATGATTAATGGGAGAAATGAAAAGCTCATGGAAATATGTCAACTTTTCCTATGGATCACCCAATAACTACATCAGATAACATGACATGTCAATTTTTGTGAACATGGCATAAGAAGCCCTATTTGAGAACATTAGACTCAATTTGAGAACTCCCAATCCTGTTCATACAGAAAATGCATTTGTAGATTTAAACAAAATAGCCCCATAGCCTCTTTAATGGCCTTTGACCTTGGCCTTCGCAAGGTAAAGTTGTCCCAGGGGTCAATGAAATTGGGGTTCCAAGTTCGGTCCACACTCATCAAGTATACTGTTGCGGCCTATATATGTCTTTCACCATGATGTTACTGTTTTAAAACTCTAATGGCATGATATGACGGTCCATCGAAATCTGTGACAATCTGAAAGGAGCCGCTACCCAATGACATTATGACTGATTTCAATACAATCAAATGCTTTTTTTGTAGATAAATACTTTGTAATTGTGAACAAAATGGCCAATTGTGTTGCTTTATGACCTTTGCCTTGACCTTCCAAGGTCAGAAGTGTCCTAGTGGTCAATGATCATCATGTTCAATTCTGGTCAACATCATCAAAGATTGATCAATTGGCAACGAAAAAAGGCAATTGTTGGACCCAAAGTCATTGGTGGACACACAGTAATTAGTAGATAGAATGAAGGGCGGATCACAAAACTCAACCAGCATAGTTTTGGGTTGAGCTAATAAAAACAACTGTTTGCATGGTGTCAGTGACATGGTTTGACCCCAGTCGGTATTATAAGTGACTGGTGTCACGTCAGGCTCTAACCATGTCACAGACCATGCCTTGCCCTTGTCATCAACCCCACGAAACCATGCCTGACAAGGGGACAGGGGGGTTCTCTGACACCCCTATTAAGCCACCCCCGAACTCCATGTCGCCACCAACGCACGCCCAATGTTTTTCTGGCCAAGTTTTTTGTAAGGGTTTGGCTTTGCTTCTGTTGCATTCTGACCTCTCCAATATACGGTTTTCTGTCAAGTAGGCGATTCGCATGAACAAACAACACACAGTTATCAAGCTAGGCCTATAGAGCCAACAATGCTTTTGAAATGTATCTATGTCAGATCACTGTATCATCTGCTGTTAAGTACACATGCAGTGACTGTTCACATAATATGCCCTATCATGCTTACGACTCTTTGGGTGGCTGGCTTAGTCTGGGCACAGCAGGCATGTTTCACCTCTACTTCCGTCTTTCTTCTGTGATATGATGGAATTCTTATACAGCAATTGTTCGAAAAACCATGAGGGGTTTGAGTGTTGTAATTTTTATTTGAATTGATTTTGAATTTCAGAGTTTACAGTTACCAAGTGAGGCTCATCGCGAACCCTGGCCTTATCTACCGTGGGATGAGCACCCGCAATAGCTCCATTTCTTTTTTGCCACTATGCACGGCGACATCACATGTAGTGAGTGTAACAATCTCACCTGCTCCCAGGAACCCCTTTCCCATCCTTCCAGAAAAGGACGATCAGTGACCTCTAGGATCCGACCACTTACTCGAACCAGAGCAAGTTCAACTTTGAATGCATACCAATCGACCGAACACTCCCATAACGAACCCCTGTGACACTGTACAATACCCTGCATCGGAGACCATGAAGACCAAAACCTCACACATCCCAACTGAATGTACAGCCACCTAGGGGAAAACGACCGTCTCGTGACAGAATTTTAACCGGTGTGTGTTACTTGCAAAGTATACTGCCACCTCTGCTTGCAAAGCTCATGATACCACTCGGCCATTTCCCGCCTTCAATTCAGTGGGGCGCCAGGATCCCCCTGACGGGGGGTCGCGAGTTCCCTCAACAGCCTCATCTTACCCTTAGGTCAAAACCTGCATTTTTTATGTTTCAATTTTCTCAACATTCTCTCAGAAAAAATCAACGAAAAAATAAAAACACCTTGGATGGGCATTGTTTACTCTCAGCGGATCCCACATAAGCAGGCGTGGCTCTGGGTAGAATAGGGTCAGGTATTTCCGATAACTGCACAGGAAATGTTCATTAGTATTCAATTCATATAGTAATTTTCACTATACAGAAGTTTGTAAATATATAATGTCGGGGCAATAGGCTCTCAATCGGTGTGTGTTAATTAAGCCCATGGTTGATATGATTACAATGTCAAAGACCATCCAGGTACAACGTGCTGCAGCATGCAAAAACCAACTTCTGAAATCCTGCCTGACAACAATATCCTAACAGTACAAAACTTTACAATCCCCTCATATACTTATGAGCAAATAACATACAGGTAGTAAAAAACATGTGCAATGTAGGTCACAGTAATGACCAGCGTTTGAAATAGCCGACTGTAGCATTGTGAGCTTTGGAATGAGCAGGATTTTTTGGTGGCTGCATAGCAGTCAGTATGCACACAAACGTATATCAACATACTGGTGTTGTACTTGTACATTTAGAAAACCTGGGCTTTGTATTATTAGACATACAGGGAAAGGTGGGCATTAAAAAATCTGTTTTTTTTTTTTTTCATTCTCATCAAATATTATTATTAATCTTTGGGGACATACTTTTCAATACCCTGGACAGTCACATGTGGGTCATTTCTAAACCCATAGTGACATGTTCATCAATTCCCCAATTGTCGGTCACCGATCTAGTTTCCTACCCTACACTGTATATGGAAAATCGCCCTGTGCTCTCCTTTGGGGACTATGTTGGGAACCTGGTTTAATAACATCAAGCACTTGCTGGTTTACTCAACTACTTCCACAGGTTTCCAATTATCAGAAGATGGAAGTGAGTAGCTGCCAACAGTATTACAAGTCCTACTGAATGAATAGCCTTGTCTCTCTAGGTCATTACTGGGGGATATCTCCCCTACTACTATGAGATTTGTATTTTTCTGTCTCTTCACGTTCTTCATCCAGGATGAAGAATTCTCCGCCTCACCACAACCTCATCTCCATCATCACCAGGGATGTTCTTCTTTTGGCATTTTCTTTTTCTTTGGAATCTTCAATGAAGAATGGCCAAATGTGAATGTGACAACATTACATTGTTATGATAGTTAGATTAGTTACTCATCTAACAATCTAGTTGTAACCGTATGAATTGATTCATTTGTTTTCAGTTGGTTCCACAAAGCCTCTTTCTCTCCAGCATTGCTGTGAATTACCTGTTTCTTGATCTTGCCGTATCACCCATGCCATCATCTCTGTGAAGAGATCCTCATAGTCACCTTACACTGTGTATATTGCTAATTCCCCTCCAATAATATTAACGAGTAAAAGTGCAGCACCTAACAATACTATACTTCGACCTTCTACCCACTTTAGTATTGTTTCTCTTCAATGCTTATATTCGCACATGTCATCATCACTGTAGGGAGATCCATGCAATTGTTGTTCACATGATATTTCAAGTCCTCCCCATACCAACTATTCCCATTCAGCACCCTTACTGAAGTATGGGGGGGGGGGATCTGTGAAGTTTTGTGTTGACTGATTTGTATTTCCAGGAGGGGAATAACCAAAAATCGTTCTGCACACTGTACGTTCAACGTCGAACTGCCTCATACCATTTACACAATAGCTTATCATCTCATTAGCTCCAACGTGGCTTATATAGTGTCCTCCCCATAAGCCACCATGCCAAGTTATCACCCTGTACTACCCCTGCGACCACCTACTAACCCATCACTCATTTTTTTTCTCTCTTTCACCAATGCTTCATCTCTGCTAAGAGATCCCCGCAATATTGCTTCACCTATATTTGTGTCCTTCTCATACCCCACCATCCCAACCTCGTCCTGTACTGCCCCTGCACCACCTATTGGCCCCATACTACGAATTTCCTCTTCATCCTTGCTCTATCCTCATGCCTCATTTCTGTGATAGACCATCAATACTGTCATCTTCCACTGCATCTCCTCATTAGCTGATAAAACCATTGAATAGTTTAATGACAGGTATTTTTTCCAGTCTGGAAAATGACCTTCCAGATGGTCTTTCATGGAACCTTCCGGTGGTATTCCATGAATTGTTGATGATTGTTCGCAGGAGAGGTCAAATCATTTTTTTGCAGGCGAGACACATAAAAGCATAAACGTTTGAATGAGAAATCTTCACTACTGCACACTGTAGGGATCATGCCCGCAGGCTCTGCAACTTGGGCATACATTATAGTTAGGCCATGTCGCCGAATGCTGAGTCACTTCATCTTGGTGTAAAATACGTTTTAAACCCTTTCGTCGATGCCCATCTGACCATCCATATACGTAAGCAATGCACCTGCCTGGAGTTCATTGTTGAAAACTCTGTACAACTAACACTGTAGGCGGGTAAACCGCCAACGTGTATATCCCGCTTTTGAGCATCATTGCGAAGAAGTATCTAACGCCGCCATAAAGAGATGCAGTAATTTCGGACTCATCAAGATTTTACTAGGGCCGACATCAGGGGTCCGTTTTTTTGCCCGTCTGCGCGTCAGGACCGCTTTGTTTACAGTCGTGGACGCTAAAAACCACAACAATCGCCCCTCGCCAGGGCTTCCAAGTCTTCCTGCTCGGACGCACAGGAATTTTATGGTCAGATTTTTTTTATATTTTCAGTGAAAATTTGACTGCTGGTTTTTCCAACCTCCTTTGTAGTGCAAATAAATGTCCTAAACCCAAGCCACAACAACGTTGCAAATCAGGACTAGGACAAGTGCTAACTTACTGCTTAGTGCTAGCTTCATTGAGTTGCTAGACTGTTTGTTTCACCGTAACGTAGGCAGATTATTCGCTTTACTTGCTAACTTTGACAAGGGGATGGGAGAATTTCTTTTTCTTATCCTTTTTTGATGGTCACAGCGCAGATTCTCAAGCTAATAATATTTGGCAGTCTAGGCCAAATTCTGTCATGATGTTTTGGGGACTGGTTAGGCTATGTTTTACCCATATGCTTTTGTGTACTGAGTATAACCTAGCCTGAACATAGTCTCTTACCCAGCTATCGACTGTTGAGGGCAGGCTACTTTGTCATTAGAGTTTTTACAGCTACTCCACTACTTTACCTGCAAGTGCCGAAATGTACAAGGGATTTTCTGCTATTTTGTACACCAACTCCAGATTGCTTAAATATGTTAGGTTCCTGTGGTTCTAGTCATTATCACAGGCTTGGGACTGGGCCTAGCTCAGTGCTCGAAAAATATTTCGAAATTTAGTAGCCTCGTGCTCCCAAGTGCTGAATCTGTGCCCGAAAGGCCGCCTGGGTGTCCATAATTTCCCGGTGTTTAAATGTTACGTTTAGCCAAAAAAAAAAAAAAAAAACCTGAACCGAACTCTCCTTGAACAGGACTGTGGTTAAGCCGCTACAACTCACCTCATGGAGGTTTGTGCGTAACTTCCACAATGCTATCTCCTTCGATCTTTCCCCATCATCTCTGCCACGTTTCCTGCCCCGCGAGAAAACTTTGCTAGTGTTGCGCAGTACCTATAATTTTTGGAACCGGTATTACTGATGCCCTTGCACCAACTATGGTATCGCCCTTTGGCGAAATAATGCGCGCTTCGTTTAATATTACCCGGCATACTTGCAGTCTCCCTGTATGGGACTTCTATTTCACAATCACTTCTTTTATACAGTCTGGGCTTTTTAGGTCAAAGCTCGCCCTTAAATTTATTATTCTTGTATAATAAATGGTTGTATTCTGTTCTTCGTTTTGTATCGATAGAATTTAAGGACACGTGCGTATGGCAATCAGCACATGCATGCGACCACGTGTCATGCTGTTACGAGGCTGAATTACATGTACTAACTTCTTCCATACGTTTAATTGTAAGCCCCGCCGCCCTGCACAAACTGTCGCTAGTGCATTCCAGTAGCCCTAACGTTTGTGTGCTATTTTAGCTAGAAACTGAAGCAAGGCACAGTCCTAGATTCAGCCCTAACAGGCCACCAGATCTGCACTACCTTTAATGATAATTATTTTTTTTCCACCAATTGCCTAATTATTCCATTACTTCATTCTTAGCATTGTAGGCCAACGCGAATTACATTGCAGCATCGCGGATCGAGGTGGATCGCCGATCGCTAATAATTCCAGCCTTAACTCACAGAGTCATGTTAGAAACTCCCATAGATTTTGATTTTGTGCGATAAAAAGTTTTGCCGTCGGCGGCCTGTACCAAGTCAATAGGGTGCCGACCTGTATTTTTTGTAACCACTGTACCTTATCAGCGGGAATCGTGTCAGAATGCTAGTGAACAGTAGTATGGTGATGACCGTGGTTTCAAACCAGGGCTATGTCTTGAACCTAGTTAACCAATCATTGGGTGAGTGAGCAAGCAAAACAATAGCTTTTGCATGCAGTTTTATATCATTGACGTTACCATACACACAGCTGGCTATGTCCGCGGCGGCTTGGATATTCGCAAATAATGCATTACACATCTCGCCACACACGTGGGGCAGTTTTATCATTTTTAACAGGTTCGTATTGAGCTCGATTACGACGCTGCGGGGGCTTGGATGGGCGGAAAAATACCATAATTTATTAGTATTACGTTTTGGCTTGTTTGGCTATATAATATTGGGCTCCGTACACTGTACCTTTTAACTTTCCAGGGCTACAGATTGCGGTATCGACAGGCATTTCGCACTGAAATCCATTAGCCCGAGGGCACGCGCAATGCCCCCGGGCTAACCGGCGCATAGGATTTTTTGAACACGGGCCCTAGCTAATATCAGGGTGTTTGCCACTATGCCCTCTAGCTCACTCTAGTTTTTTGTTTGTTACTGACATCGGTATGAGAGCGATAACATTTAAAGCATGAGGCCTTAAGACAAGATTGGGGGCGTACCTTAAGCTCGTCTAGAATCTAATGATTGATATTCTGTAAAGAGAACTTCCCGCTGACTGTCAGTTGTCATTAAACAGAGCAACATCACATACAGGCGCGTACAGGTGGTACCTAATGTAGCTCCGCTACACCATGTGCTCAAATCATTAATTTGAACACTCTCACCGATGGTTGACCGAGACCTTTTTTTCGAATTAGAGTATTGAGGTGCAGTAAGATTGGTGTGGTCTCATTCCCTTCAGCTTACTGCCGCTGATTCTTGAAAGCCTCTTTTGCGTAAATTGTTAGTGGTGATGGTAGCCTTAAGATTATGGGTGCAACTTGGTGGCACTTCTGCTTAATTCGTTGGGATTGGGATACGTCCCATCTGATTGTGGGCATTGGCGCGCGCGAACGGAGAGGCATGGGGGGGGGGGGGGGGCTTATCATTATGTCCCTCCCCTAACACCATGCCCAATTTATCACCCTGTACTATACTACCCCTGCTACCACCTATTAACCCCAGCACTCACTTTTTGTCTCTCTTTCACCATGCTTCCTCTCTGCTAAGAGAATTCCATCAATAGTTTGCTGTCACCCTAATATTTGTGTCTTCCTCAGACCCCACCATACCCACCTCGGCCCTGTACTGCCCCTGCCACCACCTATGGCCCAGTGACTTCCCTATTTCCTCTCCTCTCTCTTCAGCCGTGCTCATATCCCTCATGCCTCATTTCTGGGAGAGAGGCCCATCAATACTGTCATCTTCACTTGCATCTCCCTCAAGTGGTAGCTGACAAAACATTGGAAAGTTGAATGACAGGTACTTTTTTCCAGTCTGGAATGACTTCGCAGATGGTCTTTTCATGGCCGCTTCTCGAGGGGTGCCCCTGAATTTGAGGGATTGGTTCCAGAGGCAGGAAGGTCCAAATCATTTTTTGCAGGCGGACAAATGAATGGGGAGTAAACTTTTTGAATGAGAATCTTTCAACTACACTACGCAGCAGCGTAGGGAGCATGGGCCAGTTAGCAGGCTCTGCATACTCTGGGCATACATTTACTGGTTCATTAGTTAGCATTTAGCCGAATGCTGAGTCACTTCAATCTTGGCTGAAATATTTTTTTAACCCGTTCCGGTATGCACCCATCTGACCATCCATAACGTAGGCACTGCACCTACCTGCCTGAGTTCATTGGTTTTTGGAAAACTCTGTACAACTAAAAAAAAGAACGTGTAGGCATTTAACTGGCCCACGTTATATCCGCATCCCCTCTCCCCCATCCCCGCTTTGAGCAATCATTGGGAAAATTAATCTAACATCCCATAAAGAAGATGGTCAGTCATTTCGGACTCATCAAGTTTTACAGGGGCGGACAATACATGTGGGCACCAAGTTTCAGATCAATCGGATAAAGTGGGGCTAAAGGGTTATTGGCGTTAACGCCTGCGAAGTTGTTTGAATGGTGGCCAGGTAGAACTCAATAGTTCAGTGTTATTCATCACCACCACACTCGCCCCTCTTAGAGACCTAGGATAAAAATAATAGAATAACCCGAGTGAATACAATGCAGCTTTGTTATCCGGAACTCTGTTTGCTTTAATGCACTTAGGAAGAATAATACATACAAAACCCTTTCCTTTTGTCCCGAAATATATCCAACTTTGGTCCAAAACAACTGACCATGGTTTCTTCTATCTTGGCGAAATGGTGTCGTGAGTTCTACCTTCATCCATTGAACAGGTTTGAAGGGGTACCAGGGCAAGGGGCAATGTTATTCGCAGACTTTTGCAATTTACATTGACCACGGAAACTAAGTTTGTCAACCTCCATCAAATGAAGATGGCCACAAAGTCATTCTCACAGCAATGGCCCGGCAAATGTGTACCCCTCCATGCCTTTGATTGACCCTTGACCTTCAGCATGGTCAATATGTCCCAAGGTTGATGATGTCATGTCCCAAATTTAGAGCCCACAATCGCCGTCAAGAATGATTGCTTGGTGCCTATAATAAATATTTCGCATACATTTCAACAGTTTAACTTCATTGACACTATCTACAAAACAAAACTGTTATGACATTTTGGCAGCCAAAATGTGGGCACCACTTAAAGGCAGCACCACCCAAGCAACATTTACTATATACATGGTTCCAAGCAAACCTTAATGGGCACTCTGTATGGAGGAATCATTTGAAACACAATGGCCTATTGTCCCCCTTAGATTATCTTTGACCTTGACCTTTCTGAGGTCAAAATTGTGACAATGTGCATGAATCGTCCCATCCCTCCATCATTACCTCAATGCACACAGGGATGAATGGAAAAGGCTTCGATGAAGTAGTCGGGTATTGGGATTCCACTGATCATCCATTGGGATGATGCGGAGATGGCTGTCCCAGAAGTTGAGATTGGTTAGCCTACAAAACCTATCTCCATGTCATCAACTACTTGTTAGTGTTCTTCAATGTAGGCATCCTAGCCGATTCCATGTGGTTAATGCGGAATAGGCCATATCCCAACTAATTTACATGAGGGTGTAGATATGCGAGATGCAATCAGGCACTCCCAATTTTACCAATTGATGTCTATACCCAGTTGTCTGTATGATGACAGATGCTTGCTGTAGTTTCTAATGACTAACTTCGGGGGTCTGAATAAGATAACAAGAAAAGCCAAAGATAGGGACAGCGTGTGACTCTAAATGACCATATTGCGATGGTGTGATTGTGTGTTTGGTAGTCGCATGCGCGAAGGGATAAAAATAGTTGCGGGATCTTTGAGCGCGGTGACAATTAATCATAAATCTCAGTGATAACCCACTGCGAGGTTGGTTGGCCTGCATATAACGTTGTTAAGGTGTCAGAGCTTATGGCGTCCTGTTTGAAAGACATGTCGATGTCTAATACAAGGAATCGAGCGAACTAGCGGACAACTATACATATAACATTAGGCCGGGTTGTGAATAGCCGATAAATAGCTGGGGGGCTGATTTACTACAGAGGACCCCCTATCAAACTTCATGGAAGATGACACAGACAGTAGAATGCTGTTGAGGGACAGAACAGTTCACATTTCAAAAAATAAAATAACTGACTATACCTTGCTGACCTAAATAAAAGCAGCGTATACTCACGTGACAAGAGTGCCAATGGCACGTCTCTGATGCGGCCGATATAATAGTACTGAAGTATGCTATCACAAGTAAATGTGTTGTTTTGTGGCATTCCAATCGGATCATATCAGATTTCTGTATTGAACAGGTCATACTCCTTGAATCATAACCGTTTAAAAAAAAAATCTAATAGACTGTTTTGGTTCCACACTTAGTTATATTTATGTAAAGAAGAAGAGAACACTGTGTCAACCACAACCTGGGATAATGGATTTGTTTGCAAGAAGGCCTTTTGGACAAAATTCACCCCTAGATTGACCTTTGACCTCAAAATTATGATAATAAAGACAAATATCATGATCATTTCAATTGTGGGAAGAAGAAGCGTTTTGACGTTTGATTTTCCCAAAAATGACCTTTTTTTTGCAAAATGGCCTGAAATTGACGCCAAGACGTCACATTCCTGAAAAACCTGTATGTACCATTGGTCAATGATCAATGACCAGGCTACCATGATCATTTCCAATTCAATCTGTGGGAGAAGAAGAGTTTCGACTGTTTGACCCAAAATGGACCTTTTGGCCAAAATGACCTCTGACCTCAAATTCCCGAACACCCTAACTATGTACCATTGGTCCACCGATAATACTGGCCAAGTTCCATGAAACATCCGATTTTAATGTAGGAGGAAACGCAATTGGCCGTTTTCGCAAAATGGCCCGACAATTGCAACCCTGGATGACCTTTGACCTCAACTTCATGAACACCAGATGCTTCTCCAATCAGTGATCAATGTGACCAAGTTTCATCATGATTGACCACACATGAAGGAAGTAGCAATTGAATGAATTGTAGACAAGACAGACAGATAGACACTGTGATAGGCTGAGTTTTTGGGAAAAGGAGGGGGGGGGGTAGGATGAAGGTCCCAGGCCCATACTTTTTAAACGAACATACAAATGCATCTCGGCTGCAGTGCTGTTGTCTAATAATTCTGAGAAAAACAGACAGCATAAATGTTCTCAAAACTGGGCTAATATACTGGCTGAATATACCCGCTGAAAAATACATTCAATCGCAAATGTGATAGCACTGCATTATGGTAGCTGAACAGCAATTCAGACAAAAATTTCTATAAATCACCCCCACTCTGTAAGATTCCCCCCCCCCCCCCCAATTTGTTGCCAAAGGGGGGAAGTCCCCCACAAAATATAGATCATAGGGCCAACATGTCCTATACTCTCAGAAGGAATAAGGCTACACACTTAATTTCACCTCGATCAGACCACCATTCTTGGACTTGTGTTTACAAAGTTCTCAGACTTTTAACTCTGCTGACCTAGATTACCTTTGAGGTGACCCCAAGACAATAGGGTCATTTCTCATGATGAGGAAACAAAATCAGTAGAGCTTCATCTAGCCAGGTGGGGTCCCCCGAGTTATCGTGTTACAAACCAAAAAATTGGCAAAATATGGCTCTTGGCACAAATTTCTATTCTCGGACAAAAACTGACCCATGACCATAAACCAAATAACAACAGGGTTCCGGTACTCTCCATGGAAAAAGCTACACACCAATTTCTTACCTAATAAGACCAACAATTATGGAATTATTGTGTTCACAAGGATTCTCCGGACTGACCTCGGTAGACCTCAGATTACACCTCTGAGGTGATCCAAAACGATGAGGGGTCATGTACTCATATGGGGAACATCACAAACCAAGGTCTGAGTTCAATAGATCCAGTGTGGTCGAATTATGTGTTACAAGCCAAATTGGCCGAATATGGATTTTTCGCAAATTTGCTATTTCCGACAAACTTCACCCCGACTGAAACCAGAATACACTAGGGTTCCTGTAATCTCCATAAGAAAATCTACACACCAAATTTAAACTTGATCTGACAACCATATGGACTTAGCGTGTCTGCCAGCATTTTCCGACTTTGACCTCTGTGAAAATCAGTGACCTTTGACAATGACCAAAAGCGATAGGGGCATAGACTCTCAGGGGGAACAACATACCAATATACGCTTCATCCATCCAGTGGGGTCGAGGTAGTACATGTTTACAAGCCAAAATAAATTGGCCAAATCATCTACTTTTTTCACCAAAATTTTCCCCTGACTTGAACAGAAACAGTAGAGTTAAGCATTCTTGTACTCCCCAGGAAAGCTATAACATAAAATTCATGTAATCATCAGGGGAAAACACATACCAAGTACGAGATTTCATCCATCAGGAAGGCCGCGAATTAAACAAGTTGGGAAGGGGCAAGGCAAGTTTTCTGAGGGCAATGCAAAAATTTGCCTTCGGTGCACATTCAAAAATGCAGGACCCAACGGCAATTTAGAACAATTTTTAGGGCAGCAAGGCATCTGAAAAAAAAGACAAGGGCAAGAAGGCCAAATGTGAAATTACCGCTAACTGTTTTATGGTGACCGTGTACTCTCTCATCCTTACACGTAACGTATAAGCCCGAGCTACAGTGTATTTTTATCGGTAGGGCGATTTCCGCTCGATTTGACAATGATTTTTCAAATCGTAATTAATTTACTTCTAGATACTAAAATGAGGATCGTTTTTTATCTTTTCCATGAAAAAACAAATGTAGCTTTCTGGCAATATCATCATTCACGCGTATCATGTAGGCCTATGATTATTGCATTAGAATGTGATGTGAAAAGTTTGTCGCGGCGAAGGAACTCTCGAGCACTAAAATCAGAACCGTATCACCTCAAATCCACACACCACACATTTACGAACCGCCGCACATCGCTAGCTAGCGCTGTCCTGCATTCTGCCGCAAACCGGTTCGAACAGTTCAACAAACAGGTGCATAGGCAGTCATTTGCTCAGAAGTGAATGTACATATGTGACTTACGTAGGCCGTCGCGGGGGCAGTCGTACTGCCGTTTTAATTATTAGTAATGTGTGCGCAGAGCGGGGCCGGACAGGACCTGGATACGTTCCTTATGACTTTATCTTATGATTCCACGTACAATTCCTACGACAGAAAATGTGTACATGATGGTTGAGGATAATCCGATTAATGGGCGATGCGGGCAAGATTCGATAGGCCTACGCGATGAATTGTACAGTACGGTGCGGTAAATAATAGCTCCATGGGTTGCGTAAGTAAGTTAAGTCTTACTTTCACTACGCATCGTCCGGTACCATTGGGACAGACGCGAAATTATACGGATGTAGGTGCACAAACAAATACAATCAATGATATGAAAAGATAACTCCAATGCATAATTGAGTAAAAATTGAAAGCGGAAATTAAAGGACACTTTACACTGTAATGTGATCCATGGATGATTCACTGGAAACTTTCAGAAGTGGCTGTAGGGTATTATCGTAGGTTTGAGAGGGGGAGGGGACCGACGGCAATGAGCAAGTAGGGCACACGGGCCAGCACTCCGTCGGTGTGATGTGAGCTTGAAATGTGGGGCATCACGGCAATGGCAGGGCCCCGACGGCGATTGCCGTCAGTGCCATCGGTTAATTCGAGGCCTGCATCAAGTGGGTTGAGGTCATTGTGTCTACAAGCAAAATTTGCCAAAATATGCTTTTCACCAAAAAAAAACTCCACCTTCGACAGAAACCAAAAAAACAATTGGGTCCCTGTACGGCCCATAAAGAAAGCTATTTCACAACACATTTCAACTTGACCTGTCAACAATTCTAGAATTAAGTAATATATCCTGTTCACAAGGTTTTCAGACTTTGCCTCAGATGACCTTTGAACTGAAACCAAAAAGGGGTTCATGTCCATACACTGAGTATTCACCAGGGGGGTTGAGGCCAAAATGGCTAAAATATCAACTTTCAAAATTTCCATTTTGACCAAGTGCTCCCCTGACCTAAAACCAAAAAACTTTTAGGGTTATGTACTCCCATAAAGACAGTTATCACCGCAATGTCAACTACTGTCCAACATGGACTTATCAATGTTACATGGATTTTCAGACTTTTTGACTTCAGTTGGACTCGAGTGGTAAAACCGACCTGACCCTAAAACAATATGGTTCAGGTACATTATTGGGGAACACACATTCAAGTATGAGCTTCATCTAAGGCTGCACGGTTCACCGGTAAACCGGAGAAATCCGGAGTGATCGGTTTCGGTTGACTCGTTTTGAAAAATATTTGCAAAAAAAAACGATAACCTTAACGTCGAAAAAAAAAACAAAACGGTCGCACGACGCCAACAGGCTAAAAACGAGTTATTGAAAAAAATCTGCACGCAATCCACGCTCGGTAGAGGTTCTGGCAGAGCCCTGAGGCTCTTTGAAACATTCATGGAATGATATGCCAACGCCCTTGACGCAAGAATAGTAACTCAATGGAATAGCACTGGGGAATGGAGTTATCGTACTTCCTGCAGCAATGAATCATAGTTGATATAATAGAAACTATCAATTTATGCTGTTGTCTCGTGGCCTTCCTGTTACTTACCATCGTCATAAAGTACAAATATCCTAAATTATTGTTGCTAACTTTCACTCTTTCACCATTCCAGACAGGTAAGTGAATATAAAGTTATTTCTTGGTTGCATGTAGCCACGCCCCATTCAGTTGGACTGTTCCATGTATGACAAGGTGACAAACTCAAAAGAGTGGGTGATGTTGTAGCACTGTGTACTAAAGCTGACAGCTTTCTCATTGTGATCACCATTCAGCTGTTTAGGAATTAATATTACCTTAGCTACAAAACACCGGTACGTTTAAAAGCAAATATGGATTTTTCGCCCGATCCAAGCCGCCGCCGCGTAAATCGCAGCTCAATGCGCAACCTCGTTGGAAATTAAATGCCCACGGTGGTGCGAGCTGTTGTACTGATTATTTGCCAAATATACAGCGCACGGACATCGCAGAGCTGTGAAGTAATAATAAAACTGCTGCAAAGCATATGTTGATTGGCTTACTAGCCCAATGCTGTGCAATAGTTTCAGGACATAGCCTGTTTGGAACACGTGGTCCATCTCATCCTACTTACTGTTCCACTAACATTCTGACAATGCATTTCCACTGAAATGTACAGTGCGGTACTCAACTACCAAGTCCGCCACTCCTATTGATTTGGTCCAGGCCGCCGACAGCAAACCTTTTTAGCGCCACACAATTAACATACTGGATTTTCTAACTGACTCTGTGATCAAGGACTTGAATTATTAGCGAAAATTCTCGTTTTTTTGTCGATCACTTCGATCCGCGATTAATGGCCAATGGATTTCGACCTCTTGGGGGCATAAATTAATGAACGAATTATGTGAATAATGGGCAATTGATTTGAAAGAAAAAATATTAATACATAAAGGTTTAGTTCAGATCTGGTGGGTTTTAGGGATGATTTAGACTTTGCAATGCTCTT
Source organism: Sclerodactyla briareus (assembly GCA_026419785.1). Classification (NCBI taxonomy): domain Eukaryota; kingdom Metazoa; phylum Echinodermata; class Holothuroidea; order Dendrochirotida; family Sclerodactylidae; genus Sclerodactyla; species Sclerodactyla briareus. The sequence goes on from JAODTK010005568.1 coordinate 128,615, forward strand.
CAGGTCTCTTGCTAAAATAATACAGTTAGTTTTGGGCTTTGGGTCACCGGTAATTGCACAAGCGATCTGTTTGTACGTGCATGCACGACAGGCGTACATACATAGGTACGTGTGGAAAGACATGAGTATAGTTTTTTTTCTGCAAGTTGCATGTCGAATAAAGAGCAAGCACGTGTGTGGTAGGAGGGCTCCGTGCAGGTTTATTTGCAATTATCTGTTCATTCCCCCATATTCTAATGGAACAGTCTGAATTGAGTGAGAAGATGGTCCTGTATTTACACAGCTGAAATAGTGTAATGGCATTAAATGACTATGGAGGGGATAACAATGAGGGATTTATCACTAAGGAATTGAAAATAGATGGAAGTCCGGAAACCCATGATATCAGATCCGCGACTTGTTTCGTAGATTGTTTTATTAGAATTACAATTCAGTACTAACACAATAATGATAAGTGATATACATATTTTGAAATCGCAACAGCGTGTCTTATGCGCCTGAAGTAACACTCGCTCTCGGGCGGACCGGTGTTTGGGGGGGTTCAAGGAAACGTAAGTCACCTTGGAGCCAAATACCTATTGTGAAACGGCACGTCAAAACCGAAAAAAACGGTTGGGACTCGGTTAGGAAAATCGGAAAACGAACGATTGTGATCAGGAACTAACGTGCAGCCTTAGCTTTCAAGCAACACAGGTTGGGGTCGAGTTGAGAGTTATCTTGTTTACAAGCTGGGCTTCATACATAGGCAACACCACAGACGCAACGGCATACATGAATAGATTCTTTTGCCTTCATCGGAAGAATCAATGAAATCTTTGGCATGCCAAGGAGATGTATTTTATCCAAGTGGTAAAGCAGGCCTCGAATTAACCGACGGGCAAATACCTCGGGATGCCTTGCCAATTGCGTGATGCCCTCAAATTCAAGCTGCACGGACGCGTGACTCCGTGCCCTAATGCCCATTGCCCGTCCGTGACTCCCCCTCTCAAAACTACCGATAATACCCTACAGCAATTTCTAAAAGTTTACTTGAATTATCAGGCCCATACATTGTAAAAAGTTCATGGAATTTCCGCATTCATTTTTACCTCAAATTCTGCATGGATTAGTCCTTTCATTCTTTGTATTTTACTGTGTGTGTGCACGTAACATCCGTATATCAGTGTATGTCCAATGGGACCGTACTATTGCGTGTGTGAAAGTAAAAAAATTGATATGACTACACCCAACCATGAAGCTATTATATTAACCGCAACCATACTGTACAATTCATTGCATAGGCCTATCGAATCTTGCCCCGCATACACATTAATCGGGAGTATTGCAACCATGTAAGGTACTACATTTTCTGTAGTAGATTGGTACGTGGAATCATAGATAAAGGCATAATTAACTTTAACCCAGGCCTGGCCGGCCACGCGCTGCCAACACATTACATAATAATTAAAAACGGCCGGTACGGATGCACCGCGACGGCCTACGTAAGTCCATAATTGACATTCACTCTGAGCTAATACTGCTAGCTATATGAATTGCCGGCTGCGCACATGGTGGTGAATGGTTCGAACCGTTTGACGGCCAGGCATGGCAGGACAGCGCCAGCGGATGTGCGGCGGGTGTATGTGTGTGTGTGGATTGAGGTGATACGGTTTGATTTTAGTTGCTCGCGAGTCCTTGCAGCGACCAAACTTTTTTCACATCACAATTTATAAATTGCATCAGTAGTCCTACATGAGACGCGTGAATGAATTATATTGCCAGAAAGCTACATTTGTTTTTTCCGGAATATAAAAAACGACTCATTTGAGGATATAGAGTAAAATTATACGAGAGTTGAAAAATAGGTCAAAAATCGACGGTTGACCGACCGAAAGAATTACAATGGAGCTGTTATAACGTTAGTAGTATGTATGTGGAGAGGAGTTACACCCCCCCCCCCCCCCGGTCACAATGAAAATTTTGCTGTGTCTCCTCCGCGCCACATGTTTTCAAATCACACTGTGTCCCATTCTTGCCTTGTCTTTTTTTCAGATTGCAGCTGATCTGGCCCTTAAAAAATTGTTTGATTACAAGTTGACATGGTTCAGGGCCTGAATTAATGGGAACGGCACCGACGGCAAATCGCCGTCGGTGCCCTGCAATTGCCGTGTGATGCCCTCAAATTTCAATGCTTCCTACGGACGCGCAAGTGATGCCGGCGCCCAATGCGTCATTGCCGATCGGAATGCCCTCCCACGGCTCTCCAAAAAACTAGCGATAATACCCTATCCACAACGCAAGTCTGGACCGTTTCCATGAATATCAGGCCCATTACATGTATAAAGTGTCATGAATTCCGCATTTTCATTTTTACTCAATCTGCATGGAGTAGTCCTTTCATTCATTGTATTGTATTGTTTGTGCACCATACATTCGTATATCTAATGGGGACCGTTTACATTGGGTTCGTGAGTAAAAATTTGACTGCGTTAAGCACCATGAAACTTATTATATTAACGCACCGCACTGCTACATTAATCGCGTAGGCCTATCGAATTTAGTGCTCGACGCCATTAATCGGATTATATTCGCCATCAGTACTCATTTCTGTTGTAGAATTGGTACTGGATCAATAGATAAAGTGCATAATTACGTTTTGAACCCAGGGGCCTGGCCGGCCCCCGCGTGCCACCATAATAATAATTAAAACGGCAGTACGGAAATGCACGCGAGGCTACATAAGTAACGTAATTGTACATTCACTTCTGAGCTTATTACTGCATTAGTATATGCATTGCAGGTGGTTGCGCACTGGTTGTTGAACTGGTTCGAACCGGTTGCGGCAAGCATGCAGGGACAGGACAGTCGTCCAGCGATGGCGGGTAGGGCTCGCGCTATGACAGCACTATCTACTGTCGCTGGCGACGCTTGCGGGTTGACCCATCCTTGTTCGCAGACTAGCTTTCTCTTTTGCTCTCTCTTCACCGCCATCAGTCTTCGATTATCTCTTGCACTAGCCACTACCCTAGCATCCGCCACTGCAGCTCCACGTATAGCCACAGTGGCCGACCTTCCTGCGCGCAGCGACAAAAAAACTATAGGGTCAGCTCCATTTATAAATTCGCAACTTATATCAGTAGTCCTCATGATAGCGGGTGACGGAATTATATTACCGCAAGCACCTTTGGTTTTTCATGGATACATAATAAAAGACGATTCATTTGCGTATCTAGAGTAAATGACTTCCGAGTTGAAAAATCATTGTCAAAATACGAGCGGCTTGATTCGACCGACTAGAATACACTGGAGCTCGCTTTATAACGTTACGTAGTATGAGAGAGACGTACGCGGTTCACAATATAAAAACAATTTCGGTAATTTTCAAACATTTTGCCTTCTTCCCTTGTATTTTTGCACATGCCTTGCTGCCCGTAAAAAAGGGTTCTAAATTGCTTGGTTGCCCGTCATTTTGAAATGTAACCGGACGGCAAGTTTTGCATTGCCCTCAGAAAATTGCCTTGCCCCTTCCACCTTCAATTCGAGCCTGGCTTGGTGCCCTGCCATTTTGTATGTAACCAAAGGCAATTCTTACATTGCCCTCAGAAAAATTGCCTTGCCCCTTCCAACTTTTATTCGAGGCCTGGGCTAGGTATGTATGTAGTCCCACATATGGTATTCTTTGAACGCCTGTTTTACGTTTATGAAACGTAACTACTTCGTACGGGAAATCTCACATAGTGCTTAAGACACTAGTATTCAAAGAATTGGATGGATCACACTAGTATTCAAAAATTCTGTGAAGTGCCTTGCTAGCTGATTGTGGACAGCAACAATGATCCGTGGGGGGGGCCCCAGTTTTTACAAAAAAACTTGTTTGTGTTTTTTTTTTTTTTTTTTTTTTTAAAAACCCCCCCCACAAAAAAATGGTTCAGGGACCAATGCCTGGCGAGGAATCCCGGTAGTGTCGCCATGGTGAACGGCTGTTGTTCGGGTAATTTAACGCTGAAATTATAATAATGGAATATGAAAATATTGTATAACATAACATAAGAATTTCAACTTGAAGTTGAAGATGACCTTCAAACACTGGATGGAAAAGGGTGGTCTTGTGTGAAGCCTGAAGGGGTGCCGTGGAATATGGTAGGCCAAGACAAATCGGTAGGGCAAAATACTGGATACCGATATCCCCAAGTCTGCCAATATCGGCCGATACAGGTTAATACCGATATAGGCCACCGCCACCACGATTAAAACCATAGGTCAAATTTAACACTAGGCCTCCGGTGAGGACAGTACGAGTCAAATGTTAGGGAACCGATTGTGAACTGCCTGACATTTCTCGTTGAAAAATAAAAATTGAAGCCTAAGTTAGCCTAACCCTAGCCGATTTCTACTAGAAAATAACCTTATTTAAAACATCCCGACTTAAAAAATTAAAAAAAATACTTGACTTTCGTTGATTTCCATGAATTTTCACCACAATATGGAAGTAGCACGCTTGTCGATGGTAGTGCTGCTAGAAGTTCACAACAGCGTTTCATTCGTACGCGCCGCGCAGCCAGTCAAGTCGACGATTAACCATGTGTCAATCACGGCAATCATGCATTTGGATATTTAACACAACAACGGAATTTGTATTCCAGGAAAAGAAACAATCAGTGCCGCTGTCAACACGCCAAAACAGTAACTTGTTTTTCGGATACTTCCGTGTGGGGCTATTAGCCTGTTAGCCACGCCCACAAGTTGTTCATTTGGGCCCGCGGAACAAAGAAACGACTGGTTGTAACGTCAAGTAAACCGACGGTGCTCCTTCGTTTGTGTGTAGTAGTACGACCGGATTGTGGTGAAAATCATGGAAATCAACGGTAAAGTCAAGAATTTGTAAGTTTTTTAAGCGGATGTCTAAATAAGGGTATTTCCTAGGAGAAATCGATAGGGATAGGCTGACTGAGCTGTCATTTCATTTTTCAAACGAGAAATGTAAGGGCCAGTTCAGCAGTCGTGTTCCCTCACATTGACTTTCTACGGTACACCGGTCGGCACTAGTGTTAAATGACCCTATGGTTATTGTTGTGGGGGGCCTATACTGGCGACGAACAATCAGTCGGTCACAAACTGTCAGGACTTCTCAAGTGTTTAGGCATGAGTATGGCCAATGAAGAATCATGATACTGACGACTTATGATACACTCCACTATACTGGTTACGACACTCGGGCTCAACACTGGCAGTAAGGTCATGCCCTGAGTATCTGCTATACTGTGGAATCGGCCAAAGCCTACGGGCCCTATCATAAAACTGGCCTCGGCCTAAGCCCTAGGCCAGGGCTAAATTGTAGGCTAAGTTAACGTTGACGTCGTGGATGGACGACAATTGCAAACAAATGTTATGTATTTGTACTGGCATACTAGGGAGTCAGGGTTCTCGTGGAAAATATAAAGTCAATGTCTCGACGACGACGAGGTCGTTGGTTGCAGATCATGCAGTGGATTGAGTAGATGAGCTGGCAGTACAAGCTATACGTTCGCAATTTAATCTCCACGTGAGACTTTACGTGAAGGATATGATCAACTGCAACCACTTCAGACGTTATATGAGAATCTCGTACGTTCACACGTTGTCATCGACATTTTGATTCCTGTTTTTTCTGGAACCTCTTTTCTTCGATTCCCCTTGCTCTATTTATATTCTTCTCTTTCTTTTGAGTATTACAAACCACCGAGCAATCTCGATGAGTAGTTCTTATGCAGTTTCTTTTTATCTTATGATTTTCATTTTTTCTACAGTCAGCGCAAAACATATTTGAACACTCGCGCCGCGCCAGAGATCATCCACAATAGTTAAGCCCGTTAACGGACAAACTTCAGAAGCCTCGGATACACAAGGTCATATTGGGAGAGAAAAACTGTATCTAAGTTCTAACCCCACTTCACAATTCGATGTTCCTATTGGAGTTATTGGCCCTCAAAGTTTGGGCCATCAAGCAGAGAAATTTGGGAGAATCCCATTTGTGCAATAAATAACGCATGACGTCAGTCACGTCACACATGGCAACACAGGAAATTATAATGTTTGTTTTGATTGGTCATTTTGTTGAATAAGTCATATTTACACCAGAATTTATGTTGTCCTTCTCTCACCAAAGTAACCATCACCACCTAACCACCCACTTACAGCAATCCTCCCCATAGACTAATGCTTTTCGAAGTGAATTGGTGTTTGAATTTCAATAGAAAAAAAGAATGTTGCAGGGTTGTTGCACGTATACACATCATTATTGCATGGAGGGATCAGGCATTTTGATCCTGCGCAATACACATGCTTCAACAATACACAACCTCAAATGACTATAACTCCGTAACGGGCAAAGTCTATGAACTTCGGTTTTTACCGAACGCATTCAATTTAATCAGTTTATTTCAGTTTTGCCACTATCTTAAATTAGCCTTTTTATAATTCACCCTGCAGTTGCCTTTATATCAGGCGCTATTATATTACATGCGCCAGGAGAGGTCATCCCGGCCAATCTGGGGGTTGCGCACCAAACTATATTGTACGCTCCGCTCGCGAACCGAGGATGGCGATCCGCTTAGGTAGTACTCTTGCGCCTCACCCCAGAAGATGCATGCGCCCCCATGTGACCCCCGGGTAATAGGAGGAAAAAAAAAACGGGGAGAAAGAAGAAAAGGAGAGAAAGGGGGAACATAGAGGGAAGAGTGTAGAGGAAAGAGGGGAGGAGAAGAAGAAAGAGAGTAGTAAGAAGGAAAAGGGAGAGGTAGTGAGACAGAGGGGAAGAGTGGTGAAGAGAAACAAGGAACTGGAAGGAGCCGTCGGCCCAGGGTGAATCATAACGCAAATGAATCATGTCGAAAAATGTTCTCACAATTTTAGCAATAGCCCGTCCAAGTTCCCCCTCGCTAGTCCAATCAGTGTTACATCATCAGCTTCCAGCATCTAGGATTATAGCATTTTGGATCGAGGCCAGTAGTCTCCCCCCCCCCCTCCTCCTCCACCCACTGCAAACGTATCCGGCTCTGCGTGGTCAGCTCCCTTCCCAGAATTGCGCGTAATTTTCGCGCCGCGCCAAAAAAAAAAAACTGGCTCGCCACTAGACTGGATCCAGCTTTCGCGATCTGAGTGGCATATTTCTCTCAAAACGTTCTCAAAGATCCATGCCAACCTATACGGTTGGGCTCGGTTTAGGTACTCGGCAAAACTACCCCCCCCCCCACATTTCACAACGTGGTGTGTACATTGAGTCACATATTATCACTTTGTCGGTCGGATATCAATGACTGAAATGAAGAGGGTTGGGTTCCTAGCCCCACCTGTTTACGTAAATCGTTTAAACTTGCAGTGGGTCTTAGTATTTATTTCGTATTCACTTACTGACATATTCTTCCACAAGAATGAGAGGCCGTTGCTGCTGCACTGCAATAATTAACTACGTATATCCTGCAGATTGACAACTTTTCCATATTCTTCCCTCCCTAAAATTGAACATCCAGTTGTCCGCAATTGAGCCCCACAGACGGTGCCATTTCCAGCGATCTATGAGGAATAAAAAGCTCAATTCCCCGGAACGCTACGCGCCAACCAATGGCGGCACTCTGCTTAGATAGTCGATAGGCCAGGTTCGGAATTACAGTTTAATGAGATGATAATGATGTTGTGCCAAAGGTCAGGAGGGGACGACGCAAGTTCGAAGTTGAACGTACAGTGTGCAGAACGATCTTTCGAAACTCCCCTGCCGGAAATTACAAATCCTGCCAACAGATTTTCCCCCATACTTATCAACAATAACATCCGAAACATGGGATGAATTGGTTGTGTTTTCGAATAGGCCTAGTGGTGACAGTTTAAAAATGAGCCGTAACGCTATTGCTATGTGCGGGATCTCGTCTATTCCCCGAATATTCAGTGGTGAGCATGCCCAACTACAACCATGAACTGGCTTATTGTAGTCCCGCACCTCCCCCCACCCCCTCATTTTTCGAAACGGATCGACGCTCCTGATCGTGCATCCTGGTGCATTTTATTGGAGAACGTCAGAGAGAGAGAGGGGGAGGGAAAGGTAAAGGAGAATCGAGAGGGGGGAGACGGGAGAGAAGGGGGTGGGGCTCTACGTACAAAACCAACTTCCCTACACAATTTAACTCCGCAGCAAGGGAGAGACAGATCGGTTGCGAAAAAATGCCACAGCTTCATCATATCAGTGACCATGAATTGGAGGCTGTTTTGTGGCAGACAACATCAACGTGTATGGGTTTTATTGGCAGGAATCATTGCTGTCGCTCTATGTGGTTCCCTCATAGTATTTTTAAGTGGAGAAAGAACACCCAATCAACCCTCAGATTCAACATCTTCACCATAATGTGCATAGATTGTTGTTTTTAATGCCATCCCACCAGCAGGCACTTCGAGCAGGCACTCCGTTTTCAATCGATATTAATTAGTAATAATGGTCCCTCTCGGGTCATTTCCGGCCGATCTGGGAGAGATCGAAACCCCAAATTTCCAAGTACGACCGGCCAACCCATAGGTGGCGCTCCGCTTAGATAGTCACCCCCCCCCTCCCCTCCCGGTTGACAAATCCTTAATCCTGGCGTAGGCGCCCTAATGCACGTACAGTGTGCAAAAACATCTTCGAAACTCCCCCTTCGAACATTACAAATCTAAGCCAACCACAAACTAAACTATCACAGATTCCCGCCCATATTCATCAACTAACATCCAAAAACATATATGGGATGAATTGGTTGTGTTTTCGAATAGGCCTAGTGGTGACAGTTTAAAAATGAGCCGTAACGCTATTGCTATGTGCGTGAGCCTCGTCTATTCCCCCGAAACTAGTAGGGGTGAGCATGCGCACTACTACCCAACTGGCCCCCTTATTGAGAAATCAAAGACTCGTCCGCACAGCTCGCGATGCGTCGCGACGCGTCACGATATTTCATGTTACTGGTGCTATATTTTTTCAAACCGCTTGTAACTTGGAATGGGCAGAAACGAACAAATAAGCGTCGGATTTGTCCCACCATTTGTTCGGTTATTTCCTGGATCAGGAAGTCAATTAATATTAATTAAGTAACCCTGACCGTGTATTACCATCACCGTGGATGGATACCGGCGAAAGGTTCCTTATTTTTTGACAGGAGTGACGGCCTACACGAATGCTTCGATGCCTGAGAACTTGCTTCGGAGCGTGTAGTTCTTGTTCTAGGCCTATCCGAATTTTCCCGTCGCGAAGGCCGGCTGCGACGAGCCAACCAACAGATGGGGCCTTGTGGACTGACTAACTTTTGAAACAAGAAGAACATGAATCGAAGAGCTTCCTTGCATTTCCTGCATCGATTTGGCAAATCGTGCACCAACCCCCTTCATCATCGCAGGCCAGGCTTTTACAGTATATTAGTCTGCCAACAATTGGGGGGCGTGAGCACGGGTTGCCCCGTGGATACGGCACTGAGATGCCAGCAGCCGTAGCCAAATGGCAGTTAAGTTATTAAAACCTCATCTTGTTGCGGACTCTAGAAACTTCACTGAAGGATAGTTGTCTAGTATCGTACCCGTACTCCGTGGGTCTCGTACTAGTACTTATACTCTTATCGGTGTGAGTAACTCGTACTCAGGCCGTGTCTCACACTACAAGTCTGCCCGATAACGCTACATTGTTTTCACATATGATAATGCAGAATACAGAAGTGATGGTAGCGAGCCTTTAATGGAACTCATGGGATGCAAAGAAACATTGATCGCTTGCTTGTGCGGCCTGTGCTATTACACATTTCAAACAGCGATGTTATGTCATTTCAAAGTTAATACATCAACAATTTCCTCCCATGTATTGGGCTTCTTGGAAGCATCTTACACGAGCTCGTGTAGTCTCGTCCGATACTTCAAGGGATATGAACCAAATAATAGGTCTTCCTCAAACGACGAATGTGTGACAAGAGAGTAGATTGTTGTTTGTTATGCTGCATGTGATTTGATAGTCAATGTTTTTTAGACGATGTGTCTTTTAATCGCCCTGGCTACGAGTTTACACCCTCTAGTGTTTGGCATATGTATCAGGGTGAACATCACAATCGTCTAATTAGATGTGAATATGCTTCATATTGTTAAGCGGCAGATCAAGTCATTTCTCAGCGTTGTCAATGGTAAAAAAAAACAGGGTTAACTCACACAGTAAAATTATACGCGGCCTCGTGGAGGTTCGGCCTTAATTATATTTTGCCTGTTACATCACAGGGTGGCTGGCAAGTCCGGCGGTAGGAGACGACATACTAGTTGGAAGGTTGCTATAATAAGGAGCTAAAATTAAAGCGATTAGTCATCACCCCGTGGTGTTCTCACTACTACCGTGAGAAACCCTTTTTACAGTATGAAGCGACTCGAAGTTGTCGGGGTATATACCCATGAAATTTTGGATTGCACGGTGGAGTGGAGTAGATGTAGCCTATATAAACGTTCGATGGTTGCTGGATCACAAGATGAAATCATCGAGTCTTGAACATGACTATAGTGATTTGATACGCACCAATACTAATATAGGCAACCCGACTGGTTGAGGTAATTCTTGTCCAAACGTTTACAAATGTTGGCGCTGCGTGTGAGAAGTAGAGCCACTATTGGTGAACGAGCCTCCGCAATAATGTTCTGTTCAGGAGGAAATAACAACAGTGTGACGTTAGACGACGTCTTCCGTCGAATTCTGATAGCTTTCAGTTTACGTACAGAAGACTCACCTTTTTCCTTTTTTGAGTGTACACGCTTCAAGGCGAAAAGACAACCTGCTAAAAAAAAACAAGCCAGGAAACCCGGGATTTAATTCATCTTTTGGTTGGTTTTCCCATAAATATACCATATGGTAGCAAAATACCAACATATCATCTGCAGGGTTTTCTTTGGCAAATCCCAACCCCCCCACCCCCCCCCCCTCCCAACTTCTCAAACTAGAGCCACCAATTGGCTGTAGCTCAAACCGCACAAAGTACCAAGACAAATGTACAATTATGTGACAAAAATGTTAAGATCATGGGCCAAGTAGCAGTTTCAAACAAAGGCCTATTGTGCCACTTTACGACTTTTGACCATGCATGGCCCAAAAGCAGTCAATAAATATTTCACATGGGCTGCAGGGCCACAGTGATACTGGGCCTTGGGTCCTATATCCCTGACCACCCTGAAGGTACGGCTATTAGACAATCATTATGACTGAACATCAGCAATGTTGAACAGGATTTGTAGGAGATACAAGGATTTTGCAGTATTTCATATGTGGGCACTAGGGCTCACAAATTCCCCAAAGACCTGCAAGGCCCTCCTACACAAGGACCGGACATTAACTTAGAAGTATTAAAATCATCGAAGCTTGTTGTGAGACGACGAATTTTCAAGTACCATTGTGTGAAAATTTCATAGAATGGGCCCAAGTAGGAACTTGGAAAAGAACATTCCTGGACACCCCATAGGTACGCTGTCGAGACCATCATTATGACCGAATGTGTCAGCACTGTTGTGCCCCAACAAAATTCGTAAGAGTAGAAACCATTTTGCGTGATTCTACATGATGAGCCAGAGGGCCCACACTGGGCCTTGGAACCTATTTCCTGGGCACCATGAAGGTATGGTAATTGGACCACAATATGCCTCTGAACAGAGCAATGTCCAACAATTTCTAGGAGACACAGGATTTGCAGTATTTTAATATGCTGGGCCCCCTATGGGACCAAACTTGGCCTTGAGCCCAAAATTCTGAACACCCTCAATGGCCCTCTACCCAAAGACATTTACATGTAACTTGAAGAAAATCAATTTATATTGTGGGAGGAGATGCATTCTAGTAAAATTTCATAATGGGCCCAGTGCCATGTGGGACCCTTAGACCGAACATTCGCGAACACCCCAAAGGTACGGCTGTTAGACCATCACTATGAACGATGGCAGCATTGTGCCACTGAAATTTGAAGGGAGAAGCATTGGCCTAATTCCAATGACGGGCCCCCGGGCCCACATGGGCCTTGGCGACCTAAATCCTGGGCACATGAAGGTAAGCTATTAGACAATAATAGACTGAACATCGCACTGAGTGCAACAAAGTTGTAAAGAATACAAGATGTGTGCAATATTCATTATAATGGGCCCTGGGGCCTAAATGGGCCTGAACCCAAAATTCATTAAAAAACCCCCTATTGGACCTCTTACCCGAGGACCTTACCTGGTAACTCTGAGAAAATCAATTTAATATTGTGCGAGGAGATGCATCCAAGTACTATTATGTGAAATTCATAAAATGGCCTCGGGCCCGAGTGGGACCTTGGACCAAAAATTCCTGCATACACCCGAAGGTACGGCTGTTAGACCATCATTATGACCGAACATCAAGCCAGGTGCACCAAAATTTCAGGGAGGAGATACATTTATATTTTACACATTAATGGTCTATTCTGCCCTTTAAAGACCTTTGACCTTGACCTTCACAAAGTCAAAATATCCCATGGGCAAATAAACTTGTGACCAGTTTGCGTCGACATCCACACAGAATGACCTTTTGGGGGTCCAAATAGGCAATGTTGACACACGGATAGGCAGGCAGACAGGCGGCAGGTAGGTAGGTAGGAAAAGTAATAATAATAATAAACTATATCGGTCTTATATAGCGCGTTTCCACGTCGAATCGAAGACATGCTCAAAGCGCTTTACAGATATTACACCTGATCATTAGTGACTTGTCACACCCGACTAGAAAGCACGCACCTTCGCTTGTTCTCCCCGACGCACCATTCCAGTACGTCGCTTCATCGTGTCTACGGGGGGGACCTCCCAATAGGCTGCCACATACGGCCCTCGCTACTCTTCACAAGTCACCTCACAGTACCCACTTAACACGTGGGTGGCGTAAAACATTTCAGGAGACATTCCTTGTCCAACGCACTGCGGGCGGGCGGGCGGGCGGACGGGACAGACAGACAGAAAGACAGACAGACAGACAGACAGACAGACAGACAGACAGACAGACAGACAGAAAGACAGACAGACAGACAGACAGACAGACGACAGACAGAAGATAGATAGTAGATAGATAGATAGATAGGATAGATAGATAGAGAGATAGATAGAATAGATAGATAGATAGAAGATAGATAGATAGATAGAGTGATAGCAAAATCGTTACGGCTTATTTCAAACTGGCACCACTATTTGAAGCTATTTGAACGACGATCCAAATTCATCCCCTATGTTTGGATGTTATTGTTGATAAGAATGGGGGAGATCTGTGAAGTTTTGCGATGGCAGGATTCGTAATTTTCGCAGGGGAGTTCGAAGATCGATTCTGCAACACTGTACGTAAACGCGAGAGCGGTCATACCCTTTATGACCGTATTGACACTCTTAAATCCCATCAAAAGTAACTCCGAAAGGGCTAATATGGAATGCAGTCAATCTGTAAGTCAAACGTCTGGTTTGGGTTGATGTCGTGGCTCTGCGTGTGAATTGAAGACTGAGAAGGGGGGGGGGGGGGTCAACCCCATTTCTAAGGGGCACTTCCTTGGCTTCCGACCTCACCCCCCCCCCCCCCCCAATGACCAATCTTTCGGTACGCGCTGATGGAGAGCAGAATCTGTTTGCAAAGTCAATCTGCTGAACGGCAGTCCTCGAACCAGCGCGTCGTGTGTAAACACACTGTTACGTCCAGCCGGTCACAGACAAAATTCGATACCGAAGCGGGTGTGTGTTCCATATCCGTTTGTATGGACTCCATCAATATATTTGAAGCAGAATCGATGTTTTATATTGTAGATGTTTAAGACCGTTACAAACTGGACGAAGCGTTGATACTGTTGATGGCGGCGCATTGCCGAAATCTCGTGAGTGTCGGATGTATGGAGCAACAGGTAATCGGGAATATCAAGTTCTAGGAAAGACTACTTCAATTCTCCACTGACGGCTCTGCAGTTGCAGTAATTCAGGCGCGTATTCAAGCATGGGGAGGCCTGGGGGCTCGCGCAACGGCACGGTAGAGGAAGAGAGGGAAAGGACAAAAAAAAATGAGACGGGGGGGGGGGGGAGAGGGAGAGAAAAGAGAGAGGTTGAAAGAGCGGAGAAGAAGAATCTAGTAGTAATAATAATATTATACCGGGTATGAACCTATGAAGCGCTAGAATCTACAAAGTATTCAATAGGGCGTACAGCCCATGAGAGCTAACTTGAAAAAATGAGATTCAAATGGGACTTGAACGAGCCAAGAGTGGGAACTTGTGATTGTGATGGGCAGACAGAGCTTGAGCCCGGCTAATGGAAAGGCGCGATCGCTATAGGTTTCAGTTTAGTTCTTGCAAAGTAGAGTGAGTGCATTGGCCAGAACGAAGGGTATAGCGTGTATTTTACCCGAAAAATGACAAGTCGTAAGACAAGTATAGGATGGTGCCATAATATGGATGCATTATACACAATAAGACAATATTTGAATTTAATTCTGAAATCAACAGGTCAACAGTGCAAAGAATGGACGTGCTCAACGACGGTTATGGATGAACAGTCAACCCAAGCCTGGCTGCACTGTTGTGCAGACGTGCAGCCTGTGTCAAATACCCTGGAATTTCCGAACTGTTGCAATAGTCCAAGTGAATGTGAATGAAAGAATGTAACAGAGTGCTCAGGTTTTAGAAGACTATGTTTTATTATCTCTCGAGATTGAAAAAAATATAGTAGAACCCAGTCTTTGCAAACTTTGATGACATGTTATCCATGTTCTGTTCTTATCAAAAATAAATCCGAGGGTGCGGACTGATACATGAATTAATATGAAAGCATTAACAACGTTGATGGATCTTTTTTTTTTATACGATGACCTTAGGGGCCTGGTACAGTGAGCCCGGAGAAATGAATTCAGTTCTCGAATCGTTAAGTTTCAAATTATGAGCAACCATGCAATCTCTTATGTCAGAGCTACAGCTGCATTAGATTGAAGCATCGGTTTCGAAGTATTATTTTGCGGTTTTGCCAACTGGTACATCAGAATAGGCAACCGGTGTTCAAGTGGGTTGAAATTTTACTCTAAATGAGGATGCCGTGTACAAAGTGAAACAAAGCGTCCTGGCACGAGCCTGTGGAACACCGTGTTCCCCAGGGATTTCTCAGAGGGGATACACCACCATCAGTGGACAAGTTGCAAAATCTGATCAGCCAAAAACCTTCTTACAAGCTTTCGAAATGAACTGAAGGTTAGACTGGTCTAAGATTCATTCAATTCTGGTGGGAGAGTAGGCTTCTTAGATAGAGGACAGACAAAGCTCTCTTCCAGGACTCATGAAACTCACCAGTAGTAATTGATGTGTTAATGAAGCCTAGTTATGGACGGAGAAAGAGTAGCACTAAGTAATTTGACAATTTAGTGGGGGCCCTGCGGGCAAATCCAAGTGGCGACGAACAGTTGTGTAGTTTTTAAAACCTTTTCGAGACATACGACCCGAGACCTCAGAGGAATGGTTCTAAAACGGCACCAGGAGGGTTAGAATTGCTATGAATCGAAAGTCTCAGTCTCATTAGTGATGAACTCAGACACGAATATGACGTAACTTCGAGTCAAAGGTCGCATTATGTCGGTGGCAGCTGAGACTATTTGTATGTGACGGGAAAGATGCATCAGTGTCTTACCGAACAAGTGTTTTTGTTTGTGTTAAAACGCCGTATAACGTCCTTCCGAATGTCACCTCCACACTAGCCCCAACTTGTCGTAATAAGCATCAGAGGTCTTTAAACTTTTTGTATGCTCTTCGTTCAGTGAATTTAACCCGTTTCAGAGTTTTTTGTCACTCCTCCAAACATTTTCATCAGCGTCTACGTCAGCGTTAGCAGCTTCAACTCACGCTACACCAGGAAACAGTTGGGCGAACAGTAAATAGTCCTAGTAAGGAGGGGGGCATGCTTATCTAGAACGAGAGCGTAAACAAGAATCATATGGGAAGATAAACGTTCCAGGTCTTCCGCAGGAGCTGCGATCAGGCACTGCTCTCAAATCAGACTCGAAAACCATGCCAGGCAATCGAGGAGCCTTCCTAATATGTAATGGGCAGTCGGTAATTCTAAACTGACAGTGCACAAAACAATGATCTGAACATAATCGGAGTATCTACATCAGCACCTGGATTGTGTCTAAATCCGAGTAATGGATAAGGTCCAATTTGTTCCCATTACATGTGTTATGTAGGGAAGTTGACATGTTGTGTCAACCCGAAAGTATTCAGAATAGAGTTGAACTTAAGTCACGGTGTCATGGGGTTTAATGACAAGTATGTTAAAAGTCCGGCACCATTTATTGGATTATGGACTGGTCGCAATTGAGGAGCCCGGTGAAGAAATTTCGAACTCACACCTTCTCAGGAACCCCCCTATGCAGTTGACACGGGGAGCAATAGAATACGGTATCCGGTATATGACCAGCATAACAACATTGAAATTATTATAACGTAAGGACCACACCGAGAATTCAAAACTATCCTTTTCCCCATGTCTCACGGATGACGTGAATGGCCGACTTGAAAGAATGGCCTCTGTCCACCCCTATTCTCTAGCCAAACGAGGTTGATCAAGAAACCTAATCCCCCCAAACCCCCCCCATTCCCCTTACCCCGAGGGGTGATATCGTCGGTCGGTCCTTAATCCGAGTCTCGTAGCGGAGCCAAATGTCGAGATTTTCATGGAATTCATTGGAATTTCCGCACAGATGGAATATGCAAATTGATGTGAGCATGCCAAAGGGCCTCACGGGGGATCGATCGGCAAGCCCGTACACTCAGGATAGATAAACTTTTTACCATGTTCACATTGCGACGCCGTTTGGACTCTTTGAATTTAATTGACCGATCCCTGAATTCACCTGCCCGTTTTCCTCTTCGTTTGGTGGGATTGGTGTCTTCCAATTCAAAAGTTCAAATACCTCCAAGCACTGTGGGATCTATATAGTCAGCGCAGCGACCTGAATATAGGTGGATTATTGTGGCCTAACAGCTCATCTTTTGTTGTACGAGTGGATGACGGATTGCTCAGCAGATAATTGATTGCCACAAGTGGTACTGTATTGCATTCTCGAGCCGGAGGACCAGGTACATGTTTGCGGCTAGTGTGAGGCATACTCTAAGCATACCTGTCAGGATAGGCGCGCACAGTGATGCAATGATAAACAAACGTAGGTTACAAGGGTTGAAACGGTATAGAGACGAAGTTGAACCGTGAAAAAAAAAAATGACCATCCTATCAGGAAAATACGAAATTGAACATGAGGTCAATCAAATGCAACCAAATACACGGAACCACTGTACAACCCAAAACGACTTGAAGAGAATGAGTCAAACCTAGAAAAAAAACGCAATAAAACCAAGAGAACGAACAAACAAGAAAGACAAAAGGCTTCGTGATCTCTTGACTGCCTCCATGACCTTTCACTGGAAGTTTGATGTCCCTTTGCCCGACACCCAAAAAATGGGATCATGTACTCATTCATGGGGAAACCCATGATAAGTATGAGCTTCATTTCCAGGTGGGGTCGGGTTATGCTCTTACAGAAGCTTGGAAATTGCCTAAAATAACCAGTTTTTTCACATTTTTCCTATTTCTCCAAAATGATCTCTGTCGCGAACACGAAACGGCGGCGGTGCTAGGGGTGCTGTACTCCCCATAATGACGCTGACCTCACCACATTTCAGTGGTTGGACCAAGCATTCTGGAACCTTTCCTCTTCCCGAGGATGTTTCAGACTTGACCTCTAATGACCCTCAGATGGCGTTTGACCTGACCCCAAAACGCGGCATTATGTATTCCGATTATGGGGAACCACACAAACAAAGTATGAGCTTCATCCATCTAGGAGGGGCGAGTTATCACAAGCAGTACAACCACACAACATACATGCACACACTACGGCCCATGAATGCAAAGGTTCATCTGACTTCGTCAAGGACTCAATAATAATAATAATAAGTAATAATAATAAAATAATAATAATAATTAATAATAATAATAATAATATAATAATAATAATACTTAAATCATAATAATCATAGTATACTACCTCCTACTAGTACTTACTAACAAAATAATCCAATAATATTAGTAATAATAATAATTAACTATAATAATTCAATACTAATGAAATAACCTAATAAAATAATAATAATCAGATCATCAGTCATCATCAATCATAATATTAATAATTAATACCCAGCGGCACAAAGGCCTCCAGTGTATTCATATGACTGTTTCTGGCAGCCTATATTGCCAAACAGGAGGACTTGTACCAGCTCAATATGGCACAATAACGTCTGACAACTTTCCCATTTTTACCAACCAACCAATCGGGTTCTGTACTCTTGATATGAAAGCTACACACTAAATGTCAAAGGTTTCCAGACTTTGATCTATGGTTGACCTATGATTGACGCTGACCTGACCCCCCCCCCCCACCAAAAAATGGGGGTTCATGGACTCATTATGAGGAACACACCATCAAATTTGAGCTTGATCCAGCGGGTGGGTTGATTCGAATTAATACGTGTTCACACCCAGCCGTCACATACACACACACACACACACGCACCCACACACACGCACACACACACACCACACGCTTGACGACCATGTATTCCTTCAAATTGAGGAAAACTACATCACTTACGGACTAAAATCGGACAACAAAGTTGTAGTTGTCAAATTTCCCTTTCGGGATCTTTGTCAAACATGAACTGTAAAAGGGAAGCAGTGAGAAACACTAGCTTTAAATACAGCAACGGATTCAAACAGAGCACATACTAAAATATAAACTAAATGGAATATAATGAACGGAAATTTAAAGCGCAAAAGTTGCGCTCGCTGGCCCTTGCGTGCCAAGTCTGATAACTATTAATCTCACGCTCATGGGGGAGCATTCACCACACGGTGGATATCCACACCAATTCAAAGAAAACACATTGCCATAAGTAAAAAAATTTCATCCATCCAGTGGTGGTCAAGTTTTCGTGTTTACAAGCCCAAAAATATCGACTTTCAAATTTATTCTTGACCAAAATCACCCCGACCTGAACCAAAACAATAGCTCCCTTGTACTCCCCATGAGAAAGCTATCACCAAATCTCAACTCGATCTGACCAACCGCCCATCTGGAATTATCGTGTTACACGATTTGCAGACTTGACCTTCTGGTGATCGTAGATTGCCCTCTGACTGACCCCAAAACAACAGAAGGCCATGTTCTCATCGGGGGGAAAAAACATACCAAGTATATGACCTTCATCATCCAGATGGGGCAGAGTTATCGTGCTTACAAAGCGGGTTTTACATTCCACCACACACCACCACACACACAAACACACACACACACACACACACACACACACCACACACACACACACACACCACACACACACACACACACACACACACACCACACACACACACACACACACACACACACACACACACACACACACACCACACACACACACACACACACACACACACACACACACACACACCACACACACACACACACACACACACCACACACACACACACACACACACCACACCACACACACACACACACACCACACACACACACACACACACACACCACACACACACACACCACACACACACACACCACACACACACACACACACACACACCACACACACACACACCACACACACACACACACACACACACACACACACCACACACACACACACACACACCACACACACACACACCACACACACACACACACCACACACACACACACCACACACACACACACACCACACACACACACACACACACACACCACACACACACACACCACACACACACACACCACACACACACACACACACACCACACCACACACACACACACCACACACACACACACACACACCACACACACACACACACCACACACACACACACCACACACACACACACACACCACACACACACACACACACACACACACCACACACACACACACACACCACACACACACACACCACACCACACACACACACACCACACCACACACACACACACACCACACACACACACACACCACACACACACACACCACACCACACACACACACACCACACACACACACACCACACCACACACACACACACCACACACACACACACACACACCACACACACACACACCACACACACACACACACACACCACACACACACACACCACACCACACACACACACACACCACACACACACACACCACACACACACACACAAAACGTACTCACTGGGGCCGAAATGTGTTGCTGTTTTATAGAGTCGCCAACACGCAAGAACAGGATGGAAGTAGTTTCGAGAGCGAAAAAAGAAACAGTTTTTTTTTTTTGTTTTGGGGGAGGCCCGCTGGCAATATCTGAAACATTTCCAGCTGATATCGTGAGCGTCAAACGCATGCCAAGACGAACGATCGAATCTGATTAAACTATAGAATCCTGAGAATCCAGGTTGGAAACTTGAAAAAAAAAAAAGTTAATGGGGAACAGTTTGTCGCGTTTTCGGGAGATGATGAGCTGTTCAGTTTCTTGGATTAATTACGAGCCAGCTCTTGGAATGAACCCCACCTTGCCTCGTGGTGCTCACGAGCTCTTCGAGTTATGGGATGTTGAGTTCTTCTATGTGGTCTTAGTCCAGTGTTCGTTTTAATCTTTACAAGTCACTTATTGTCCACTATAGAGTATGGTTGTCCCAGATTGGAGCCCCATAGCAAGAGCAATAATAGGCGGAAAGTGATTCAAAGACGAGTACACGTTTCTCCCTAGAGGGTGAGGCGTTAGTGATGAGAGCGCTTATACCCAGAGACTTTCACACTAAATCGGTTTATTCTATTGCAGTTGGTTGATATTTTTAAATCTTCTATCGTTAACTGTTTGTATGGCCAAGTTTGAATGCAAAATGTGCTTCTAACATTTCTGTAAATACTAGGCGCAAAGAACGCTCATCTTTAAAGCAGCGTTTTCCATGCACGGGCGGAGGCGTGCGGGCGGGCGTCTAAAATCGCTCATCGTTATTCCCAATGAAGCGTTTCCATGCACGCGGGCGGCAGGCGGGCGGGAGGGCGTTCTATCGAATGCTCATATAGCGCTTTTTTTCCGCGCGCCCGCGTGTCCGTGTGGTATTTCGTAATCGATTCCGGGGATTTCCCTGATATCTTAGCGGCTTGTAGCCCGATAAATGAGAAAGTATAGGACAATTTTATGTTCAAATAATGTTCCAAACAAATTATGAACTGTTTCAACCTAGGGTTGAGGATTTTATCAGATTGTCGCCATTTTAATGGCCAGACACCTATTGGAACACATTATTTACATGTTTTAACCATGATATGTCACGAATTGCTAATGAAATAAATCTTCCAAAACTGTCAATTGTGAAGTTTAATAGAGGGCCGTAATCGTTGACATTTAGAACAATGGTTTCCAGAAAATGACCGCCGGTGTTTAGGTTTAAACACTATATGGGCGGTGTTGTAATGATAATGAATATAATAATAATCATAATAAAATAATAATAATCATAATAATAATAATAAAACAACAACAACAAAACAATAACAATAATAATAATAGAGGCTACATCGGTTATTATATAGCGACATATACACACTAATAGTGAGAAGAGGTGCGTGACTCGAGGGCACAAAAGAAAAACGCCCGCCGCCCGCCGCCGCCCGAGTGCATGGAAACGAGTCTCCCAAAACGCCCGCCCGCCCGCCCGCCCGCGTGCTGGAAACGCGGCGTAGAAAACATGTTATTACCACGTGACATATTTTTCTAGATCTCACCCCTTAATGTTTCCCAAGCTTGGTCGAATTGCCAAGCGAGTTTAGGGATAACCTTCTGTGTGACTCTTTTCAGGCATTGTCTTCTTGCCTAAAATGCATATTTAACGCATTTTTCATCGCAGACTGTGCAATAGTTGGTTCGTTATCTTTCTGTGCCCCTGGTTTGTTGCAGTAGTTTCCAGGGGCGTCGGACCGTTTCGAAAAGTGGGGGAGGGGGCACATCGAATGCAAATTACCAACTGAGCGGAGCGCCACCACAGCGGTTGGCGCGAAGGTAGCACGAAAATTAAGATTTTCATACCCTCCCGCTCGACGGAAACGGCACTTGCCAAGGGCTTCAATAGAACCCATCACAGTGTTATTTGTGAAGGGGCGTAAAAGACAGACAAAAAGTTGTAAACGTGCATACTGAGGGACGATATTTTACCGAATATCACACATGGTATTTTTTATTAACTTTTCTACTCTGGCTCCGTTTGCATGGGATCCAGGGTTCTACTGAACGGTCTCTGGCAGTCTGGTGGGATCGAAGGGAAAAGCCATAAGGGTACGGGGAACCATTCTATTTGGGGGCAGAAAATTTGTACCCGAATTTACAAAGTCAGTCATTGGAAACTAACCGGCGCGCGCGAATAATATGTGCATGTTTTCCGGGCAGTTTCATCGAAAGGTCTGCAAAAAATTAAGGCTTTTTTTCACTTTGCACTTCACTTCCCAAATTTTCCACAAATTTTCGCTCGAATTTTCTTCAGAAAAATGGAGGGGGGGGGAGTGGTCTTCCCCCAGGCTTCTGAAAAGTAATCGATGTGTGAAAAAAAGGATTCGAAGCATGACATCGCATATTTAGCCTACAACGCTGGGAAGAAACCGCCATTGCGCGCGACACAATTGCAAAAATTAGTTGCACTTTGGTATCGATATAAAAATCCGAGGACTCGGTATGAAACATGTGTAATACCTTCGATCGGCCCTAGTCGTCAAGATTCTTCACCGGGGTTCCGCACTGGAAGTCGTGGACTTACGACCTTCCAGCGCGGATTAGTAGACACACAAAATAGAAAAAATTGAAGCTGTTTAGAGTGATACAATATCGTTTAAATCGCGGCTTGTGCCTATTTTTTTTTTTATTCGATCCGGAAAAAGTAGGGGGGGGGGGGCAAATGATATATCCCCCCACTTGTGAAAGGGGGGGGGGGGAATTCCCCCTCGTCCACCACACTGGTGAGCCCCATGATAGTTTCTCCCTATAGTATTTATTCTGTTTTGTCATTAGTTTGGGTCAAAGGGTTTCGGGTCATATAATTAGGTGTCCTTATTGCTTGTCATGATCTGGTCGTGTATTTTGGACGTTGCGTATATAGTTTATGGATCAAAAATAAATGATGATAAAGGAATGAAGGTAATAAACCCACCAGATTATTCAAGCGATATACTATATGCCCGCCATACGGTGGTTGGGGTCAAAGTCGTGAGCAGTTAGGCACTGATAAAAACAAAACTGCGCAACTTCTACGTAACTTGCATCAATATGCTTAATATAACATCAAATAAGTTTGGGACGAAATCGCCATCAATTAGGCAGGTAATTTGACCTTCCCAAAAGACCGCACCTGTCGTCAAGGACCAGATACAGTCTACATATCCATTCGTTTGTGGAATCAGACCCGAAAATCTTGAAAATCACAGATCGTTTAACGTTAGAGGACCCAGTCATGTGTCGATGACCAACTTAGTCGATGGGCCCACTCTCGAGTCAATCCGAGATTTTCCCGACATGGACTTCACATGCGTGTCAGTTTGGGTCAAGCGAAACAAGGTGCTGAAGAGTAATGCGAGGAACCCCTTAAGTCCACGCATCAGCGACGGCATGATGAAGACGACATCGCCCGGGGCTACACATGCACACAAAACCATGATATCACCGACCACTGCGGTGTCGCGAGAGATATAATGACCGACAGTGCGTTGCGTCCTGAGGACAGTCCCATTCTTCACCGCACAAGAGTGGTAAGACGGAGGACTGGACACAATACATTCACACTACTTCAGGATAACATAACTATATTGTCAACCCTCGTTGCCAATAGCAATACCGGCGTGAACGATACAATCTTATGCACATTAAAACAAAAAAATCTCATTGAAATCTTGCATTTTCGAATAGGAAGAACTGAAATTAAAAAATGTGAATCAGTTCAATAATTGGTTCATTTCATTCGCACCATTTATTTCAACACACACGAATAAGCCATCTAGTCTTTCGACCACAACGGGTTTCGATAGAGACTGTTCACTTACTAAGTTATGTGCAGTTGGTTCTATGTACGCTGTAACTGAACAAATCAACGCACGTACTACTACCTTCTCTCCCTTGTCGCCCTTTACAGCTGGGTGGTGTGAAACATTGCTGGCATCTGCCAACAAAATAGTACAAATCACATCACCAGTAAGACTGTTGGTACTTGATGGACCCAGGAGGAAACCTCTACACGTGCCTTTCAAAAAAGTGTCCAGCTATAAGAGGTATCATACAGTTCCGAAATGTGTTGACACATTTTCATGTTGACAACGCTACAATAGTTTCCCATCGCATCCTGGTGCAAGTGGTCGTGTTTTTATTAGGTAGCCTTGATTCTTAACTCATTTCGGATACCCTGAGCCTTCAGAACACATGGGATGATGAGCTGATGAACCAACTCATGGCCAGAGGTCCGGACTTAGTGTTTCCACAAAGTTTTCAGAATGTGACCGCTGCTGACCTCAGATAACCTCCGACCTGAACCATAAAACATTAGGGATCATGTACGCATCTCGGGCACACAATACCAGTATGAACTCATCCATCCAGGTGGATCAGTTCTCTGGTCACACGCAAAATTGTCAAGTTATCCCAGCTTTTTCACATTCCACCACATTTGACCCCTCTTCTACACCCCAAACGATAGGGTTCGTGTACTTCCCCACGACAAAACAGTAGCCAATTTCAGCTCGATCGAAACAAGCAGCTGGGCTGACGGTGTCCTCTAGGTTTCTAGACTTGCCCCTGCTGATCTTGAACTTTGACCTGACTCAAGAACAACAAAAGAGCAGTACATCATGGGGGACCCACCCGACCTCGCGTACGTATGAGCTCAATCCAGTCCAGACTCGGGCCGTATGATGTCCACAAGCTAAAATTGGCCAGATACAGTTTTTCACCAATTTTCCACTTTAGACCAAAAGAAATAGTGACCCTTGCTTACGTCAAACAAACAGGGTTCTTTTACCCCCCCCCCCCCCATGAGGGAGCAGGATGCCAAGTTCAGCTTGATCGGACCCACGCTCCCGGGACTTATGGTGTCATTACAGGGTTTTTAGATTTGGACATGCTTTTACCTTAGATGATATGACCTGACCCCAATCATAGAGATCGTACTTCATCTGGGGAACTCACCTACCGAGTATGAGCTTCGTCATCTGGTGGGGTGCAAAGTCATTATGTCCACAAGCTAAACTTGGCGAATATCATTTTTTCCAAATTTTCATTCCCCCTTTCGGAACCAGAAGTGACCCCGCTCTACGTCAAAAACAACAGGTCTTGTACCCCCCCCCCCCCCTGAGGAAGCAGTATGCCAAGTTCGCTTGAATCGGGACCACGCTCCTGGACTTATGGGTGTGCCTTAAAAGGTTTTTAGAATTTGGACACGCTTACTAGATTTGACCTATGACCTGACCCCAATACAATAGGACATGTACTCATCATGGGGAACCGCACACTACCGAGTATAGCTCATTTCATTCTTTGGGCCAAGTCATTTGTCCCCAAGCCACATTTACCAAAAATAATTTTTTCACATGTTCCCATTTTTTCACCAAAATGACCCCTGCTCTGCACGCAAAAACAATGTTGTTTCTTGTACTCCCGTCGAAATAATATTCCGTTTTCCACAGGAATACCAAGTTGTATATGTAATCAATAGAACTGGTAGTCATCGTTCATTAGCCATTGCGCAATGTGTCACATTCATCTGATTACCAATCATTTTACAGTGCGAATAAAGAACTTAACATATTCCATGAATAAAACTAAGGTTACAAATAACTACGCGAATGAAACGCCTCAGAAGCAAAGGTCTTATATACCCTGTTTTTTTCCAATTTGAACAGATCAAGCTTTAGGGAAATGTAATCTCCATTTGCAGCATAATGGCTCTCTCCCCACGTTAAAGCCCAACTGTGTGTTGTTGCTGTTTTTTTTTTTTTTTTTTTTTTTTACTAGTCCCATTTACCTATATGCTACTTTTACTAAACGCCACCCCTCTGCTCATCTCTAGCCAAAGAGGTATAGCGCATTGCTTTGTATAGAGACCACTAACCTTGCTTGTGGAGCCTCGAGTAATAAATACGAGAGAGGGACGGTTCCCCTAAACCACAGTGGTAGGCATGATTGTACTACTTTACTTGACTGCACTAATTTTTCGTCTTCGCATTAACGATTATCGGTGCCTTCAACATAGGGGAAGTGCAGGCGATTATGGCAAATGGAGTCAATTATTAGTTTAGGAAAGAGTATTGATACTGTCCACAATCATATATCAAATCCTTGTGGATTTTCCTACTTGTAATATTTCCTGCAAACTCATGACTTTGCACTATCACTATCAACTCTGCTCCCCCCAACAAAATATGATCTCCCCCACCCCTCCTACTGCTCTATTGTCTTATTAAATCCCAACTCGTTCGTATATGTTATGTTTAGTGGTGCATACAGTATAGGAGGAATTCTTCAATCTTTGTGCGATTTATGTACAGTTCATCAAGCTTTGATTGCATAAGAGCTCACATCCGGTCCTTTGATTAATTACAAGTCCGGTGCGAATAATCACATAATTAGGGTTACTGATGTCAAAAATACAGTTAATATTCCAGATTCCTTCGGTGCAATTCACATAAAACAGTTACTATCAGTCCTACTTTGTTCATCCCGACTATTCGTGGGGTAGTGGAATACCATTGATTTTCTTTTCTTGGGCGGGAATGTGAAGAAGGAAGATCAGAAACGTATTGATTCATTAATCCGCGGCTATCCGCGTAATTGGCCAACTTGTTTTTCACCCGCATCCTCTTCAGTTTATACTCGCCTACTCCAACAGAAGTTAGACTCAATTTTGGATGATGCGGCCCACCCAATGCATGAACCATTTCAGTAGGCAGTTTTTCGTTGGAGTAGCAGGAGGATGAGACTACCGACAGCCAAAACTAACCGTCATCCCTCCTCATTCATCCCACAGTGCATCATAACATAGATAACATAACTTAAAGCTGTAGTGTTTCTTGCCCGTTCGTGGCAACAGCCTTATTGAACGTTTCGCCAGCCTTGCCATTGTTACGCTTTACCGTTTCAATTAATCGTTTTACTTGTGTAGTTGTTTCTTCTGTGTTTTATGTTCATGTGCATATCCTTCTATTCTGTATACGAAGCGTTTTTACCCTGTGCGGGTGTAATAAGTGATCTGCGGGTGTAAATAAAGTGGATCTCATCTTATCGTATCTTATCTTATCTTACTTATGTTAACCTGTCTACACAGTTTTTTTTTCTGCTTCTATTTTTTTCAAATGATTAAGAAGGCTACGTATCCCTTTTGCATCTGAGCTCTTTCAATAAGCGGAATGATTCTTTGCGATTGTCAGCATGTTGAATTCTGGAAACCCTGTGATTAGATATAGCAATGCCTCATCTGTCCTCCGATATTTTTTCGCCAATGCTGACCGTGTTAATGAGGATTGCATCGGATCCCACCACAGAGGGAACAGAACCACCACATACCGTTCTCGATGTTAATACCACATATTGGTAGTCATGATTTACTCTCAAGTGTAGCAGAACATTGTACATTAATATAATCAATGTAAACGTTGCCGACCTAAGGTTACCAAATTCAAGAAAGAACAGTACAGAATAAACTTAAGCAAAATATTAATGAAAGATAAAAATGTCTACTGAAAAACTTGTTAGTGGCTTTCAATCTACATTCCTAACTCCATATATGCTGTTGTCAGTCCCGTGCAGTGGGTTGGAGCTTACAGCTCGTTCATGCATGGATGCACCTTTAATTCGTAGTTGCTGCTTCATCATTTTTTTTCGGCCCCCTTTTTTTAAATGACATACACAACACCTATCAGCGCTGTTGACATCTAAACGGCTACCACGCTCTAGAGAGGCATAATCCACATGGAACATTTTACACACATGTTACTGTGACCATCTGAAAGTAGTAGTGATTCGCTCGCGTCTTCCGTTTAGTAATATTTTGCTAGTAATATACAATCACATATTCACAAGACTGGGGGACGTTCGATGTTTTTTTTTTGTTTCTTCTCTTTAATAATATATTAAAGTAACCATATGGTAGTGCTATTATACTTCCACGCACTTCTAGTTATTCTGGAATCTCGAAATGACCTCCTCAAATAATAGCACGTTATGCACAGTTTGCCCAACAAGTTGATTCCTGTTATCTATTGATAAGCAAATAATTGCCTGGGTACCCCGGGCTGTTTAAACAAAAATAGGCAAAAATCAAAGGATATATGGAGAAAAAATATGAAAAATATGATTTGACAAATTACTTTCTTTTTACTTATTTGCCATTACAATGTAGAGAGACACTTCAGGTGTATTTTAACGGTCGAATTATACATTGCCTGGGATGGTCAACAACACTTTAAAAGAGGCCTTGTCATTTCGCAATACCGCTTTGCATATTGACAATGCCTTTGCCTGTGGCATGAAGTTCGAATTGTTGCTCCGAGATGGTCAGGTTTCCTCTGGAACGAACATATATGAAAAAACAAAACGTATTTTATATTCATCAACCAAATATATGTTTAACAGACAATATCGAATCCTTTCGTATCCCCTAGTAATGATGGACTCATCCGTTTGCATGAAACACCACAAATATCGCCTTTGATGGTATATCGAAATCAATGCATGGACCAGAGTCAAAAATGGGACCAGAGACCAGGGTTACTTTCAACAGAAGATCCCCCTGGTTTGTTTGATTCTGGCATGAGACCAGGAGTTTACTTCACTAGAACCTGGGCACTAGATTACTTTCTTATCTTCCTGCATGAGTCCAGACAAGGGTCGTCAAGTAGTAAACCCCAGAGCCGATCACACCTAGCTCACATCATTACCACCTACACTACAGTGTAGTCCTGCTCTCAAAACATTGATATCGTGCTGCGCATCTCCGTTCATGGGATCAACTGTAGAACTGCGACAGGGGGATATTTGCCCCCAAAATTGCCCTACGTCCATAAATTCATGGGACCATGGATCTATCCCTGTTCCGACGTTTATCGTGAACCCTGGCATGGATATATCATAGTGATGATATACCGATGATAACCAGATGACCCGTGCGTCAATGCGAACGCTGTGACGTCATGCGAACGCCTCGCTTTTCCTGGTTTATTACCCAATGACAAGCCCTTTAACATGAGACTGTTGTATATGCATATAGTTTTCCACCAAGGAATATTTTGATCTTAACTGCATCCAAGATATTATGGATATAATAAAGGATCGATGTTACGCAGCGTGTGTTGTTGTGTTTATTTTTGGGTACCTGTAAAAGTTCAAAGCGCCCGACCGCTATCACAGACACAGAATCGAATCCCTAATTTACAGTGTAGGCATTTCACATATTGTACTTTCGCAGATTTGCAAGAAACAGTGCAATGTCATTTAAGCAAATTATTATTGTTCGCCCGATGATGAGTTCATTGAGTTCATTTGTTGCGGTCACCAGAGGTCAAGGTCTGGAAACTTTGTAATTTAGTGTGTAGGCTTCTTATCAATAGTATATGAACCCTATTGGGTTGGTTTGAAAAAATGGGCAATTTGACATATTTATGGTTCCCATAACGAGCTGGTACAATCTCCCATTCGTCCTTTGTACTGGCTTATGTGTGTCAGAAAGAGTCAAGGAATCACTAGCCTTTTATCTTTCTGGGTTAATAATATTCTTTCACTAATGTTTACTTTCACTTTTTTGTCTGTATCAGTCTACCAAAATTCCTTGTTTATACACATTCTCCTGCGAATGCTTGGATCACGAACGTAGACCATGGTCCACCGTTTCCCACACAAGGCAATTAGTGATTTATCTACCCTATACTATTGCTCTGTTTGTACGCTGCTATAACATTCCCTTATATTATCTAGGAGACAACCTAATATATAACGATCGTAATTATACACTGGTCTTGTTAGCTTTTGTCCAGTATTATTTTTAAATTCATAGTGGATAGTCCCCATATTCAAGCATGCCATAGACTTATTTTATGTACCCCCTTATAAGTGTCTCTTTGCCTTAACAAAGATTACTATAGCTATTAACATACACATTGAAGAGGCCCGTAATGTAACTATTATTATACGTGGACTGTAGTCGTTTCTTTAATTCCGCCAGATGATTTGCTTTTGAGGATCACCTGTAGCTATTCCTGTTTAATGTAAGCGCATTGTATCTACAGCGTGGCTCGGCCCTATAGACATGGGAACTTAGTTGAAAAAACAACTACTCATCACCCTAATCTTATTTTTTGTTATCCCGTTCTTTTTATGTTTACAGATTGTCCTGTTGTCATTGCTTGATCAACAATATCGGTCCAATGAATATTCTATGCAACAAACTTGTTGTGGACGTGAATCAGCTATTGGGTTTCTCGCTTTTCAAAGTCCGGCAAAAATATTCTGGAAGTAACAGTCGAACACGATCCCTATCGTATCCTTCTCGTCATTTTCCAGCAGCAGTAGCTCAGTATTATCATTAGCAGACCTCAGTACAGCGTATTCTTCAATCACCACACATTCTCTTGTTGAAGATGTTATCCTCTTTGACAATGTCTCCTTCTATAGTATATGGGCAGATGGGAAAAAAAAAAAAAAAACAAAAAAAAACAAAAAACAAATATATACTATTTTAGATACCAGTAAAGCCAAAAGCTCAGTGATTCCTTGACTCGTTTTTGATAGGATCTACCTAGGACTAGAGACACAATGAACAAACGGGAAATGGGGGAAAGTATGGAAGTAGGAGTGTAGCTATTGTTGTCACATGAATGTAGGTTGGTGAGTACGGTCAACAATGAGAAAAACCTGACTGCCCAAAAAAATTAATAAACGAATAATGAGTTTAATGTTATAACCAAACGGGCCATGGAGTGGGCGAAGCGATGAACATGGAAACATATTCATTGCCTCTGCTTCAGAGCAATCCGTAAGGGCTTCCATGTGGTATCAGGACAGATTTTGTAATCATAGCCACGCTTTTATTTACGTAGTTCATTAGATCTACTCTGCAAATGCTCCAGATTATGAAAAAAAAAAAAAAACAAAGAAACGGATTTAGGAAAACTGGTTTTATGGAACGAAAGGAATACTATATGAATGAGGCGGATCAGCTCGGGTAGTTAGAGCTCCGAACTAGGTAGTTTATTGCGAGTCCGAATCCCATTGAAATCCTGGGAGACTGCACTGATATGGGGAGGAAGGTCTCCTCGATTTTCCACAAAACCCACATGTAAAAAGCAGGCAACCGAATGAATGAGCATGTGAGCACCGAATGTGATGACCCTTTCCATGACGGCAAACACAGTTTTTTTTTAGGACTGAACAGCTAGAGGTGCCGCATGTTAGACGGGATGGCAAGTGCATCAGATGTTAATATACGTTGAAGACTTGAGACGTTATCCCAGTGTATAACGCTTCGTTAGGTTCTGGTTACTATGATTGTAACGAAATAGTCACTATGAAGTGGTAGCTAATAATATTGTTGGCTTTATTACACTTGGTAAAACATGGACAATGGAAGAATTGGAGCACCTTAACAAAAGAACAACAAAAACTCAGCCTCAGTTGGTAATTAGTATCGTTTGGTAACTTATCGCCATATAATTAGATGACTAGCTAATATCCAGCTTAGATTTTAGAGCTATATAGGCTACCAACATTTGGTTGTTTGATGATCAATAATCAATATCATGCTTTATCTATCTCAAAAGGTCCATGTGCCGTCGCTAATCGTGAGAATACTCTGAATTAACTGGAAACTGCGACCATCAGCATCTTTGAAATGTTATCAATGGCGTGTTGTTAGTGTATATAAACAAAAATATTATTGGATGTAGACCTAATAAACATTTCATCTGCTCCAAAAAGCGACAGTGGAAATATACGCATAACACTGTGCGATGCGTTTTCGAAGATGCACGTGATGATAATCGTAGACATTAATTGGAGCTGAACAATGAACACTTTCCATATGAGAGAGAATGGTAAGTGTATCTAAGTGGATTAGCAGGGCTATTACGAGAGCGTAATACTTCTAGCGAAAAACTCTTGGGCGTTTGGCAAAAATGACACCACCAAAAGAATTGTGGCCGTGCGGGCTGCTAGGATATTGACGCTACCGGCAAGTATTGTCTGTGGTGGACCACCATCCTGTATTTGGCGGATATTTTCAAAACAACATCAGGTTGGAATACTCACATACGAAACATTGGGTAAAGCTAAAAGATCCTTGGGATGTTATCCGTAGAGACCTTACTCCTGTAAATCAAACAACAAAGCTTGAGGCCTACATCACTTGTCAGACGCTGTGGAGTACGCCTCTCAGCCTGGGATCCTTATACAAACAAGAATACGACCTATTAGAATCTGTCCAAAAAAGAGCGGCTCGCTTATCACACGCGACTATTATCTAGGAGCCCCTGGTGGCTACCAGATGTAAAGCCTGGGTTTGATCCCCTGGACGTCCGCAGAAAAACAAGACGACTTGTATTTTAACAAAGCAAGCTTAGGTCAATTGTCCCTGGCCATAAGTCCACCTCTTACAACCTGGTCATGCGCAATCCATGGCACACGCACCGCAATTAATACACCACCATTGCGGCAACAAAGTTGCGACAAATATCGTTTGTAAAGAACTGTACTAGACTGGAACGCACTGCCTTTCAGCATTGTAATCCATGAGGGAGATATAAACAGTTTCAGAGACAGATGGTGGGCAACCATTACATTGGTTGGAGACGGGATAATTGTTTGTTGGCTGCCAACCCATCCTGGTCGTCTTGCTCCTCGTAGGAGTGTTGGACAGTATTCCAAGTAAAACCACTACCAAGGCGTCGATAGCACACATCGACGGGCCGCACAGCTCTGTATGTAGCGCTCAATGAATACACCCACAAGATTGCCTCCAGAGTAGTGGGGAGGAGGTGGAGTGCTGGAAGGTGGTACGCTCTTCGTAAATAGCCCCCGTTAATCAAGCGGGTTAATTACGTCAGAAGCTACCTACCGTCTAGCGAAACATACTTATGCGAATTACCACGGAAAAGGAGGCGGGAGCGAAGAGGGATTTTGCTTCCAATGGCGAAGACTCTTTTCTCGCATCAACAAGTATACCGGCTAACACACTCTCAGCTTCCTATGCGCTAGACCAGTAGAACGAGTGAAGCGCGAAAGCTGAAGTACATGAGGGAATCCTTCGCAAGGGCGTCCCGAAGGTACATAGAAATGTGCTGCCTGGAGGAGAATCTCCTCCAATGGCATGCCTCTAAACAAAGCCCAAGAGGAAGAAAGGGAACGGAAGGTCGTGGGCTCTATTTGGTCACCCGACCTAGCAGTTCGTGTTGGGATAGGCCTTGATGATGGCATGGAGAACCACCTAGAAATCGTGTCCGTCGAAGTTCGATGGTTAGGTGGTCGTGTCGTCACAAGGAGAGAAAAAGCACTTGCCCGAAAGAAGCGTGCGAAAAAGATATCTTCGGAGGGAAACATTACAGGGCACAAAAGCCTGTCCTCCTTCTCTGAGGACATTGCGTCGACCGACGCGATAAACATGGGAGCAGGGAGAACCTCCATCGATGCGTCTTGGCCATGGGCAACTGACATGGCATGTAGGGCCACTCCGCTCCGAGAGGAGGGTACCAGAGGAGAAACAGGCGGCTTGACTGACAGTCTATGCGGGGACAGGAAGTCACCAGTTTGAAGGGGGGACCTGACACCTTCAGGAGATCCCAGGCCGGTAGGAGGGACCGGATTCGAAGTGCCATGCCCTGA
Organism: Sclerodactyla briareus; assembly: GCA_026419785.1. NCBI lineage: Eukaryota > Metazoa > Echinodermata > Holothuroidea > Dendrochirotida > Sclerodactylidae > Sclerodactyla > Sclerodactyla briareus. The sequence continues at coordinate 162,568 of JAODTK010005568.1, forward strand.
GCAAGCTATTAAGGGAGCGAGACAAAGAAAACGCTTCCCAGTCAGGGGTTCGTCGTCGGAAGTATGGGCCGACGCAATCACTGTACGGAAGCCCGCGATAGTATTGACTTGACGGGATGATCAACACGAGAATAGGAAGTCTGCAATGGTCGGGATAGGCGTCAAATTCGGAACATTCTCGGAACAGTCCGAGTCGCGCAGCATACATGCGTCTGGTGTTGGGATGCCTGCCTAGCCGCCAGATCAGCAGCCTTATCTAAGAGTCATCTTTCGGAAAGCCGTGGGAAAGACTACGGGCAGGCAAATTAGCACCCCTGGGGGGGGGGAAACACAGGTGCGGACTCCTCTCGGGGGTGGGTGAGAAGGTCCGGACTGACCGGAGGACCAGCGGGAAGTCCTCCAGGAGGGCTAGCAGGTCCGGGAACCAGGCCTGGGAGAGTCAGAAGGCGGCGATTGGCAGAAGGCGACACTCTTCCGCGTGGGCCTTTGGAAATACTCGGGCACCAGAGCGAAAGGGAGGAAAGGCGAACCCTGTGAGGAAGGACCAGTCCTGAGCCAAGGCGTCCACCGCTTCTGCCCGCAGGATGGGAAACCTGTCCCAGAAGCGGACGCTTGTAGTGAGGTGTACGCAAGAATTGTCACGTTTGGAAGGCCCCGAACCTCGAACAGAGCTACCGTCAGGTCCATCGGGAGCGACCACCCATAGTGACCCGGAGAACACCCAGACGGCTATCTGCAGCCGTGTTGTCCACTCCTGGGAGTATGTGATGACGATAGCGAGCGCACCCGAGTGCGTAGTGGCACCAACGGAACATGTCCCAGCACAGTTCACCACAGAGTAGGGGAGATCCGAGTCCCCAATGGGCCCCGGCTGATACGGCGACACTACGTGTCCGTGCGATGAGAACTACCGAGTCGAGAATTCTGGAAACCTCAGGACCAGATGGACTGCCAGTAGTCATTGATATGCCAAGTCCGCACCTCCGGGGGCCATGGTTGGGCCGGGGGAGAGGGCCTAGGTGGCTCCCCAGCCCACAAGGATGTATCCGTCGTCACCACGAGGCTTGGCTGCGGAGTAGGTCGACTGATGTCGCCCCACCAGCCACGGGTTGGCAGGCGGGATAGACGGGAAAGGATGAGATTTCAGAGTGTCCATGCAGAACCGAGGAGGATGGAGGTGCCACTTCAGGGGTCGCAAGTTGATAATCGGCGCCATCTTCCTTCCTTCTCGGGGCTATGAAGAAGTGGGGACGAAGTGAGAGACTTTGCTCGATTCGCCCTCTTCTCCCATAAGATAGGACACTCCCTATGTGGAGGTGATGCTTCGTAGACCGTGCTCCCGGAAAACTGGGTTTACCTTCAGGAGAGAGGACAGTGGGGGTGGGAGGTGAACTGCAGACAAGACAAGACTGTCTGTGATGCTCCCCCACTTCTTCGAGAAGAGTTGCAAACCTGCCCCCCCCCCCTCCCACGGGGGGAAGGGGGCCCTAAAGGATGCGGACTCCTCGAAAAGTCGTTCGCTCCCTCCTCCCGTTGGCCAACAGGCGGGAGACCGAGGGAGCACGGCGCACAGGACGAGAAGGAGCTTGACCAGAGGGGAGACAGACGTCTTGGACCTGGAGGGCCTTAGACGACTGACCCGGGGACTTGTTCTGGATCTCGCCCCCTGAGGGTTGGGCGCTCCCCAGGGTGGCCGGGGCAGAGTTCCCTTGTCTGGTGACTCCTTGGAGACCACCAATACTCAGGGAAAAGGGCCCCTCCGAAGAGGTCTGGACCCTGCCTGGTTGTTCCATGTATGCTCCGCACGAGGTGGAGACCCAGGTGGGTCGGAACGACACCGCTCGGTTGGCGATCCAGGGCAAACTGGGCCACTGGGGCTGGTGGGAAGGGCCGACATGGCTCTCCCAATAGAGTCCCAATTGGAGAGCTATGTTGCTCCTCGGAACAGGTGTGGAGCCATCCGTCACTTGGAATGGAGGGCGGAGACTTTTCAGGCCTAACACTGGATGCCCTTCCAGTCCTGTGAAGTTCGAGGGTCGGAAAGGAGCTGTCTGCCCTTTACTCGAAATGCGATGAGAACCAGGGAGTGTGACCCATGTCTGTCCCCGGAGGGCGAGCCTTTCCCACGCCTCGGTGGGAAGGGTGCCCCTGGATAATGCCTCGGAAGTACCTGTCCTCATGGACCTGGGGCCTGGCTGGAGCTGACCCTTCCCGTCCCGGAGATGCTGCACCATGTCGAGTTAGACTGAGGTAGAGAAATCTACGATGGCGTCGACCGCGGCCATCGCTGAGGGCGCTATTCTGTTGAGTCCAGTAGGGTCGGCCTCAGAGTGGAGCACGGCGGTGGGGTTGGGTCCCCGAGTTCGTTGTGGGGCATCCTGGGAAGGGTAGGGCTCGAGTGTGGGTGAGAGACAGGAGGGAGCTCGCTGAGCTATGAGGTGGTACGTCTGCGATTCTCCCCGGGGACATGCGGATTCCGCGTTGGGTTCCGCCCGTGCCGTATCCGCGTTGTGGTGACGGTCGTAGGGTGTGCTTGTTCCGGGGGAGGAATCCAATGGGACACTCTGTGGGGACCGTCCGGACGGCCCTCGTGTCCCGGAGTTAAGGCACGATCGTCTGCTACACCGCTTACGCACAGGACGGGGGGGGTACCCATGGGTTCAACGTTATTAAAATTCGGCGCTGATTCAAGCTGAGCGTACGAGTGAACCGGTGGAGAGAATCCTACTGGAGCTGTACGTATACAGAAGAGGGGACTATTGTTGTGGCCGAGCTGGTCGACTGTGGGGCAGATCCAGGGACCGTAAGAGTACCCTCAACATGCGCCGAAGCGGACGTTGAGGACGTTGAGGTCTGCGCAGTTGGGTCCAACAGTCTTACTTGGCGGAGACGTATCCGCTAAATGAAAAATCGGTGAAATCGTCGCAGCGGACACAGCAGGGGGGGGGGGGGGGGGGGTACTCCGTGATCCTGTCACCAGACAGCATGGGGGGGGGGTACTTCGTGATCCGTCACCGAGACCACGTACATTTTTCCGGTTTGGCAGGTCACGCCGATAGCGAACCCAGCGGAAAATATGTACGTTGAAAAGGAGATTAGCGTCAAAATCGTCAGGGACACCTGCGTGTAAATGAATATGTGGAAATAATACGCTAATGAAAGATTCCCGTAGGGGGATCCACAGGCGAGGGTGGAAGGTCCAATGACGGGACGTGCGCTTGAAACCCGGTTTTATTAGGAAATGATAGTTACCACCTCTCCCGAGGGGGGAATGTTAGCAAGCACAGAGAGTGCAGCGGTATAAAGTGAACTGCAAAATGGAGAGGGCGTCCTTCCCACAATCAAGAAGCGAGATCAGAGTATCCCACGCTGCTATCCGCATGTGCCCTGCAAAGTGCAAGTAGCAAACGAACGGTAGAGATGTGTTTTAGTGACGAAAGGGGGACCTGGACCCCCGGGACTGCAGGAGCCCGGAGGGGGCGTGGGGGACCCCAAACACCCTCTAACAGACGTGGAACCCGTCGACCAATTCATGTTCGGGGGGGGGGGCTCTGTGCCTCTATCACGAGATACGGGCCAAAAACCACTGAGATTGGCGAAACATGCGAAAATGACCCGGACCCCTGGTGGGGGCACCTGGGGAAAGGAACAAGCCGCGGACTCGAGCCGGAGCACTGACGGCAGGGAGGGGACCATAGGAGCGAGAACACTCAAGCCCTAAAAGCTAGCTTCCACCCTCGACAGAGGGTGGGGAGGGGGGGGGGGAAGAGAGCAAAAGTCGGAGGAGCGGGAGAAATACGGCCCGGACAACCAAACTTTGCCCGCTGTCACGCGAACGGGGCGGGGGGGGGGGGGGTACTGCAACAAAACGAGTGCTCCGCAAGAGGGTCGGGTCCAACCCTACAACGACCAAAAAACAATACATTTTTCGCCATAGTCAAATTACTGGCTATGACTAAAAAAAGTGCGATAGAAAAATTTTATGAGGCTATGCATGACGCTCCAAGGCATCCGTACTGTTCACGATCAGGGGTCACCCCGTGACCTCGACCTATGCAAAGGAAGATGAATGAACCGTGTATGCAGACAAACTAAATGGTGGAAGCGGGAGCGGCGCCCCATACCTATCAAATCACATCTGGTACGATGCTGTTGGCCAACGACCATTTCATCGCTCCAAAGGAACAGTGCTCCAAAAAAATATACAAGAATTCACATGAGGATTGATAAAAGTTAAAACGTTCAGGTTGTTTTTCCACAATATGTCCAAGCCTCAACTGAACCAATTCAAACGGGGAGAGAACTCAACGTGCTCAGTTCCAATAAGAAATAGATCTCTGAGTAAAGTACTTCTGGTGGTGGGAAGTGTTCACTCTACACTTAGCAAGATTACAGAATGTCTCCTAGTAACTGATCCACGAGCTCTTGTAATCAGTCCATTCAGATATCCATACACGAATTTCATATTCCCTTTAAGCATCTATGAGACAAAGTATGAAGATTCATTCCCTTGAGTCTCTGCTCTTAGGATAAATGACCAATTTGGTAGCTCTTCGTTGAACTGCTTCAACAGCCTCTGCCTCGATCACGACGGTAAATAGGTGCCCAGGCTGGTTGCCGGTACTCAAGAACTGGTTTAACTGAAGCCATATGAAGCCCAACATCCTGTCTAAAACCTGAAGTCCGTCTAATTCTACACGCGTTTGCGGTTCGCGTAGCCACAACAGATGCAAATGTTCTCTAAAAATGAGTCCATCCACAATCACACCTAGATCCTTATCTGAAGTAACCAGCTCTAACTCTTGAACATTTTCATCATAGTTCCGCATTAGTATAACCAAAGTCAGGAATATAGTACATCCAATTCTCGAAACATGACATTTATCCGGATGAAAGTAGAGTTGCCAAGTCACAAACCAGTCATGAATGCTGTCGATTTGATAGAACATCACAGTCGCTAGTGGAGTTCAGCACCTTATACAGGCGTGGTATCCATCGCCAAACATGTTAACACTTAACCTTCATCGATGGATAATGGTAGGTCTATATACAGGGAAACAGCAGGACCTAGTCGACTGCCTTGAGGCATTCCACTAGTGATGTCGGCCCAGTCAGAAATATTCCTTCAACACCACCACTCTCTGTACGCTTGTACATATATTGTCTGATCCACAGCAGAACATCAACATTATTTCTTTCAGTTATCTTTTCACTGATGATAGGAAATAATCCAAAGTAGCTCTTGAAGTTGCCAACTATTAGGCAATCCTCGTAATGGGGATCTGTCCAATCTTTCATGAGAATACACAACAAACGATTATCTCTTCCGTACTAGAAGGGCTCCTATAGACACAATTGATGCAAAAAGCTTTCCCCTGCTTCAACTTTATCTCAACTAAAACGGTCTCGACAACGGACAGTATGTCCTGCCTAAACGATTCCTGTGAAAATACCACTTTGATAGGCCTTGCTCTACGACTTCTAGTCATGGCATCACCACAATCTCTACGACCAAACCTGTAAACTATAATCATCTACACAATAATCATCGTATTTCAGAAACTGCTATCCTACAACAGTTGCACTGTTCAGCACACGTACACAAAGTAGATGAGTCTGTCCAAACAAAACAGCATATGGCTCCATTGTTATCCATCCTCTCAGTTATCTATCCCATCAGATATAGCACTGCTTGTTGGCTAGTTTGATACAATTCCCATCTTCATATGCACAAAAAGAATCTCAGGATATCTCTTCAATCTCAAAAATATTGTTCCAATCCTCAAATCTTAAAACCAATAATGCACTGTTCAGCACGAACACCCGGAAAAAGTTCCTCCAAAACAGAACAGAAACATAAAAAGCGAGGAACAACCGAGAGCCAACAGCACCCAATAGAAGCCAACAGAAGCTTGTGTCATACCTACACTACATTAGGATCGTAACGCTAAGCCAATGAGGCCGACGCTACGCACTCAGAAGGGTGATCTCTCGGGGACGTAGAGAGACGAGAGATGGCTCAAAATGACCGCAAATGCATAGCGGAAAGAATGATCCTAGAGTCGAGGAAAGGGAACCATCCAGATGGCCTGTGGGGATGGGAAGGAATGCCCCCCACTCCAAAGTCACAATTCGTGACTTCCGCACAAGATAGTGTGCGTGGAAAATGGCGGTACAGGCCGCCGAGCTAGGGGAGACAGGGAACTCCCCGAAAAGGACCCCAGGAGACCAAAAGCAAAAATTGGGGGAGGGCCTTTCAAAAAAACGTAACAGGTACGATACATCACCGGATGTCCAAAAGAAAAGGAAATGACGAGTTGAAAAGTATGATGTAGTAGAATGTTGAAGACGGGCAGGAGAAAGAACTGGTGATATGGACCGCACCAGTTTAACAAAAATCAAAATTCAATATCAAAAGGAAAACTAAGCTCTTTCTAACAATTTTAAGTCAGTGATTGATATTACTTTATCATCCGTGCGAAGCATTATTAGACAGAAATTAATCTTGCCTCGTTTGTATTGCAGAAACTTCGATTGATAATCGAATGGAATGAAATGTTCATCCATTCTAAAAGAACGACACTGAGGAGGCAGGTTATGTTTACTGTGCCACACTGTTTCGAAGTGCGAGCGGAGATCAGTGAATTAATAAGGGATGAACAATGAACACTTCAAACATGACAGAGAGCAAATTATTTCATTATAAAACATGACGGGTGTACACTGCCTAGTATAAAAAATTATTAAGATATAGTATAACATGGCGGACTGTATTAATTGGTTTGTGAAATGTACTTCTGATTCAAACAGAGATCTTACCCTCCCTTTCCCAGTTTCAAGATCAAGTGGTGGTCAGGAGTATGTCTCTCCCAACATAACTGGATGTAAAGGACGAACGGAGTAAATGTAAACTGGAGGAATGCCGCCTCGACCGTCGTATTTGTGACAGTGTTCTTACGTAACATCAGATTTGTTGTCGTAATCACATTTGAAGGGATAACAGGTATTCATTTCCAAAAACTCTCCGAAATGAGACCAGCCCCGGGCCATCTCTGCTTTAGGGAGCACTCATATGAGTCCGAGGCTATCCCGATGTTAGTCCTGTCCGTTGTATGTGTGCTACTCTAATCAATTCGCAATGTAATATAGGCAATGTCGACTTCATTGACATCGCCACAACATATTATGAGACTATCATATAGGCAAAACGTGTTCAAGAACATTCTCAAAACGAGGGAAGGAGTGGGGGGGGGGCTTAAGAGGGGGGGGGGGTTGTTCCCTACACATTGGTAAAACATTTGCGAGAACAAGAACTTATCCGAAATTTGAGTGGGGAATTGTGTGAATGATGTGTGAATGTGCAAAATAATATAACCCTCATACGGATTCGCCTAAACATATCAGCCATATCGTCCACTCGTATAGGCACTCACGATTGGTAACACATTCTAGTTCGCTCTCGAGATTCACAAAAAATGAAGGATTATGTTCTATAACAGCAATGAGAGAATTATAAATTTTGTTTTAACTTATTATTCTTATCAATGATGTTCTCAACAATTTTTCACTTGATTAGACTGAGCAACCGCCAGATAGTGCAAAGTGTGGAGTTGGACGTTTTTCGATATTCGGCACCCCAGGGAATATCGTTACTACTCTGTAATGACCTGTTCTGGACAAGTCGCAGTGTGATTCTTATGCCCGATCATTGTTTACTTGTCAGCTAGTGAGTGTCTAATGGCTTGTAGATCAAACAGCACAAAGTTACTTGGAAGAATGTACAATATATGTGATAATTAGTGACCCAAAATTAGACGATTTTTTCCAATCTGCGAAAAAATTGTAAAGAATATGGTTTCAACGGATTTGAGTAGCCAATTGTGTCTAGTTCTTCAGAAGAAAAGACCGCCCCTGCAAGGAGGGGAAAGTCGATTTTTTTCGAAATGGCGTCAAAATGGCGGCCAACATGGTGAGGAATTAAGAAAAAGGAGCAGATTAGTCGAAAACAGTGATGCGGGTTTTAAACAAAATGTGATTCATGTACTTTCCGTAATTGCTAACACACAAACAAAATAGTTCCAATCTGTAGCATGTCCCAGAACCAAGATGGCCCCCAATATAGCCGGTAGAACCTAAAATCGGAGAATGGCGGTCAAAATAGCAAGATTAGGAGAAGGGTCATGCATAGTGAAACATAGTGACACACGGTTCAGGCATATGTGATATTTATCCATATGCATTCACTCTGGATCTAAATTGCAACACGACTTTTCCTTGCTGTTAATAAGTTCGAAAAAACTAAGAAGGCCAACCAAACTCAATAAATCACACAAAGTGATCAACGGATCAGTCGGTAGAGATCCGGACGAAGATCATACGATCATAGATTGCGAGTGTCGAAACCCCAAATGAAAGCCAGAGGGCATTGTCTCCTGAATGTCACGCTACCCACGTGTAAGAAAGGTCTCATCAGGTGTCCAATGACTCCGAGGGTTAAGTCGCTAGTGGTTGTCAGGAGGCGCTTTCTTGATACAAGACTATAAACTAGAATCTCAATCGCAATAAGAGCAGGAAGCCGGCAAGACCCGGATGTCGAGGCACAAAAGACCAGAGTAATCGACCCAAGCTCTCACCAGAGGGTTGGAAGAGGAGGCGCACCAACCTGGCAGTAGATGGGATTCGATACAAGAAGGCATATGATTCAGTGCTACATTCCTGGATAATCCACACCCAAGAGAAACACTCAGGTCAACCCCAAGATAACGAGACGCGTAGAGAAGTCGATGGAGAACTTGTCCAACGTCCTAACCAGTGGGGGAACACCTCCCGCGTTCAAGATTTGAGTGTGAAATATTCTAGGGGGATGCACTCTCTCCGCTCCTGTACGTGTGGCTCTCAACCCGCTGACACCTGCTACGCAGGCAAGACAGGGATACCCATCTCAGACTGGCTAAATGCAACAACCTCCTATCCATGGATGATCTGAAATTGTACGCCAAGAATGAGAATGACCTAACCAGCACTGATGAGACAGTGAGGAGATCGCGGGACAAACATCTACACGAAGGTCGGACTTGACACATGTTGCCAGGAGATCATCCACCAAGGAATAAAACAAGCTTGATCGAGCGGCCTTGACCTCTCAATCGGAAAGATCGGAGACGCCGACACTAACGAGGGTACAAATACATGGGTTATACGCAGAACGTGGAAAACAAACAGAGGGAGGTCAAAGACAAGGTATCGGCAGCGTTATAGGAGTGAAGCTAAGCTATTGTCAGACTAATCAAGTCCAAGCTCAATGAGCGAACAGATACAGCCATGAACAAAGACGCCCGGCCTGTAATCACCTATAAGGGCGGCGCATAATAGACTAGGGACGCGCAAGAGCTATCTGCGCTGGACCGCAAGACGAGGGAAAACGATGAAATGTACGGTGGACGTACACCCACGAGCTGACGTGAACCGGCTCTACATCCCACGACAGGAACGGTGGGAGGGCCTGAAGGGGGTCGCGGCCACCATGACACTCCACTTGTGCTGCTGTACTCCAGGCATTCATCGCAGCAAAACAGGGACAAGAGCCCAACTGATAGAGGCTGGTGGCGGAATGGGTACTCACGGGATTAAAACGAAATAGTAGATTGGCGATTAGGGTGTAGGCCTAGAGACAAATTGGCAACAAACCGCGTACAAGGGCAATACAAACGGACAGGGTCCAGATATATTATAACGTCGATTACAGAGAAACGGCTAGAGGATTGCAACAAGCTATAGGGGCTCAGGTAGCGACGGAGGCACTTGATAACAGTGCACGAAGTTCAGACAAACCACCAAGGCGTACAGGCGAAAGTACACCCGCAATCGAGTGACCCTGACATGTTGCATGTGCCACCGAAAGACGAACGGGTTTGGCTCATATAACAACGCGTCTGCTCGAAGATGCTGGAACGTTGTATAAGGACAAGGAATAACAAAGGTAGCGGCTCCCGCACTACATACGGTTATGTCAGCAACTACAGGGATTCAGACGGAACAGTAGTGACAATACGTGCTCCCACAATTCCGAAACCGACGGAAGGAGAACGAGAAGGCAAAGATCCTTTGAAACTTCGAGGTGCGAGTAATCCGCGCACGGAGACCACCAGTCCTGGTGGTAGTGGACGAAGTAAACGAACGAAAACCACATAATCGAGTCGACGTGGACAATACCGAACGACACCCCATAGTCGAGAAAAAGAAGAAAAAAAGTGAATTCCAGACCTGCGGTAGAGATCCAGAGGGTGTTGGAAACAAGGCCCGAGTTGTACTGTATTCGGGGCACGGGGGTAGTATCCAAGCAACTTAGATGACACCAGCAGAAAGAGATTACTGGACAACCGGAGTAGCCCCCTAACAAAGACAGCACTAATGCAGTGCCCGTTCACCAGGCGGGGTAGTCGACCTCCGAGAGTCCGGGGTAGTACCCCACCGAGGTCTGAGGGACAGACTTACAATTACCAACCTGAGGGAGGACGGTTGTTGGAAGAACAACGAAATAAATAGCACTCACTTGCGGAACAAGCAAGTCTCGAAGCGCTTCATAAATGTGTTCTCATTGAGACAGAAATTGATTGTGCGGATCAGCTGGATGTGGAGAGGTGAAGCGTTCGGAACGAGTTGGTGCCGAGTAAGGGAGAATGTCTGATGCTGGGCCTCGGCGTTGTATAATGTGGCAAAATAGAAATGGGGTTTCCCGTCTTTTATCTAGCCACTTTCATGGTGTGCCGATCCCCGAAGAGCTTGGTCTGCAACGCTGACCTCATTGCATTTACATCAGACTTGATTTGATGCTGACAGCCGATGCCCTGCGTCAGAAAAAGGCTTGATCACAGACTTTGGAAAATCATCTCGTAGCTGAGCCTTCTTGCGGTCTCTATCTATCTATCTATCTATTATATCTATCGTCTATCGTCTGTCTGACTGGGTATCCTGTCTGTCGGTGTCTGTGTCTGTCTGTCTGCCTGTCTGCCTGTCTATCTAGCTATATATATACTCTATCTACTATACTGTTGGGCGCTTTCACCACTTTTCCCGACCAGATTTACATCAATTTTTTTGTACATTTCCGGAATTGACGGCCTTTATTGGACGCCATCTTGTTTATGGCACATACTAGTAGCATGGGTATGTCGCGTATGTGCTCGCGAGGATCGAAAAATATAGTACAAAATTCGTTTGAAGAAATTACAGACCTTTTTTTTCGACAGATCAGGGGATTTTCTACGATTTCCTATATTCGGTGGCCTTTTGAACGCACATCAGTCCATTTTGGGGGAAAATCAGATATTCCCATCTGGTTGTACCGGCACAACGGCGCATCTTTTTTCCTGTACATTTAGACGCCATTACCAACACAAATCAGCTGCAAATAGTTATTCACAATTTTTCACCAGATGGATCATATATTAGGAGTTACTAATTGTTCAAGATCATGAGCCCAAAGAGGCAGTTTGAAACAATGGCATTGGTGCCTTTTACGGACTTTGAAATGACCTTCATATGGCCCAAAAAATGTCTCAGCACTTGTAGCAGTCAATAAATATTCCACACAGGGCCCAAAGTGAATGGGTCTGTGGGGTCCTATCCACGGGGCACCCTGAAGGTACCGCTACTAGACAACAGCACTATGCAACAAATTTGTAGGAGACACAATATTTTGACAGTATTCCATATATTGGGCCCTAGGGGTCCAAACTCCCAAACCACCTCCAATGGCCTTTCCTTTAACCAAGACGTTAATGTAGTTTGAAGAAAAATCAATTGAGTTGTGGGGAGGAGATGGAGATGCATTTCAGGTACAATTTGTGAAATTTAATAGAAATGGGCCCACGGGCCAGAGTAGGACTTAGACCCGAAATTCCTGAACACCCCAAATGTACAGTGGCATACAACTATCATTATGACTGAAGTTCAGCACTGTGCATGACTTCGTAAGAGGAGAAGCATTTGCGTAATTCCATTATGACGGGCCCCAGGGCCACACTGAGCCTTGGGAACTAAATCCCTGGGTGCCCTGGAAGTACAGGTACAGGGATAGACCACACCAGCATGAATCAGCATTATGAACATCAGCATGTGCGACAAAATGTGTAGGAGATTACAACCATTTTCGGTATTCCCAGATAATGGGGACCAGGGCCCAAACTGGGCCTCGAGTCAAAAATTTACAGAACACCCCATTGGCCCCTAAAATGAACGCCAAATGCATAGCGGGAAAAGAATGATCCTAGAGGTAGAGGAAAGGGGGGAAACCAGCAGATGGCTGTGGGGAGGGGAAGGAATGCCCCCCACTCCAAAGTCACAATTCGGACTTCGCACAAAAGTGTGGTGGAAAAGGGCGGTACAGGCCGCGAGCTAGGGGAGACAGGGAACTCCCCGAAAAGGACCCAGGACGGAGACCCAAAAGCAAAAATTGGGGGAGGGGCCTAACGTAACGTTACTGATACATCACGGAGTCCAAAGAAATACGAGTTGAAAAGTATGGAGGAGTGAGAAGAAACGGTTTGCCAGACGGGCGCAGGAGGAAGAACTGGTTGATATGGACCCGCACCAGTTTTAATCCAAAATCACAATCAATTCAAAGGGAAACAAGGATTTCTGAACAATTTTAACTCCAGTGATTGATATTACTTTATCATCCGTGCGAAGCATGAGACAGAATATAATTCGTGCCTCGTTTGTATTGCAGAAATCGATTGATAATCGAATGGCATGAAATGTTCAATCCATTATAAAAGAACGACACTGAGGAGGCAGGTTATGTTTACTGTGCCACACTGTTTCGAAGTGCGAGCGGAGATCAGTGAATTAATAAGGGATGAACAATGAACACTTCAAACATGACAGAGAGCAAATTATTTCATTATAAAACATGACGGGTGTACACTGCCTAGTATAAAAAATTATTAAGATATAGTATAACATGGCGGACTGTATTAATTGGTTTGTGAAATGTACTTCTGATTCAAACAGAGATCTTACCCTCCCTTTCCCAGTTTCAAGATCAAGTGGTGGTCAGGAGTATGTCTCTCCCAACATAACTGGATGTAAAGGACGAACGGAGTAAATGTAAACTGGAGGAATGCCGCCTCGACCGTCGTATTTGTGACAGTGTTCTTACGTAACATCAGATTTGTTGTCGTAATCACATTTGAAGGGATAACAGGTATTCATTTCCAAAAACTCTCCGAAATGAGACCAGCCCCGGGCCATCTCTGCTTTAGGGAGCACTCATATGAGTCCGAGGCTATCCCGATGTTAGTCCTGTCCGTTGTATGTGTGCTACTCTAATCAATTCGCAATGTAATATAGGCAATGTCGACTTCATTGACATCGCCACAACATATTATGAGACTATCATATAGGCAAAACGTGTTCAAGAACATTCTCAAAACGAGGGAAGGAGTGGGGGGGGGGCTTAAGAGGGGGGGGGGGTTGTTCCCTACACATTGGTAAAACATTTGCGAGAACAAGAACTTATCCGAAATTTGAGTGGGGAATTGTGTGAATGATGTGTGAATGTGCAAAATAATATAACCCTCATACGGATTCGCCTAAACATATCAGCCATATCGTCCACTCGTATAGGCACTCACGATTGGTAACACATTCTAGTTCGCTCTCGAGATTCACAAAAAATGAAGGATTATGTTCTATAACAGCAATGAGAGAATTATAAATTTTGTTTTAACTTATTATTCTTATCAATGATGTTCTCAACAATTTTTCACTTGATTAGACTGAGCAACCGCCAGATAGTGCAAAGTGTGGAGTTGGACGTTTTTCGATATTCGGCACCCCAGGGAATATCGTTACTACTCTGTAATGACCTGTTCTGGACAAGTCGCAGTGTGATTCTTATGCCCGATCATTGTTTACTTGTCAGCTAGTGAGTGTCTAATGGCTTGTAGATCAAACAGCACAAAGTTACTTGGAAGAATGTACAATATATGTGATAATTAGTGACCCAAAATTAGACGATTTTTTCCAATCTGCGAAAAAATTGTAAAGAATATGGTTTCAACGGATTTGAGTAGCCAATTGTGTCTAGTTCTTCAGAAGAAAAGACCGCCCCTGCAAGGAGGGGAAAGTCGATTTTTTTCGAAATGGCGTCAAAATGGCGGCCAACATGGTGAGGAATTAAGAAAAAGGAGCAGATTAGTCGAAAACAGTGATGCGGGTTTTAAACAAAATGTGATTCATGTACTTTCCGTAATTGCTAACACACAAACAAAATAGTTCCAATCTGTAGCATGTCCCAGAACCAAGATGGCCCCCAATATAGCCGGTAGAACCTAAAATCGGAGAATGGCGGTCAAAATAGCAAGATTAGGAGAAGGGTCATGCATAGTGAAACATAGTGACACACGGTTCAGGCATATGTGATATTTATCCATATGCATTCACTCTGGATCTAAATTGCAACACGACTTTTCCTTGCTGTTAATAAGTTCGAAAAAACTAAGAAGGCCAACCAAACTCAATAAATCACACAAAGTGATCAACGGATCAGTCGGTAGAGATCCGGACGAAGATCATACGATCATAGATTGCGAGTGTCGAAACCCCAAATGAAAGCCAGAGGGCATTGTCTCCTGAATGTCACGCTACCCACGTGTAAGAAAGGTCTCATCAGGTGTCCAATGACTCCGAGGGTTAAGTCGCTAGTGGTTGTCAGGAGGCGCTTTCTTGATACAAGACTATAAACTAGAATCTCAATCGCAATAAGAGCAGGAAGCCGGCAAGACCCGGATGTCGAGGCACAAAAGACCAGAGTAATCGACCCAAGCTCTCACCAGAGGGTTGGAAGAGGAGGCGCACCAACCTGGCAGTAGATGGGATTCGATACAAGAAGGCATATGATTCAGTGCTACATTCCTGGATAATCCACACCCAAGAGAAACACTCAGGTCAACCCCAAGATAACGAGACGCGTAGAGAAGTCGATGGAGAACTTGTCCAACGTCCTAACCAGTGGGGGAACACCTCCCGCGTTCAAGATTTGAGTGTGAAATATTCTAGGGGGATGCACTCTCTCCGCTCCTGTACGTGTGGCTCTCAACCCGCTGACACCTGCTACGCAGGCAAGACAGGGATACCCATCTCAGACTGGCTAAATGCAACAACCTCCTATCCATGGATGATCTGAAATTGTACGCCAAGAATGAGAATGACCTAACCAGCACTGATGAGACAGTGAGGAGATCGCGGGACAAACATCTACACGAAGGTCGGACTTGACACATGTTGCCAGGAGATCATCCACCAAGGAATAAAACAAGCTTGATCGAGCGGCCTTGACCTCTCAATCGGAAAGATCGGAGACGCCGACACTAACGAGGGTACAAATACATGGGTTATACGCAGAACGTGGAAAACAAACAGAGGGAGGTCAAAGACAAGGTATCGGCAGCGTTATAGGAGTGAAGCTAAGCTATTGTCAGACTAATCAAGTCCAAGCTCAATGAGCGAACAGATACAGCCATGAACAAAGACGCCCGGCCTGTAATCACCTATAAGGGCGGCGCATAATAGACTAGGGACGCGCAAGAGCTATCTGCGCTGGACCGCAAGACGAGGGAAAACGATGAAATGTACGGTGGACGTACACCCACGAGCTGACGTGAACCGGCTCTACATCCCACGACAGGAACGGTGGGAGGGCCTGAAGGGGGTCGCGGCCACCATGACACTCCACTTGTGATGTATCCAGGAATCATCGCAGCAAAAGGGACAGAGCACCAACTGATAGAGGCTGGTGGCGGGAGGAACATGAGGTTTACTCACGGGATATAACAACGATAAAGGAGATTGGCAGAATATAGGGTGTAGGCCTACAGACAAATGCAACAAAACCGCTACACGGGCAATACAAACGACAGGTCCCGATATAACGTCGAACGAACGCCACGATGGAGTGCAACAAGCTTATGGTCAGGATAGGACGGAGCAATGATAACAGCTGCCAAGATCAGACAACCAAGCGTCACCAGGCGAAAAAGTCAACCCGACACACGAGTGACCCGAATGTTGCATGTGCCACCAGAAGCCGAAACGGTGGTCAATTATAAACAACGCTCTGCTCGAAGATCGCTGGAAGTCGTATAAGACAGGCATTAACAACGTAGCGGCCGCACTACAATCACGGGACTGTCAGCACTAAGGGATGCAGACGGGAAAGTGACCATTACGTGGCTCAAAAATCCGAACAGCGGAGGAAAACGAGAAGGCAAAGATTCCTTTGAAACTTCGAGGTGCGAGTTAATCAGCGACGGAGACCAGTCCTGGTGGTAGGGACGAAGTCACGAACGAAACCACATTATCGATCGAGTGCCAATACGACGACACCCCCACATAGTCGAGAGGAAAGAAAGAAAAAAGTGAAATTCGAGTGAACCCTGCGGACTAGGAGATCCAGAGGCTGTGGACACCAAGGCCAGAGTTGTACCGGAGGTGATCGGGGCACTGGGGGTAGATCCAGCAACTTAGGACCACCAAGCAGAACGAGATTCCTTGACAACACGGAGTACGCCCCCTACAAGAAAGCATACTTGGAAGTGCCCGTTCACCAGACGGGTTCTCGACCTCGAGAGTCCGAGGTTGTACCCCGAAGGTCGAGGGACAGGACATTACAATTACCAACCGAGGAGGACGGTTGGAAAGAACAAAAGAACAAACGATAATACAACTAGCAATCACTGCGACAGCAGTCTCGAAGCGCTTCATAAGGTTCTCATGGGACAGAAATGGATTGTGCGGTTGCGGATGTGGAGAGGTGGTTGAAGGGAAGGCGTTCGGAACGAGTGGTGACCGAGTAAGGAGAATGTCTGTGTCTGGGCCTCGTCGTCTGTATATATAATTGTGGCAAAATAGTAGAATGGGGTCCCGTCTTTTATATAGCCACTTTCATGGTGTGTCGCTCCCGAAGAGTTGGTTGCACAACGTGACCTCAATGGCCTTTTTACATCAGTTGTTTGATGCTGACAAAGCCGATGCATCTGCGTCAGAAAAAGGATTGATAACAGACTTTGGAAAAATCAATCTCGTAGCTGAGCCTTCTTTTGCGGTCTCTATCTATCTATCTATCTATATATCTATCACTGTCTATTGTCTGTTGACTGACTGTTGTCTGTATGTCTGTTGTTTGTCGGTCGGCCCTGTCTGCCTGTCTATTCTATATATCTATCTATCTATCGATATACTGTTTGAGAGATTCACCACTTTTCGGACAGATTTACATCAAGTTTTTTGTAAATTCCAGGAATTGACGGCCATATTGGCGGCCTTCTTGATTTTGGCACATACTCGCAGCATGGGAATGTCGCCTACGTGCTCGCAATGATCGAAATTATCTGTACAACAATTTGTTTGAAAAGACAGACCTGTTTTCGACGTAGATCAGTGAATTTTCTCCGATTTTACTATATAGTGGCCATTTTGACGCCATTTTGGGGAAAAAATAAGATTCCCCCTGCCTGTACCGGCGCGCATCTTTTTTTTTCCTGTACATTTAGACAACCATACCAACACAAATCAGTTTGAAAATAGTTCTTCACAATTTTTTTCACAGAGGGCTCATATAATGGGTTACTAATTGTGTTAAGCAAGATCAGAGCACAAGAGTGGCAGTTTGAAAACAAATGGCTATTGCTGCCATTTAAGAACTTGAACATGACCTTTCATAGCGCCCAAAGTGTTTAGCATGTTAGCAGTCAATAAATATTCCAACACAGGGCCCAAAGTGACATGGGATGGGGGGCCTAAATCCCTGGGCACCCTGAAGGTACAGCTACGAGACAAACCGCACTATGCCAACATAATGGTAGGAGACACAAAAAAATTTTTTTGTTTTTTTTTTTTTTTTTATTTGCAGTATTCCTATATGGGGCCTAGGGTACAAATTCCCAAAACCCCTCCAATGACCTTTAACCCAAGAACGTTACATTGTAAGTTTGAAGAAAATCAATGAAGATTGTGGGAGGAGAGGATTCAGGTACCATTTGTGTGAACTTTCATGAAATGGGCCCACGGGGCCCGAGTATGACCTTTAGACCAAAAATTCCTGAAACACCCAAATGTACAGTTGATAAACTATCATTATGACTGAATGTCAGCACTGTGCCACTGAAATTGAAGAGGTGAAGCATTTTGCGTAATTCCATATGACGGGCCCCAGGGCCCACTCTTGGCCTTGTGACCTAAATGCCTGGGCGCCCTGGAGGTACAGGTATTAGACCACCATCATGACATCAGCATTAGGAACATCAGCACGGTGCGACAAAATTTGTTTTCTAGGAGGAACACCATTTTCGGATTTCAGATAATGGGCCCAAGGGCCAAATGGGCCTCGAGTCCAAAACAAGCCACCGCTGCAGGTTATGATATCTACCTACTCCGTTACTGCGCTATTGAATTGTAAAAATAGTATATTTTGTCAGGTTGGGATTGTGATTAGTGGTTGGTACGCCAACCACAGGAATGTCTTCTGAAACAGTACACATCGACCCAATTATGGCCAACTCGACTATAATCCTTATGAATAAATATTGCTACAAGTACGGTTCCGCCCCTGAGCCGGTAACACCCCTACTCCCAAGAATTAGGGGTGAAAGGTACTACATGCGGGTTGTAAAGCTATTTTTTTACCCTGAATTACATTTGTTCGTTACATTGTTTACCGATTCAAATTGTTCCCGAAATTTTGAACACAGTTCCATTCAATTTATTTCTTTTAGTACTCACTTAGGAAACATGGTGATCCGATACATACTGAACTCTGTACTTCAGACAAGCTTAGAATTTGATCTCCTGAGGCTCGTATGTTCCTAGAACCTAACTCTGTAACTAGACCCGGATCTCTCGCAAATAATTGTGTACAATAGGAAACGGAATGTATTGCTATATGATTAAACAGTTTCGATACTGCTAGGTAAATGCCTTAGCGTACATACGATTTTAGCTCTTGAGGCTGCCTGTACGCGTCTCTTTTAGATAGTTTCAGAGGACTGCAGACTAGCGCTCAGTTCTCTGAAGGTACGAGTCTGACGTAGACGCTGCCACATGGAGATCTTCCCTCGCTTTGGTGAATGTCTTCCCCGAATCTGACAGTGATCGGATCTTCGCTACACAGTCGTGGGTCAAAGGAAGCGGTCGTCGTGCCCTAGCGGACGAGGAAGAGTCATGCAATTCAATATCGTGTCAGGGCCCTCCAACGATTGCCTGCCTCCTTTTTGATTCCTTGGCGAAGCCAAAAGGCATCTAGCAGTCCCGCGTGGCGTGTGTGTGAGTGTATGTGTGTAATTGTGTGTGGGTGTGTATGTATGTGTGGTGTGTATTTTTTGTGGTGTGCTGACACTTCGTTTTCCCGCGATATCTAACAACGCCATCCAATGTAAAAAATTATGTTCATATCAGGTAGGTAGGTGTCACCCATGGAAGGGATGACCCCTATTGTTTTTGGTACAATCGCTGGTCATTCAAGGTCTGAGGAGGTCAAACTTTGAAAAAGTGTTTCCCGCACGATTTCTAATGATCGCAAGCAGCAGGTATGAAATTCATATTTGGTAGGTGGGTAACCCATGGCGGGGATGACCCCTATGGTTTTTGTGTGAGGTTCAAGGTCATTTAGGGTCATCATATGGCATCTTATATACGTTGGCAACGAAACATTTAGAGTGATGTCGTAAATGGAAGTTTTGTTCTCTGGGCGATTCATCTGGTGGCCCAGTTTTGAACCTCATTTGACACCTCTTTTGCCCATCTGACCTATTGACGGTGTGACCGTGAGGGCTAATTTTTTTTGTGAGAATGGATTTTCTTGTTGAGACAAACAAAAAATTCTCAAGTCTACTCGACCCATGCTACACTATTCCTATCCAAGTTATGAACCTTTTCGAAAGGTCGAACGCGAAAACGCTGAAATGTATGTTATTTGACATTTGACTGAGACCTCTTGGCAATGAAACGTTTCGGGAATGGATCTGTAAGGAAATTGTTTTGTCTATGCGAACTACATTTGGGTTGACGCACTTTGATTCCATTGGACCTTTACCTTATTTGACCGTTTTGACCTGTAACCTTGAGAGTCGTTTTGAATCCTTGGATAAGCCTATTACTTTCCACGCGGTATCTTTCGATCGCACTATCCTGGTAGGTGGGATGGCCTAATTGTGGATTCATCCCTTTGTAATTTGGTATAATTTGTTGGAAGTTCAAGGTCATGGGAGGCTCAAAGTTCCAAAGTGTTTTTTCACACGATAGCTTCAGAAGGAACACGTATATACGTTCAATCTGGTAGTAGGTGCTGTATTAAGAGGAGGGACCTTATTGATTTTCACGTTAGTTCAAGGTCGTTCAGGGTCACAAAATAGGGAATACTACATTTGAGGATAAGTGCAACTGCAATATTTTAGGAATGCGAACTGATACAAGATCGTTATTAGGGTAGGTGGGATGCCCCCCATGGTGGAGTCAACCCCTATTGTTTTTGGATCATTTGATGGATGTTTCACGGTCATGGGAGGTCAGTCAGAAATTTTTGTCCAAACAAATATCTGAGAAGGGAACAACGTAATGCGTTCAAATCTGGTATGTAGATTGCCGGTATAAAGAATGGACCCTATTGTTTTAGCGTGAGGTTCAAGGTCTTGAAAGTCATTTTGAGGTCATTATAAACAATCCTTATATCTTGTGCACGAACCTTTTCTAGCGGGATGTTGGATGGAAAGTTTGGTTCGTTCTTGGCAAACTACAATTTGTTGAACCACATTTGACCTCAATTGACCTCATGGTGACCTTTTTACCTGGCGACCTAAAGTGTTAATTGTTTGTGATGACCAGCTTTTACTTGTAGTTGCAGGTATGGAAAGAATGAACCCAATCGTCTTTCGGTGAGGTCAAGGGTTCATTTAGTTCATTTTGAGGTCATTATAGAACAATCCTTAGATCTTGGCACTGATAAACTTGTTAGACGGGATGTTGTAAGTGGAAAAGTTTGGTTCGCCTTGGCAAACTACATTTGGTGACTACTTTGACCTCAATTGACCTCATGTGACCTTTGCCCTGACCGGCTTGACCTCAGTGGTAATTTTTGTGATGACCAAATTTGCCATGTCGAGACAAACCAAAGTCAATTGCCTACCTAGACGATACTCCCCCCTATCACAAGCTAATCTTACGGTATTAAAACCTGTCCTAAAAGGTTAAATGAGACTACCCTAAAGCACTGCTACCATGGTACGATACTCCTATCACAAGCGATCTTACGGTATAACGTGGTCCTGGTAGAGATGGTTAATTGATACCCTAAAGCTCTGAAATTAAAATCGGCATTTGACATTGGCATCTTGTCACAGGCCTACATTATATTCTTCCATGAGATAACACACACCACGAGCCTATCTACCTTGACACACTGTCCCACACTTGGGCAGGTCCTCGGTGCAAAGAAATCGCTGGAAAATCTTTCTCACCAAAATAGCTAAAAGTCTAGTGATATCTTTACTGACTTGGATTTTACGCCCCCAATCCGTGAACATTGGCACACCGAGAATGGTCCATGGGGGGGGGGGGGCAAAACCTGGGGGAGGACGCCCTCATAAGTATAGTATCTTCCGTACCCCACCTATTAGCACTTGGCTCATGTGGGGCGAGGGGTGCTGACCCCCAACCCCCAGATGACCTCTACGGTGACCCCAAAGTAATGAGAATCATGGGGGGGGGGGGGAGGAGGGGGGGGGTCCAGAACTCATTTATCCCCTTGCTTTACAATTGTAGCCAGACCACCAGAAAAGGTGACAAGAGACATTTTATCGACCCATCAACGGTAACCTATACACTAACATATTTTGGTAGGACCCCCCCCCCCCCCTTGTTCATCCTCATATCATTTTAGTGATCCTGTCTAATCTAGCCATGTCATCAGAATTCATTGCCTTGGGCCCACTCTCCTGTAATGATGTTACGTGTATGCAACCTTTTCTCAACCCTCAGCAGAAGATTATCTGCCTTCAAATTCCCCCATCTATAGTTACCATTCTAACTTCTTTCTTTTGTCAGGGATATTTTATGTGACTGATACATGTGGTGTTTGCACACTTGACCCTACGCATAGCCACACAATGCCCTGACTGTGGATAGTTAATTCCCCAGGCCAAGGTTACAGACGCTTTTGTTCACTGAGCTACCTGTCCTCTAGCTGGCTGTGTACCATCATCTGCTGGCACCTAGTATATTGCACTCTCATGCCAGTGCATTTTATATTGGGTACCACTGTACCAAATCCTCATATTACTTTCAATTTGTTCATTGGCACTGCATGCGAAAACTTCAAACAACTACGTATTCGAGAATTTTGTTTCAAAACAGGACCACACAGGCGTCTTGTGATTCAGGTAATCATATTATCTACTTTAGAGAGAATGATTTAATATTCGGGTAAGGTGCTAAGCCTAACATGACATCCGAATTATGAACATGGTGTATGGTGACATATATGCAACATGTTTGTTTGTTATAAATTTGCTGTTGGAAAATTGTTCATTTCACTTCCAGAACATGTTATGCTGTGTACTGGTTTCATTTGCTTTGGTGTCGCATAACAAATGCAGAGCAATCTGCCACAACCAATCCCTGTGGGGAAGGGGAAGGGGGAGAGTTGATGATATTCTACTGCGATTAATTGCACAATACCGCCGCACCCCTTCTATCACTGCATCGTTCTCAATAGAGCGACATGCTTGCAGTTACTCCATGTTGTAATTTTTTATTTTTAAATGTGTTTTAGTTTGTTGGCATTGGTGTGACAGTGACATGTGTAGAAGAATAGCTCACAGCCAATCTGTGCAGATGTCCGTGAATTATGAACTTGTCAATTGAATGATACACCCCCTAATACGCCGAACAGGGTGAGCTTGTCAAAGGTTGGGTCATGGCATATCTGGTATATTGACGCCCCCCTCAGTTGACAGTTTCTTAAATATGACGTTACACTTTCCTTTGAAAATGATCAACAACGAATGTCAGATTCTTCCTACTACTTCTATATATCCGAGTAAAAGACACAACCCTCATTGTGACTGACCATTTAGAGAGACTGATTCACATGTAGTCACTTTGGATTTGACAATGACCCAAATTTGACAGACCCTGCTCATAGTATTGCGTCATCTTATAATTGACAAATTTGTGCAATATCAACTGTTTTTCTAAATGTTCTGGTTTTGAATAATTGGTTTCTTTCATTTCGTTGGGGAGGGGCATGGGCGGGGGATAAGTTAGTGATATTTTACTAGACTATTTTCCTATGGGGAAAAAGGGAAGGGGTAGCGGGGAGTGGAGTTCCTCCACTGCCCTTTGGTCGGTGCTGCACCCGGACAAAATTTAAAAATCATCGATTACCACCCTGCAAAAATTGCCACCCGAACAAAAATCTGGAACACCCGACAAGAATGGCAGAAATCAACATAAAAAGATAGAAATATGGACTTCTGGGAGTACTTTGCGGATAAATCTACCACAAAATGCTACATAGCCCCATTTTGCATGAACTTGTCCTAAAACATGCAAAAATTTTCTAAATGGGAGGGATCTTGGTTGCTCCATCTTACTCTTTCCCAATATGGTCGATCGCTAATCGTGACTAAACCCAAATCACAATTTACAGGTGTTTCGTCGGTTGCACGATTGTCAGCTGTACGATTGGAACCCTGTCTTGCAATTATGATATTACCAGAATGCAACAATGAAAGTGAATCCTGGCAACACCAAGAAATATGGTCAAAGTAGGTCCAAACACCCAAAATACTACATTGCCAATGTCTGTGTCAATTGATCATTTCCAATGCTTCAGGCTAATGTCTTGACATGTCAGAAGGGTAAATAACCTAAAATAACGTTAGAGCAGCATCAGAATGTGGTTGTAAGGTACTGTTTGGATCACTCAACCAAACCAATCTAGTTGACACAAAACCTAGGTTACCCCTATTGTCTTTATCTGAGGTCAAGGTCTTTTTGAGCTCATTATACAACAATCTTTATATCTTGGCAACGAAACATTTTTCAGACGGGATGTCGGTAGTGGAACACTTTGGTTCCTCCTTGCAAACTACATTTGGTGAGCAACTTTGACCTCATGGACCTTCCACCTGGAAGACCTCAATATCCTCAATTGGTAATTTTTTTGTGATGACGTGATATCATATAGAATAAACCTTATGACACGATCCTGATGATGGTCACTGAAACGGATCCACAATCATTACAAACCGGTTTTGTTTCCCAAATGATGCAAGGAATCACTAACCATTTCTGCGTTCTTGTTATCTTACTGCGTAGGACGTACTCTCGTACCAATAATTGTTCGACCCCCCGCCCTTCACTTGATTTACGTGCGAAACTGGGTTGCAACTCCATCATTTATTGGAGGAAGCCATCGCAGGTTATAAGGCTCCCGGCTCATGAACTAGGAGTTCTCTCTCTCATAGCCTTTGAGGCCTGGTTGATTCTTTCTTGCAATGCTCGTATAGCACATGGAGACTGCTGTTTGTGCAATCAAAGCTATCTTACTGCTTTGTACATTGTCATGGTGTTCTCCCCTTTCACACAGCAGAATATAATTCTGTCCCTTTACCATACCGCCCGCGCTATTTATTTTCTAATGTGATATTGTGGTTGTGTTTTCTCGTCTTTGTGTAATTCATCTCTTCTTCTTTTTTCGTGGCAAATATGACAAACCTGCTTCTACACGTTTGGGCCTATATCACGGATTTCTTCCAAGAATAACACTCCGTGTAGGAAGATGGCAGACTATGTTTCAGCTTACTCCTCGTGATATCATGAAGTTTTCGGATTAAGGAATATAAGAGACCAGTGGGTATCAACCAATACAGCTGCTGGGGTTTCCGACTGAAGCATGCAGGCTCATTTGCTAGATTGGTCCAGGATAGTAAACCCCCTACACAATATTGCTTGTGCCCCGAACCTACTAGGTTGCACCACATTGTCAAACAATATTTACAAGTGGTGCTCTGTATAGATAAAGATTGCAGTACGCAAGTTAGTGTAAAAACCTTTATTATTTTACCACGTGGCTCTATGCCCATCATGTGCTTTGTTAATTAGTATATGCCCACGGCGTTGTGTTTTTATTTTTTCATTTCATGTATGTTATTATCATATTCAAAGATGGTAGTCAGCATCATGTGTGAGAGCACTGTCTCCAATAGTGAGAGGTCACTCGTATAAGAGGCAATTAAGGGGATGAAGGAAAATACCTTTGACCCTGGAAACAAATTAGCATGCATGTGTCGATGTGACAATTGTTAATCAAGCAAGCAAATTGTCTTCTCTCAGGTAGATAGGATGATCTACCCGCTGGCATGCATGGGTGCGACTTTTCTGATTTGTAGTCATTCAAATTTTAAATTGACATAACAACACCTATACACAGTGGTACCTCGTACCGAATTTATTTTCGTTTCAGTCACTCCTCCGTTCGCAGCCCTCCTCACACATTCCCGGTATAATATGTCAGGGGGAGGGGGAGGGGGGTCGACAGATGCGCCCCGGGGAAACACCAGAAATGAAGGAGGGGAAGAGGAAGTTGTGGGAGAACAAAGGCAAACTCGTTTTAGATGACACAAAATAGGAACAATTAATTGACCGATGAATGAAAAAATGGGTATCTGCCGGCCCGTAACTAAGAGCCCGCTCGCCCATTACGAGAACCATAAGTTTCTATATTCATGAGGTATTCATAATGCGGAGAGGGGTCCATTTTTCATAAGGTCGTTATTCAACTGTCGCGAGAGATTCGTATGAATTTAGAGGCAAAGGTTCTCATTTGTCAGGAATGTTCGTAATTCGTTATGGAGCAAAGGGTCCGTAATTCATGATGGACAGAAAAGTTCGTTTCTCATATAAATACAATGTATATTAATGCCTATTATGGGATATGATTTCTCTTCTTCCTCTCTATTATTAATTACGAACTTTTTTTTTTTGTGTCTATTATGAATTACGAACCCTTCGCTCCATTATTATCCTAACAGGGGGACTCAATCCTCTCCTCACTTGGATTTTCTTGCTATATACGTTGACACATTCATCGGGAGATATTCTTTTCGTAACCGTTCCAAGTGGCGTAGTCCTCGAATTGAAAGTAACATCGTGCCCCCATCTGTAGTGCCACCGCCCCACCTGAGTATGCAGCGGAGTCAAAGAAAAATCAGATTTTTCACTTCCACCAACTGCTACACTTGCACATCCAGATGGTGCAACTAAGCTCCGCAAGTGTCATCTCTGGTGATCTAGGAGGTATGAAAAGCTAAAATTGTTCTCCCCACCGAGAACTCGCCCATCCTTTCAACCTTGGAAAATGTTCACTCCTCAATGGGGCAATATTTTTCCCACATTGGTCCGAAGTAACCTGCCCGTTATATTGAGTCAGATATACGTCAGGTGGCAGAAGCAATTAAATCAAGTCAGGACCAACCCATTATCTTAGTCATCCGGGGCTGCGCATATCCAAGTTGAGATTGAGGGCCTGGGGGGGGGGGGGGACGTTTTTTCAAGAAAAACAACTGTGGGAAAACACACTTTGACGGGGGCTAGAGACGTTAAGTTAAGCTGGACATGGCGCAGCCTAAATCACCCGGGAAGGGTAATTTCCGGCAATCTGGGGGGCTCGTAACCCAAAATTTTCTGGTAGGCTCCGCCCACCGATGGTGCGCGCCTCGTTGATAATTTGGTGACCCCAATCCGAATGTCTGTTCCCCCCACCCTGGTGCCCCAGAAATTGCCAGAATGGAGAGTCTGGTGACGCCACTTGCCCCAAGGCACTCAATATTATTCGAGAGAATGGAAAAATGACTGGTGCAGCATGACCTTGAGCATGCATGGTGAATGGATGTTGTAATGCAGATGAACTTGGCATTTAGTAAGATACCAATCATGGAGGGGGGTCTGTGGGCGAACATAAAAGTTAGTCTGTTCAATGATAGTATTGGTTTGTTATCAGTGCGTAAACATGCCTGATTCATTGTCAAAATCTGACCCGTGTATGATAAATGGCATAAATAATGTTCTTTCCATGATAACTTCCAGCTGTGCATGTTGCACGATGTTTGAAAAATGATATTGGTATTTTGTTGAGGCTGGTCGCGAGGGAGGAATGGAGCAGGTGAATAACGGCCGTATGGGGTATATTATAGAGGTATATAGTAAGCATCTGTGGCAGCTGATCTTACATTAATTAAACTGCCTAAACCTACTTCCCTTTGCAGTCACTTTTTCTATAAAAAAATATATTGAAATATCCAATGTACACATGGACTATCCGGAGATGTTAGAGTAAAGTTGCTGCGATCTGAGGGGTTTTATTCTCAGCGCGCTGCGCGCCAGATCGCGTGCCGCTTCGCTCATGGGATAGCAATAGCCAGATAGGCCTACCCCCTGCTCGAAATTACGACAACCCTCTGGAAATTCGTCTACCCTCTCCACCCCCATTTACGCACTGGTGGTCGAAACCACTTGGTTGGGAGTTGTCGTCCAAATGATGCAGGAAAGAGATCGTGTGCTCCCAGTTTCGCGATGCCTACCCGCCATTAACAGTTTTCAATTCTGTTTTGCTGTTCCAAAAAATGCATATTATTATATTTGATTCACTATGGCCAGCATGTACTTTCGTAGTGCTTATTTGGTTTGGCGCGTGGTATGTGCGTGATCAGTAATGCACTCATATGCATGGCGAGAGCATGCATTGACTATTTTGGAGGACAAGACGTCCGGAAACTGATTATTTTCGAGAAGTCAGGCAAAAAAAGGTGCATAAAATCGACTGATCGCTACTTTTCCCATTGATAAAAGGTATAATTCAAATTGATGTGAATTTCCTCGATTTTGCGTTTGTGAGAGGCCCAGGACGCTAGCGTCCTGGAAGCTTGTACAGGCGTGTATAGGGTCGGGCAGTGACGTTAATAATGTGGATGTTTTTGTAACGTCCGGTTACTATAACGGAATGGTCGTTGACTAGGCCAGTCTTGACTAGCCTGCCTAGGTAGCTTTGCCTAGTCTAGCCTAATAATATGCTGGGGTTGCCGGTGGCTACTTAAACTTTAAACTCACAATCTAACAATCAGGACAGAGTTGATTTTATGTCTTCCTTCGGTCCTTCCCAATTCGAAGATATCCGTTGTAATCTCTGAACACTGAACCACAATGGCACGAACGATCTCTTGAAAGGAGAAATGAATTCATATGTTCTAAACGCGAAAATCAGGCCGTAATTCGTAATTTCGCGGAATAGGTCCCTATGTCAAAACCTACCATTTCATAAACAACCGGCGGACTCTTTCGAAATCTAGTAGTAGTAACTGTTTTTAGTGGTTCGAGAAACCCATTTTTTATTGATTCCTTGACATCAGTCGAGGATTCTATGCAGTCATTACAGCTGACGCCTGTGAACGGCCTGCCCAGTGAAAAGTGTGGCGTAAAGAGGTGGTACTAGCTTGGTAAAAAGACGTAAATTCTGTGCAATGTTGTCGTCCTTCTACACCTTATTACGCCCTAGTCCCATGAGGATAAACTCGGGCTGCAGAGGACATACATTAGCAAAAAAGGTTAACTGAAACTGATCAGGCAGTGTGTTTATCTATTTGAAGATAGAGGTGAGTCTTGGCACGTCGCCAACGTCGTGTGGGTGCTGTTATTTGATGAATGACAGATGGTGGTATTAGTAGTGTTGCTAGCAGCGATGTACAAGCCGGTGGGACACCAGTGGATAATGTATTGCTCCCCATGGAGTCTATCGGAATTGTGGACTGTCATTAGCTGTATTACAGGGTTCTCGTAGTTCTCAAGAGCTCTACAATCCCAAATAAATGACGGGTAGTTTACTGTTAGGTGTTCTTTAGTATACTAGTAATGCTGGCTTTGGCTTCACGATTCAGAGTCGAACTAGTGTGTGCCAAGTAATGTGCTTTCTTCTTTCTAGCACAGATGGTAGGCCTAGGAGAACGTGGTGTAAAACGCATCCTGAAGTTCAACAAGATCTCAAATCGCTGCTGTGATCCGAGAAAAAAACAATGGATTGAGAAATTAGAATGGGCTGTTTTTGAAGAATGTGTTATGTAGGCATTCACCTTCGAATAACAGGCCTATTAAAGGAAAATCGTGGACGGGTGCTGTTCTTGTTGTTACAGTGCATGACTACATGGACTAGTCTTGAACTTTTCCCTTCAAAGACCGAGAAATGAATGAAATATGTTCGTATTGCGTCGTGGGGGGGGGTGGGGGGGGCGGGGTGACTCCGTTCCACCCCTGGGGTGCGCCAACCCGATATCCCATATGTGCACTGATATTGTCCTTAAATTATTTAATGGTCCACATTTTAAGGCCTCAAGTGATTCCATGCTCATGTAAAACTTGCGCACTAGGATGATAGAGAAGCGAACCGGTAAACGGATTTGAAGTAACAATTTAGCAGGGCTGCGGTCTACATTGTATTAACTCAGCTCGCGATCTTCAGTGCTGGCCAAACCCAACACACCTCAACCTTTACACCCTTACGACACCTACCCACCATTCACTGTAAAATCTGTGAGCGGATACTATGTCCGGTATTGGAGGATCCTCCCGGCAGCTGCGGCAATAATGGACAGTAGTTTCGTTCAAAGATTTCTTCTTTCCTGACCGCCCACGCAAATAGCGAGTGCGTTCCAATACAACCACGAATGAACCTCGTTCCCCTCTTCCCAGACTTCGCTCCTTGTCGCCACAGCACGAATTAATGAAAAATCACAGTGCAACCAGAGATGTTTGAGATTATACAGATAACAATAGGACACAGTCCTCTTAAATAAACTGAAAAGACAGCGACGGGCGCAAGGGCGTCGATCATGGGGGGAGGGGGGACGGATGTCCACAATATTTGGTTGAGGGGACGCATTGCACCCCCCCCCAAATATTGAGCCCGACTGCTTTTCGCGAAACTGTATACGACAATTTCAATAGCAACCGTGTTAAACAAATGGATAAGACCTTGTATGATCAAGTTTGAGTGGAATTCTAGTCCAATTCTGAAATTTTGGCGCGCTAAGCCCGCGGGTATTTATGTACCGGTAGTGTTTGGCTTGTGCAGCCATATGTGTTCCTTAACAAAATGCCTGCAATTAACTCTGGGTTGTTCTTATCAACGAAAACGGGTTCTCCTTCAATCTCACTTTTTCTATAAAAAAATCTATTGGAATATCCATGTACACATGGACTATCCGAGATGTTAGAGTAAAGTTTTCTGCATCTGCGGGTTATATTCCTCAGCAGTCGCTGCGCGCCCAGATTCGCGGTGCCCGCTTCGCTCATGGGATAGCAATAGCCAGATAGGCCTCCCCCCTGCTCGAATTCGGACAACCCTCTGGAAATTCGTTCGACCCTCTCTCCACCCCATTTACTGCACTGTGGTCGAACCATTGGTTGGGAGTTGGCGGTCCAAATGCGGAGGAAAGGATTCGTGTGGCTCCCTAAGGTTCGGCGATTGCCTCCATCGCCATGACTATTTCACTCTTTTTGCGTGTTCCAAAAAATGCCCTATTATTATATTTTATGCACTATGGCCAGCATGTACTTTCGTAGTGCTTATTTTGGTTGCGGCGTGTCGCTATGTTGCTTGAGCTCAGTAATTGCTCTGCATATGCAGTGGCTAGAGCAGGCAATTGCCTATTTTTGGAGGACACAGACTCCGGAAACTGATTATTTTCGAAATTCAGCTTCTACAAAAAAAGGTGAATAAAACTAGACTGAGCCTCTACTTCCCATTGAATAACAAGGTATATTCAAATTTGACTGTGAATTTCCTCGCTTTGCGTTTGTGAGAGCCCAGGACGCTAAGCGTCCTGAACTCTGTACAGGCGTGTATATGGGTCGGTCAATTAGGTTAATCGGATTTTTTTGTAACGTCCGTAATATAACGGCATGGCGTTACTAGGCTAGCTTGAAACTAGCCTAGCCTAGTGTAGCTTTGCTAGTCTAGCCTGATAATATGCTGGGGTTGCCGGTGGCTACTTAAACTTTAAACTCACAATCTAACAATCAGATACCAGTTGATTTTATGTCTTCCTGCGGTCCTTCCCAATTGCGAAATATCCGTTGTATCCTCTGAACACTGAACCACAATGGCACGAACGATCTCTTGAAAGGAGACATGAATTCTAATTTGTTCTAAACGCGAAAATCAGGCCGTAATTCGTAATTTCGGCGAATAGGTCCCTATGCAAAACCCTACCTCTTATCTAAGGCAACCGGCGTAACTCTTACTGAATCTTAGTAGTAGTACTGGTTTAGTGGTTCGAGAACCGTCCCTTGCACTGATTCCTTGACGAAGTCGAGTAATCTATGCAGTCATGACAGCCTTACTCCCTGGGACGCCTGCCCAGTGAAAGTGTGGCGTAAGAGTTGTACTACTTGGTAAAAAGACTAAATTCGGTGCACATGTGTCGCCCTTCTCCATTTATTACTCCCTGTCCCCATAGTGAATAACACTCCCTGCTGCATCAGACCATACCATTAGCCAAAAGTAACTGAAACTGTTATGCATTTGGTTTATCTATTGAATATTAGATGTGGAGTCTTGGGACACGGCAAGCAAAACGTCGTGTGGGTGCTGTTATTTGATGAATGACAGATGGTGGTATATTACGTTTTGGCTACCGCGCGATGTACCTCCTTTGGTGGGTCACCCTATGTGATATGTACTTGCGACCCATGGAGTCTATCGAATTGTGGAACTGTGTCCCCTTACTGTATTACAGGGTCTCGTAGTTTTCTCAAGAGCTCTCCAATCCCAACTAATGAAGGGTAGTTTACTGTGGGTTGCATATCTTTTTGATATGATTCACGATAGGATTCATGTGCTATGACCTTTTGGCTTTACGATTCGTAGTTCACTTCAGTGGTGTTGCCCAGTATGTGCTTCTTTCTTTCTAGCACAGATGGTAGTGTGCCTCAAGAACACGTGGTGTAAAACGCATCCGAAGTTCACCATGATCTCAAATCGTTCGCCTGCGTTGATCCGAGCACAAACAATTGGAGATTTGAGGTCTCTAATTGGGCGTTTTTGACGATGTGTTAATGTGGCATGCACCCGGCTTGAATGAATAATTGGCTAGCTGCTAAAAAGATCGAACATCCACTGAGACGGGGGCTGTGTGTCTGTTGTTACAGGTGCAGACTACATGGCCTATCTTGAACTTTTTTTCCCTGCAAATGACCGAGTAAAATGAATTGAAATGTTTCCTTCTTGGTTCCTGGGTGGGGTGGGGGGGGGCGGGGTGACTCCGTTCCACCCGCAGGTTGCGCCCAACGCGGCCGATATCGCCATATGTGGCACTGAATTTGCCAATCTAAATGAGTTAACTTGCTTGATCCACATTTTAAAGCTTATCAATGTTCATGCTCATGTCCGGTACACTTGAGCAGCGTGTCAGGAACTGATAACAGAAGTCGAACTCGGCTACGGGATCTTATTAGCTGTAACGGTAACAATTTGTCGGAGGTACTTTCGACGGTCTAACAGGGTAATTACCGTGCGAAGCATCAGCGGATTCTGCACATTTCCGCTGGCTCTAAACTCCCACTCACACCATATACTTTATATCAACCCCTCAACCTTACCATCCTCCTTACTACACTCCTACATCATCCGCTATGCCTTCTCGTAAAACTCGTTGAGCGGGATACTCATGCTTTCCGGGTATGTGGGGCACAGTTTCCCTACTGTCAAGCTTGCGGCAGTCATGACATATGGGCGTCTTCTGAGAGTTCGTCTGTCTCGACCCGGCAGTCTAACCCAGCAAATAACAAGCCTGACCAGTCAGAGACTGATATATAAAAATATAGAGAGCACAGAGCACGACATGAACATACTAGGACAAAGTCACAAGGTTGAGGGGGAAATTTGATGTCACTATAAGGATGAATACGTTATACTTAAGGAGGGAATTAAATAGAGACGATAATAAGCAGTTCGACCATTACTATATATATAACGCATATTATAGCAAACGAAGATTGAAAGCTGTTTGAAAAGTACATGCATTAGCAAAATACACAAAATATGACGAATGTAACAGTCATGAGAGAGTACAGAACCTCTCTGTTGACCATACGATAAACATGACACGCAGTAAATGGAAAACTCTAATGGCGCTGAACGCAGAAGGAAAAGAGGCGGAAAGAAGCAAAGTAGTTAAGAGGCAGTAAAATACAATCAGAAGGGGTGAGGAGGAGAAAGACAAAAAGCAAAAAAGATTACGAAGAAGGGGGGCACGAGGGGATAGGGGATCTAGAAGATAAGGAAAACATAGGGGGAGGGAAAAGGGGCAGAAGCACAAAGTGACATAAAAGAGGACGGAAGATGAGGGGAAGGACAAGAGAGAAGAAAAGGCAAAAAAAGGAACGCACATCTAAAAACTAATGAAGAGTGCTTCATAAACTACACAAGACACGGAGGATATGAGGAATCGTAACATAGTACTAGGGAAACATGCGTACATCCAAATCTACTGGTGCTAAATAATGTAAATAGCCTCCTAATATTAGCTGTCTCTGGGTCTATCTAATTAAGATTCTAGCCGGGTCATAAATAAGGATGGGATGCTAGTATATTTGCGGAGGATATGTGCCCTGTTGGGATATCTGGAATAAAATATTAGTTCAGTCGAACTTGTTCCGCTACAACTTCTATATCAGAAATCGCCCTTGGAGGTTTGACTTCTAAATGTACGGTACTAATATTTCAAAGGCCATTGGGAGTACGGAGTGTAGTCTTTACCTTCACAAGTCTGTTCATAGGCATTTCCTGTTGATTTTAAAAAATACTTTCCGGAATCTAGTAATGGGCAGGTGGTGTGATCAGCTTCTCACGGAAATGACAAAACTGCCTATGTGTTGCTGTGTTTACGAGTACAGGGTGGCGTGCTGCATTCATAACAACAAGCTCTGCAATCTTTAATCTCTAAGCCTGTTTTTCAAAACTATCGTCATATTTTGATCCTGGGTGACTTAATATTTTTAAAAAAAAAAAATTAACTGGATACCTGAACAGTCCTCCTAATGAACTGGCACAGAATAATAAATATATATATATTCAATGACTTACGTGCAGTGTGCAAGAGACCATTATATATAGTCCATCATATCGAGCAGCTACTAGATCGCAGAGTGGGTCAGGTTCCCCATATAATCGTACCTTGTTTTCACACATAGATATGTTATCTGACATCGTGCTCCTGAGTCGACTGCCGTGAAAATTGACCACTCGGTTCTGACATTCAAATATCACCGTGTTATATTCAGCAAGCGATAGCATAAAGGAAAATTACTAGACAGAAACCTTTTAAAGGAATGAGAATATCTTCAAACATTCAATTGGTAGGAAAAGTTGCACGTCTTATATTAATGAAGCAGTGGAATGTTCTTGAAAGCATACTCTAATGTCGAAAGAAATGCTTCCGAAAAGTAAGGTAGAACTGCTGAAGTGAGAAAAGGACACATAGGTCTGGATCTCACACTCTGACTCATGATGAAGAAATGCACCTGTTGCTGGATCGTTACATGGATAAGACAAAGGATAATCCTAGAAAATACAGAGAATACGTTTAAAGCATGTAACAAGGTTAAAAGCGTTTTGTCAATACTGCAGTAAAAGAATAAAGAGACCGAAGTTGTGCAAGAAATAACAGTCTAATCCGGAAAAGTTCTGGCAGTTCGCACAACCAAGCGTCAAGACACGTACTGGGATTTCAGAGCTGATCATAGGCGTCGATCCCGGGGGGGGGGGGGGGGGGGATGGGGAGTGTAAAGGTTATCCCCCCAATCTTTTGGTCAGGGTGGATGCCCTATGTACTCATCCCCCCACTATTTGAGCCAAACGTCCTAACACAGATTTGATGCATTTTGCAAACGGATGTCTTTGCTAAAGTAGTCCATCTACGAGCTTGAGTCGAATTAAATGATCCAACCATTGCCTTTGCAATCTCACTCTATTCATGACTCCGCCACGCAGTGTTAGTACTTTGCTATCTTATTATTTTGTTTGATTTTAACCGCGCTCTGGCAACCGCCGTATTCCTACATGAACCACAAGACTGACCAATAGCCGGCAGGTGTTCCGAGTATTTTAACCCAAAGCTGTCACTTTCGTGTAGGTCTAACTTCTCTCCAAATATAAGATGCATGTTAACGGCAAGATTTGCCAAGGGCGGCGATCCTGGGGGCGGGGGGGTGGGCGGCGGCCCCCCAGCACTATTGGTTGAGGGGGACGCAAATGCCTTTTGCCCCCACCCCCCATATTTGAGCTCGATACTTTTTCGCTGACACTGTATCCGACATATCCCATCATCAACCGTGTTTGACAAATGCATAATGACGCTGAATGATCAATTGGGAATTCTGCGCTTCATATCCGATTTTTTTTTTATTGGTTGCTCCGAGGGAGAGATAAGAGTTAAAAGGGAGATAGTGGGTACGGGGGGGGGGGGTAAGAGAGTAAAAAGTACGAGTTGCGTTCCATACCCCACCATGAACCTCGTTCCCCTCTTTCCGACCTCGTCCCTTGTTTTCGCCACAGCACGACTTAATGGAAAATCACAGTGCAACCAGAGATGTTTGAGATAATGCTTGTCGATAACATAGTAAACATTCTCTGAAATAAACTGATAAGACAGCTGACGGGCGCCAGGGCGGGCGATCATGGGGGAGGTGGGACGGCGTCCCACATATTTTGGTGAGGGGGCGCATTGCCCCCCTCCCAATTATTTGGACCCGACTGCTATTTCGCTAACACTGTATCCGACATATTCCAATAAAACCGTGTTAAAACAACTGATAATACCTGATGTCACTTGAGTGAATTTCTACTGCTCCATTCCTTGAAATTTTGGCGCGGCTAAGTGCCCGCGGTATTTATGTACCGTAGTTTTTTTTGTGACTTGTGGCAACATAATGGATGTCCTAACAAAAATGCCTGCAATTTCCGCTGGGATTTGTTCGTTATCACGAAAACGGGGTTCTCCTCCCATCTCTATCGTTTTCATAAGAGACTGGCTTTAACCAGTTATTGGTGTGTTGCTCCGTCATTGGACGTTGTCGATTTTCCTGCTAGGGGACCAGTTAGTTATAGATAAATTACTCACCATTCCTAATAGACGATTAGTTAGTACACTGGTTGCGACCACTTGTTGAAATGTGGGTGCACAGTAACATACTATCACCCTATGAGGGCTACTACGGTTGCGGCAATCCGTAAAATCTGCTCGTGTCAGGGAACGCCACCAATTGCGTTGTCGAAAAGACTGATTCAAAGTCAAAGTGAAGAAAGTAAGGAAAGTCCACACTTGATGTGAAATTTCCAATGGAAGAAGGCCCAAAAGTGTGCAATTTTGCCCTGTCGGCAAATTTTGGGTCTGTCGGTAAAAAGCGGGAGGTAGTCTGTGAAGCAAGCTTGAATAGAGTCCGGTGGGGATACAAAGGGTTATTCCGATCTTCCAGTTCTCATTTGATAAACTCATTACTTCTCCCAATCACCGACTCCTATTAGTTGAAACCTGTCGGCAAATAATTAATAACATCAAAGCCACCAGTAATCTCTCATCAGCTTGAAGAGAGGCAGAATCGTCCAGTCTTGAAAGTAATGGATTGAGGCCTCCATAAAGACCGCAGTCCACGAGTCGGAGGATGCAGCGCGCCCCAGGCTAATGCTAGCTGGTCTTAGCCAATCACTATATCCAATTTGTACATTTTTCCTGGCTAAATTGACTCAACCCCGTGTGATGTCACAAGGCCCATGACAAATGTGAAATGGGCAAAAGATGTGACATGTTAATAATTACTGGCGTCTCGTTAAATACGGCCGGGTGTGAACTGATCTACCTGCCCAGTAGCCGAAACAGTGTATTCCCAGTATCGACAAAAATCCAGGTTGGACAATTGCGCTTTATAGTTGTAAACAGTCCTTATCAAGACCTATTAAACCTAAAAGGTATGGATTTATCAGTGGAAATCACACCTCATAAGTTCCCCCATGTTGCCGGGCAAATTGCATGTGAGGATGCCGTATTCTCATCCCCCCCCCCCCTCCCTCAGAGACCATAATCGATCCAGCTCGCGGTGTGACCGTCTCATTTCTACTGTTCCAATAAATGTTCCTTCTCTTTCGACGTCTTCACATATTTGAATGTCTCTAGAAAGATCATATACAGATATACTTTATTTATTTCAACGAATTCTAAGCACCGTATAATCCTTGTGTTTTTGAACCTTATATCTAGTCTTGATTTGGTTTAAATACTCTAATTTGTGGCCCCCCCCCCCCAGTGAAACCCCCCCCCCCCCCCACCTCGAAAGAAATGCTCGCGTCCCCCACCTGCTAACGCCCGTCCCAGTTTACATGTCCCCTTTTAATACAGATAAAGGGCATCGGTCAGTCAGTGCTCGTTTATGAAGTCAATACTAACCTTCGTTCACAGTGTTCCAATCACTCAGCGTTGACACTTTGCTGTCGTACCGTGCGTTTGGTGGGGGCGTATATCTGATAAGTTAGTCTCTACGTCGCTGCTGGTAAAGTTAATCTCACCCTTAGATACTGATAACTAAGAAAGTGTTTCCCTGTAATCGTTTGATACACCCGGTGCCCACCTGCGTTGTTACTCTCAAAGAGGATTTCGATTTCATTGTGGTTTTCGGATTGTTCGGATATGCAAGATAGAGGCGGTAAAAATCCAGTCGAATGTTTTGTAGTTTGTATTGTTCAGAGGGTGGTCACAGGGTTTTCATGGGGTATATATTGATATCATCAATATGCGAGCCTGCCATGTATCCATCAACAGCGGCCCAGGTTGCATGAAATATCATACAAATAAACATTTGGGAGGGTGGCGGTGCACTGAACTGTAATCACATGGGTACATA
The DNA here is from genome assembly GCA_026419785.1 of Sclerodactyla briareus. Classification (NCBI taxonomy): domain Eukaryota; kingdom Metazoa; phylum Echinodermata; class Holothuroidea; order Dendrochirotida; family Sclerodactylidae; genus Sclerodactyla; species Sclerodactyla briareus. Next base: position 200,569 of record JAODTK010005568.1, read on the forward strand.
GGCATTCGATATCTTGAATTTCTTCCCCTATACTTACTCGTTTGAGGTTTGTTTCGACAGATTTCAAACGGAACACGCTAGCCTCAAATTTGTATCGCATGATAGGCCTCAGTCTCATTTTCGTCTCGCCCGCGGCCAGCTCTACTCTGCACGGAAAATGACTTCTCCGAATACTCTTTGAACTTTGTTTCATACCATACTTTGTAGCCTTCTTATTACGACCAGCATATTGTACATTCGAATGTTCTGAGATATTATGTAGTGTTGCTGCGTCCGTGTCCCGCCCGTGCCCTCTCTCGTCTCTGCCGGAAACTAGTTGTTAGTGCAATAACTCTCGCGTTCTCCCGAATCCGATTGATCCGAATTCGATACGTATCCACCCCCCCCCCCCCCCCCCTTATAGTGAAATCTCGGTGAGTTCGGTGCCTGTTCCCTCTTCTTTGGCAGATTTCACGCGAAAATACAGATTTATTCCCGAAAGTTGGTCCTCTGGAACATTACGAGATACGGAGATACGGTATATACACTTTGGCATTCCGCCGCCGCCTGCACATGTCGTTATCTGCCGTGCACACGTTGCATTTTGATAGATTCCCGAGTAACGGCGCTCATCTCTCCTAAACAGGAGGAGATCGTGTCCTCCCGAATTGAAGAATCTCTCAGACTGTTAGGCACCATCATTGAAAGTATCAATGAACAGTCAGGTGTTTTGCTGTCAATAAATGCCTAAGACCCAGCATTGACTGTTCAGTAATTTTGAGCGTGTCATTATTTTGTGCGATTTACTATCGCCACTGCGGAATCACTGTGCTTTGGCTGCGAGGCCACATTTTGACGGGACTGATCCACGCCAACGTCAAGTCCCTTCGAAAAAGGTTATGATCATGGAACATTTGCCATGTTCATCATTTACTATATTCTCACTCTTTACATTGTTTTGTTTTCATGGCCGCTTCTTGTTTGGAGAGCGCTTATGAAGTTCGTATTATTTTTATTATTGCTATGATTATTATTATTGAGTCCCAGACAAGTTGAGGATCTATGCAGATCATGCCAGTGTGTGTGTGGAGTGTGTTTGTATGTATGTGTGTGACGCCTGGCTTGTGAACACGATACTCGACCCCCCCTGGATGGATGAAGCTCATACTTGGTTATGTTGTTCCCATGATGATACAGAACTCTATGTTTTTGGTCATGTTCAAGGTCATCTGAGTCACCAAGGTCAAAAATCTGGAAACCTTGTGACACGATAAGTCCAGAATTGTTTGGTCTTATCATGTTCAATTTGGTTTATCTTTCTTAGGGGATTACAATACCCCATTGTTTTTGGTACAAGTCAGGGTGATTTCGGTCAAAGATAGAAAATTTGTGAAAAGTCAATCAATTTTGGCCATTTTGGCTTGTGAACCAGAACTCGACCCCACCTGGATGGATGAACTCATACTGTGGTATGTGTGTCCCATGATAAGTACATAAACTCAATTGTTTTGGGTCAGGGTCGGAGTCACCGAGGTCAAATCTAAACCTTGTGAAACACGATCATTCAGAATGGTTTGGTCGGATCGGGTTCAAATTTGGTATGTACTTCTTATGGGGATACAGGAACCCTATTGTTTTTTTGGTCAATTCGGGGGTGATTTTCGTCAAAAATAAAAAAATTGTGAAAAGTCAATAATTTGGCCAATTTTGGCTTGTAAACACGATAATCGACCCCACCCTATGGATGAATCTCATACTTGGTAGTGTGGTTCTCCAATGATAGTAATGAACCCTATTTGTGGGGTCAGGTCAGAGTCATATGAGGTCCTCAGAGGTCCCAAAGTCTGAAAAACCTTGTGACCACGATATGTCCAGAATGTTGTGCTGATCGGGTTCAAATTTGGTTAGCTTTCTTATTGTAGTCGAAGAACCCTATTGTTTCTGTATAAGTCGGGGTGAATTTAGGTCAAAAATAGAAATTTTGTGAAAATTCGATCTTTTGTCCAATTTTTGCTTATAAACCGATTCCTCGACCTGCCTGGATGGCTGAAGCTTATCTTGGTATGTGTGTTCCCCATGAGATTCATGACCCTATTGGTTGGAGGTCAGTCATAGTGTCATCTGAGGTCACCTAGGTCAAAGTCTAAAGAACTTGTAAACACGATAAGTCCCGAATAGTTGGTCTCATCAGGTTGACTTTGGTGTGTAGCTTTCTCATGGACACGTACAGAACCCATTGTTTTTGGTATAGGTCGGGGTGAATTTGGGGTCAAACTAGAAAATTTATGAAAGTCGATAATTTTTGGCCATTTGGCTTGAAACACGATAACTAGCGACCTGCTGGAATGGATGAATCTAACTTGGATGTGTGTTCCCCCAAACCCCGAATACACTTGACCTATGTTTATGGGGTCAGGTCAAGGTCATCTGAAGTCGCATGGGTCCCATAGTCTGAAAATCTTGAATTTCAGTGTGTATCTTTCTTCTTATCACGAGTGTAGGAACCCTATTGTTTGTTGGAATGAAGGGGAAATTTGTCATTTGTTAAGTTGCCCATAATCAGCTGTGCAAATCTTCCATTTGTCTCGTGTCTAGCTTATAGGTTGTCATGGAGAGTTCCGATCACTAACGCTTTTGGCTTTTTTGGTTATTATTATTATTATTTCCCAAAAAATTCCCCAAACTTTATCATTATTGTATATATTATATATATATATATATATATAAATATATATATATATATATATACATATATAATATTTAATAGTAACGACTTGCAACGGGTATAAGTTTCTGGTGGTCGTTTAGAAGAAACGTATCACACCTGTTGTAGTAATGATGCTCTTTTTTTAACCATTTTACTCCATTTTATATTCGTTCGTCCTGACGCGTGAAATGGCCAGCGCAAACAGATTACGCCCATCGGAACTGGACTATTTCGAACTGGAACCTTCCAATTCCACCATTTCCACTTGTTAAGAAAATTCGATACTGTCATACGGCGCTAACCCACACTTCAGTAACGAAACGCGTTAGGAAAACCACCTATGAGGTGGCAACCGTGGCGTACACAATTTACACAGAGCAGCGATCTGGGATAAATATTGGGGGCATCCGCGGTTACTACCATCTGAGGGGAGCGCCACCAGAGGTTGTCGCATAGCTTCAAGAAGTTTTTTTCCGTGTTACACCCCCCCAAAAACAGGAAACGGTACTTTCCAGGCTGTACAGCATCAAGCGACAATCCTAAAGTGGCAACAAATTCCCGCGAATTTGAACGTTCTTGAGGAACTATCGCTGTTTATTTTCCTTACAATTGGGCCACTATCAGTTGACGCGTGCGTACAAGAAACATTTGTCCGTTTTACAGAGTGCGGATATTCACTCCCGTGCCGTATAGCAATAAACACCATGCAAGCACTCCTAAAATGGTCGAGTTTCATTCAGGAACGCTCTTATACACTATTACATTCGTGCCCCTAATGTTGACGCGTACGTCTTCCGACCCCCCTCCCATGGTCGGCGATCCCGGGGGGGGGGGGGGAAGGGGGGACATGTCCCCAATCTTTTTTGGTTGGGGACATAATATCAATGGCCCCGGCCCCCACTATTTTACGAACTGGTGAGTCATAACGGCCATAACACCGCGTGGCCATAACAAAAAGTCTACCTCATATTTCTCATTAGATTGCTTAAATGTTATGTTAAGAAGGCTGAAATGACAAAAATGGTGCGCGCTTCCGCGCTTAATCTATCTCCCGCTACATGTATAATACCATAGGCCCATGTATCCTATACTTTTCTGGCGAATATTTGTATCTCCATACGTGTATCTTTCACAGTGTGGTGAACATATGGGGTAGGCCACCGGGGCATTTGGTTTGGTACATTCATGTTGCACCCCCCCGCTCCCCACAACAATGCCGGAATGCCAACTGGCCTTTTCTTAACACTGCACATATTTTGTCATAAACTTTCTGCATCCTTATTGTTCCGGACGTTCTGAAAAAAAACAAAAAGATGAAGCTATATGTAACGGATAAAACAGGACACAGGGATTCGTGCCACATCAGTAGTGGAGGTTGAAGTGATTGACGTATGGCGCGAAGCGAAGAGAAAATTCTGAGACGGAGAAATATGGACGAACAATTTAGGCGGAAACCACTTGAAAATGACCAAATTTCTGCTGACTGGCTCAAACCTTTTATTCAAATGCCCGAAAAATGCACACATTTTCCATGACAGTATGTATACAAATTTTCAATTGCGGCGCGCAGCTCAGCCCAATTGGATGGGGGGGGGGGGGGTGGTGGGGGGGGGGGGGGGGGGGTGGTCGGGTTGGTTGGGGGTGGGGTGGGGGTGGGGGGGGGTGGTCCTCGGGAAGACTCTAACATGGCTTGGTAGTAATGGAGACCACAATGAAGAACTGTACGGATTAAAATCGATACAGCTTTCGGAAATTTATTGTCAATTTTCAGTGATTGCTTACTGCCTTAAGTCGCGAGAAGTGCCTGCAATCCCTGCAATCTCTGCAATCTGGGGAGGTGGGGGGGGTCGGTAAGACCATTTTCTTGCACCTACGCGTCAACTGAAATGGTCTCCGAATTGTAATGAAAAAGCATAGATCAGTTACTTCACAGAGCGTTCTGAGATATACATTTCAGAAATTTATTTGTGAATTTTGGAGATGTGCTTGCTACCATAAGAAATGGAAGTACCGTTTCCGGCCACCTAGGATTCGTAAGCTCAAAATGTCCTTGTACCCTACTCGTCCGCTGATGGTGGCCCAAATTTTAAGAAATAACATCGATCAGTTCCGTCAAGAACGTTCTTGGAATGAACTTTGAATTGATCGCCCAATTTTAGGGACGTTGCCACTGCCATGCGGTCCGGGAAGTTAGGTTTCCTGCACTCTGAGGGTCTGTAAAACTAAAATTCCTGTACCTACGCAACCGACGGTGGTCCCAATTGTACGGAATGAACATTGATCAGTTCCCTCAAGAATGTTTCTTGAAATAAAAATTCGGGAATTATTTGACGATTTTAGGGATGTTGCTTACTGCCATATGAACCCGGAAGTGCCGTTTTCCTGCAATCAGGGTCTGTAAAACAAAAAAATTCCCTGTACGATACGCGCCAAACGATGGTGGCGCTCCGCGTAGATGGTGCTGACCTCATATTATGTCCCCTCCCCCAATATTTCATCAACATAGATCGCCGCCCCTCCCCCCCCCCCTTCCCATATTACAGGAGCGGCACTTCCCGGGGTTTATGGCTTTACGCAAACCTCATAAAATTTGACAAATTTCCGAAAACTTACGACGTTAATTCTTACAATTCTCCATCACGGCCTTCACAGAGGACCCTTCCGATCGGGCTAGAGGCTGCCGCATCTCGAAATTTCTTGACATCAATGTCGTTGAAGATGTGTGATTTCCTCGGGCATTTTGAATTAGAAACCTCGAAGCCCAGTCAGACGAGATATTTTGTACATTTTTCCAGGTTTTTTCCCGCTTCAAAACAATTGTCCGAAATGTCTCAGAATTGTTTTTTCCCGCCTCTGCGCCTATTATATGTGTCATACGTCAATTACGTAAACCGCCAACGATGTGCACGATCCCCTGGCCCCTGCTTTTAGCTGCGGGATAGCAGCTCTACAGTCATCATGTCTCTCCGTCCGTTCGTTCGTTCGTTCGTTCGTGCGTCCGTCGTTCGTCCCTTCTGTTCGTCACGTTCATTCATCCCTTCTAAACCATACATGCGATCAGGTTGAAACTTGGTGGGTGGATGAAGCTTGCTACTGGCTAGCCTTAGCTACATGTATGTTCGCATAGTGTTATAAGATTTCAATTAAATCCAATTAATTAATTACCCCAATTTCCACCTTTATCTTGAGCTCTCCTGCTGCCCGACAAGTTTGTTTACATACTCCATCCTCTGGCGGAGCAGGTTTTACCTTATCTATCAGAAGGTCCAGTTCAGCATAATAGTTTGACAATAAAACCTATTGTCCAGGGGTGTTGATTTGTCTTTCCTCTCATCTCTCGCCCTAGTTTACATTAGATCCTGCCTCCACAGGATTTGTTTACATTACATCTGTCCAATGCCTCAGTGGTGGTGACCTAGAAATGGTGCTTGCGCTCCCCCCCACAGCCCCCAAAAAAAAAAAAAAACAAACACCCCTCCCCCCCCCCCCCCCTAAATGCTGTTTTGATGGTAACTTGTGGAGTGGGTCAACTATAACTATGAGTGCGACAAGTTAGATATTCATTTCTGTGTGGAATTGTGGTTTTCCACTGTTCACTGCCACAGGCTAAGAATGGGCACTGATAGCCTCTTAGTCTAAGTGGTAGACATGTTTCAAGTCCTTCCATGGTTCTTACAGAGGTCGTAGAGGTCATTGTAATGTGAACAACAATAATGTGAATGGCCACAGAAAATGCAGTGTTTTGCACGAATTTTTGCTGTCCGGAAAAAAAAAAAAAAAAAAAAAAAAAAAAAAAAAAAAAAAAAAAAAAAAAAACAAAAAAAAAAAAAAAAAAAAAAAAAAAAAAAAAAAAAAAAAAAAAAAAAAAAAAAAAAAAAAGGAAAAAAAAAAAAAAAAAAAAAGGAAAAAAAAAAAAAAAAAAAAAAAAAAAAAAAAAAAAAAAAAAAAAAAAAAAAAAAAAAAAAAAAAAAAAAAAAAAAAAAAAAAACAGCTACCAAGACGTTCCACAACTTTGCAATTGTTTTGTCTTTGCCTAGATACATCTTTCATCAGGAACCGCATGCGACGCAGGCTGACAAGCAGTCCTGTTATAAACAAAAATATGGAGTGAGATTAGAATAAAACGCTAGCCATTGGTATGTTCAGCCAGACAGTGAATATTAAGCCTTATTTGAGTACTGCGAGCTCTGAGATTAGTCTTGGGGTAGACATGATACTATTCCCGATTACCCCTCCTGTTTTATTACACCACTCGCTGAATTTCGCAGTGCCCATCATAGTGTTTATCTTTATCTTGTCTTGTCCAATTGCAAATCTCCTTCCAATATTGTAATGGAGCCAATCACAACACTGAAGGGGAACACACCCCCGCTCCGATTATTCAAATATGTCCTGAATGGTTGACTGTATTAGCTTTTCCACACGTGACATCCCAGATTGCTGTTCAGCTTTTGCAATTCAAACATGATTCTTCTCACAGAACTACGCCCACATTTTTGTAATTTGGACAAACGATTTTATTTCGGCCAGTCGGGTTGCATATTTTTTTGTGTATACAGTAAACAATCCAGCTTCAAGAAGCGCTAAAACAATAATCATCTTAACACAAGGCTAGCTCCTGAAGGCACACCTGAGCGGAGAGCGGTGGAGAATCAGTTTCTTGCGCCCCGACGTGGATGCCACCATCAATTGACTCATTACTCCCACGCAGTTCCGATAATGGCACTGCTGAGGTAGGGTATACAGAGTGCTGCACGATCTCACTCACCCAGCTGCACAGACACCACTTCATGTAAACAGTCGGCCAGCCGATCCTATATCACCAAAATGTCTGTCAAAGGAATGGATTTTGGTCTTGCTCAATGGCGGATCCCGTACGCTTAACCTCTCGACCAGAGCAACGAAGGAAACCACATGAAAGTTATGATGAAACCCCGCAGTATCCTGTGTTATCCCGAAGCCCTCTTTCGTGATTCAGCCCGATTGAAAATAGAGAGGTTAGAAACTGGCATAGAGAATCGTTTGTCGGTGGTAGGATCAGATTGATCGTTTGCTCCTACACCTGCATCAATCATAACAATCATGAGAATTGCCTGCTGAATGACACCTGATAAAAAATAAAAAAATCAAAAAAAACCTTTCGCTCCCCAATTCTGTACATCCTTCGTTTACCACAGACCCGCATGGTATCTTTTTTATTACCTTTCTACTCTGGCTCTTTTGCGTGGGATCCAGGGGTCTACCGAACGGTCCTGGTGGGATCGCATGGAAAAATCCGTAGGCTTCCGGGCAGTCAGCAGAACATTCAGGTATTTTTTCACTTTGCTCATTCCAATTTGGGGGGGTGGGGGGGAGGGGAGGCCAGAAAAAATTGCCCGAATTTTCACAAGTCAGTCCTCGGGGTAATACCCAAAAAATTTGCATGTTTCTCGTGCATTCTATCGAAAATTCGGGCAATCAGCCGAACATTTAGACATGTTTTCACTTTGCCTTTTTTTTCTTCACCATATTTTCCACGATTTTTTGCCCGCATTTTTTCTCTCAGAAATAACCCCAAAAAAAATTGGATGCAGGGGCGGGGGATCTGCCTCCAGGGCTTCGAAATTGGTTTAGTGAACAAATTGAATTCGAGCATTACATTCGCATACTTCAACGCCGGGGCAAGAAAAACGTCATTGCCTGCGAAACACTTAAATGGTATGCACTTTGTTGGCTTCCGATTTTAAAATTCGGGAACTCGGTAGGAAACATATTGGATTCAAATTCTGCCCATCTCTAGAGAACCAAGGTTATAATTTTGGTTTGCCTCGTACCCCGTTTCTTCCTTCTTCCGACGGAAGCTTGACTGAATATTACACAGTTGTTCGGATTTCGTTGCAATCCATATAATTTCGTCCTCATCGGATCAAAATGTGGTGGGGGGGGCCATTTGATGTACCCCCGGGCTCTCCCTATCGAAGTGGGGGATGTGTCCCCCTGCTCCCCCCCCCGGGATCGACGGGCCCCATGCTAGCCGGCGACAGACTCTCGGCTCCCGTGGAATTCCCAAAGGTTCCGCCTCTCCCGCGAAGAATTTTCCACTGCGGCCAAATACCAACTGTTTTTTAATTTTTTTATATTATTGCTTGCTTCTAAATTTCCGTTTCTCATCTTGTTTTTGTACAGCGCTTTTGAACATTCCCTGGTTGAAAGATCGCTTCAATCATATAATAATAATAATAATAATATAATCAATAATATGAATAATATTATTAAATAATGATCATAGTAATCATAAATAGAATTATTATTAAAACACTATGTTCTTGTGAGGCCTACCTTTGGACAAGACGCCCGCCCCAGGTATCTCGCCTGAGTGTGATTTTTACTCACAACCATCTTGCTGGTTGAGCTATTGGAAATCTGCATGTCACTCATCTATCTATCTATCTATCTTAATCTATCTATCTATCTCAGCTATCTATCTATCTATCTATCTATCTATCTATCTATCGTATCTACTATCTTCTATCTATCATGTGTGACAGATTGCCTTTTTTGGCTCCAACAGTCATTCTTGATGGATGTCGACCAAACTTGGATACAATGTTCATTGACCCTTGGGAACAATTTTGACCTGTGAAGGTCAAGGTCCAAAGCCCATTAGAGGGGCAATATAGGCCATTATTGTAAAATTTCAAAATGTATCTCCTCCTAACCTAACGAATTTTGTGCACAGTGCTGAGTTTCGGTCATTATGATGGTCAAAACATCCGTACCTTCGGTGTGTCGGGATTTTTTTGGTCCAAGGCCCACTCGGGCCCAAGGGCCCATTTTTTATGAAATTTCACACAATATACTGAAATGGCATCTCTTCCCCCACGATTCATTTGATGTTCTTCTAGGTTACATGTAATGGTCCTTGGGTAGAGGGTACCGGGGGGTGTTCGGGAATTTTGGGTTAGGACCCACTTTTGGGCCCAAAAGGCCATTTATAGGAAATACATAAAATCTTGTATCTCCTACACATTTTGGTGCAGCATTGCTGATGTTTCATGCGTAATGGTGGTCTAATTAGCCATATCTTAGAGTGCCCAGGGGAATTAGGTCCCAAGGCTCAGAGTGGGCCCTGGGGCCTATGTGGAATTTCACAAATGCGCTTCTCTTTTTAGTGCACAAACAGTGCTGACCTTCCACAGTCATAATGAATGGTCTGACAGTTGTACCTTGGGGTGCCGGAATTTTGGTCCAAGGTCCCACTTGGGCCGTCGGGCCCATTCATGCAGTTAACACAATGGTACTTGCAAATGCATCTCTTCCCAAAGCTTCAATTAGTTTTCTTTAAAGTTAAACATAATGTCCTCGGGTAGAACAGCCATCGGGAATTTTGGTCCAGGGCCCAGCTTTGGGCCCCAGGGCCCATCAGAAATCTGCAAAAACTGGTAATCTCCTACAAATTCATTTGTCACAGTGCTTGATGTTCGGTCATAATCATGGTCCTGAGAGACATATTTGGGGTGTTGAGATTTTCTGTTCCAAGGTCTGACTCAGGGCCCTAGGGCCCATTTTTTATTTTTATTTCCAACCACACAAGAAGATGACCCCCACCCTAACATGTGCATTATTGTGACACTTAATATATGATTTAGATGGAATTATGCCTAATATGAATATTACAACTATCTGATTAAAATGCAATTAAGAACAAAAGAAGACAGAAAAAAATTCCGATCCCCTTCCTAAAGACAGAATGCGAAGGTTCATGCGATGCATCCTGTAAACCGTGCAATGTTTTGAATGCTGGACAGGCAGTTGGGGTTACCTTCAGATTTTCGATTTAGAATAAAATAGTCAATTTGTAGGTAGTCCCCTAGGCTCTGGTATAAACAAAAAAAATAACCCTAGAAAAGGCAGTACTTTGAACATCAAGAGAATACGTCTTAATTAGAAATCATTTGCCTATCCCCCTCCTTGGAAAGATTAATCGGATTGAAAATCAGAATGAAATAAGTGCAATTGTAATACAGTATATAGATTAAGAATAGAATGTGTGTTTGAAAATATACCTTGGCAATTGCAATTCAGCACCTGCTAACATGCCCACTGCTTCCCTAGCAAGTGTAATGCACGCTATACATTTAGGATTCTAGAAGAACAATCGCTGCAATATGGATATGAGTTGACCCTGACCCGAAAAATCTTGCCAACCCACTTTCCTACCCGAAGTATCGTGTGTTAATGCTTGTATGAATATGAACAAGTTACACTCCCTTCTAAAATGTTTGAACAAGTACAAAAACAAAACACCCTGACAACAATCATCGCCCTCTCCGCCATCTGAGCTGGGATTTTTTTATTTATTTTTATTTTACAATATTCCATATAGCGCCCGTACTAAAAAGATATTCTAACTGCCGCTTCACAAAAATAAGTATCGGTCGACACATAGGAATTACAAAAGTAGAAAAGCAAACAAATAAGAGAAAAAGTAGGACAACAACAAGGCAAGCAAAGGCAAGCACAACAAGCGACTGGCAAGGACCTAACCGAAACTTCCCTTAAAGAGATGAGTCTTCGTGATCTCTGAAAGGAAAGAGGATTGCCTGATCACGGAATGTAGCCGGCAGACCATCCAGAGAATGGCCACATTAACGGAAAAAGCCCGCTACCAAATTGTTTGGGTGCGCGTCCTCGGATAAACAGCGCATTTGAAGAGACGCTCTGATGTTGTAGGAGAAACGCGCATATTCAGCATTGGTAGAGATATTCAGGCGCTTGTTTGGTGACGCCATTGTACACATGCATAGAATTTTGAATCGAATCCGCTTTGCATGGGTAGCCAATGCAAGTTCGCAGACACTCACTGACACGGGTCGTGTTTCCTCTTGTTCAGATCAATTTAGCAGCCTGGTTCTGGATACATTGAAGTGGAAGTAAAGTCGCAGCAGGTAAATTAACTAAAGAGCATTCCAGTATTCGAGATGGTGAGATGACAAGACGGAGGATAACCGATTTACAACTCTCGGTATTTTTAGGAACTTGCGTAACCTTCTGATTTTATGAGATTGGCATCTGCAAACCCGAACTCTAAGTGGTGATATGGGTTTAAGAGACATGTTGGAATCAAGGCGAACACCTAATATTTACATTCTCAGCTACACTAATCTGAGACCCGCCCACACAAATCGAGTTGGTTGCCGTTCTATCATTGTATATTGAGACGTAAAAACGATACTCGTCTTGGCATCATTCATCTGGAGTTTGTTCTGAAACATCCACATTTTCACCTCACCCATGAGTTTCGTCAATCATGGAACTGCAGACTGGCCCCTCGTCAATGGTGCCCCAGATTTCAGTTGGTGTCAAAAAGATGGTCATCGGCATATTCTCCACTATGTTGAGTCACTCTGGTTGGGGCTAGACGTTAGTATTGCTTCAGCCATGGTTACTAGCATAATAGCAATTAAAAGAATGGCCCGCAACGACCCATGTGGAACAGAGAGGAAGGTCTACATCCGCAGACCGACCAAAATTGATGCAACCACATACTCCTCTAGGGTAAGATAGGAAGAACACACCGGTCCCAGAACATAGCCAGTACAACCAAATTCTCTATGCATCACGTTCACCAGTGTGTCATGATGACCTTATCAATGCTGCAGAACGGTCGTACAAGCACCCAGCAAAGTATAACGCTGCGGTCCATGTTGAGAAAATATCATTTGACGCTAACTACCAGTGCTGTCTCTTTGCTATGGAAGGTCCTGTAGGCTCTCTGATAGAGGGGAGGGGAGCATGGGAATTCAATATATGAAAGCCCTGACACACCCACTCTCTCCGTGAGCTTAGAAACAGAGGAAGATTTAACGGTACGGAGGCGATATTTTTGAGGGATTGTCTCAAGGGAAGGACTCTTGAGTAGTTGGGGGTACATGCTCTCTTCCGAGCAAATGGAAAAACCCCTACTGGAGGGATATGTGACCATAGAACCAAAGCATGCATAATGTTATCAATGTGACGTTTGACAAGTTCAGAAGGAATATGATCTGCCGACAGGTCCCATTTAGAGCTATTCCAACAATCTTACGCAGTATCGTCAAGTCAACAGGTATGAAACTCGAAAAGGTAGTAGTACCGAGTAGTGAGAGGAATTGAACCAGAATAGTGCTTGTACTGCAATTTCGTAAGTTAGGATTTCGTTCATGGAAAATGAAGTAACTCATCAGATACATTTGGTCACCACCGTTCCAGGCCAGTGGGTTAGATTGACCTCTGCAGTTAGCTTGTTGATCATCATGTCAGATGTAGACGGTCAACCCCACACTCAGAAATTTCCTTGGAAATTGCTTCAGAACGCCGCTCATGCAGTTGTTGCTTTTATACTGAGTTCTAAGATGTTTGAAGTGTCATGGCATGCTGAGAGCGAGATTTTGCAGCCCGCCCTTCAGCCTCCCTCGCTGCGCTTCAGGTCTTCAATTACCCATCATACCACGTACAGCCTCCCATCAAGCAATTCATCTTACCTGTTTTAGGAGCGACCTCATCATGTATTGGACATACTCGGGTTATAGAAATGCCTAGGTCGCATCATTCCTCCTACTGCTACAACTGTTTCACGAGCGATGACTAAGAGTGAAGATTAGATGATCATGGGTGAATATCGTGAGATTTAGAATGATACATCTTGGTAAGAGACAGGCTTACACTGTGAAAGGCTACACACACAAAATTATGGTCAGAAATTAAATGACCCTCTCTGGGCTCAGTAGTGATCATAGTGCATTATCACAACAAAATTAAAGTCCAATGTGTTGTCGATGGATAGTGGATGAGTTCACCTTCCCCCCGAAAATCCTTGCCAACCCACTCCCCTACCCATGCAGAAGTTTTGTGTTTAATGCTTATGAAATGAGACAGTTACCCTCCCTTCTGCTATGTTGGATCGAGTACAATAGAAAAAAAATACCCTGACACAACAATCCCCTTCTCCCCACCTGAGGCTGAGATAGGCAAGTGTCAGTAGCCGTCATTTAATACAATCTTGCAAAGTACCCAGACCCATGCTTTGTAGTAAAATGCCATATATATAAGTAAAATTGCAACCCTAACTAGTATTTTTCTCCACTCGGAGCTGGCTTGAAAAGAAGTCACCTTTTGGGGCTCAGAGGCACATTGCCGAGGCCAGGCCTTCAGGGCTTCCGGCTCCGGTCACCTCTTTCATTACTGGCTGCACCCAATGCCAATGTGCAGCTCCACCACGTAATATCCACCCTCTGGGCTATTGTACACAACCAGCCACACTAATGGTTATAGGGAAGAATACTTTACATAACACCGTAAACTACAATGCTAAATTTGGAAGCTAAACCTGGCAGATACTTCTCTGTAACTAGCTGATTTGTCCTCGATATTATCAGTATGATCAGTAACCATACACAAAAAAACACTTGGTTAAGTACCATCATTGTGTACACAATTTCACCCATAATTCAATTTCTATGCCCAGAGGCTTCTTCTGATCTTACTTGCTGATTAAAGCTTTTCAACAGCCCACCCCCCAATCAGGATCCATTCAGCCTCATCTAGTAGTCCTGGTTATTTTGATCTTGGATAACTCACCTACTCTTCTCAAGAAGTGGGTCAAATGATAACAAGGCAGGGGTTTAACCTGTTCCCAGGACCACCATGTTACTTTCCATCCAACAGCCAATCAGTGAATCCCAGGATCCGACCACTTTCCTCAGACCTGGAGAAGCAAAAGATTCAGGCTCCATGTGACTGTTTACAGCCGACTGCCAAGAGTTATTGTGAAACCCTTCCCAGACAGATACTTACATGGCCACTGCATGCGCAATTTAGCAGAAACAGGAAAGCAGCCACAATGATAATGAAATGTTCTCGTATGGTTTCAGCTATAGCTGATTGATCACATTAATGGCAACAAAAGTTAGGTGTAGGTGATCTAATCAAAATTTAGGCACCAATAACCATAATTATGATCATTTTGCCTATTTCCATAGATTGTGTTTGGTTACGCTCTTAGCAAGATTACGCCATGACCATAAAGCTATAATTATTGGTTTGACTTTGGCATATAATCAAGATGGCAGGTTCATGAACTGACTAGATTTCATCATAAAATGCTAATTAGGTGGACCAGCTTAACAAATTTTAAACGATTGGCAATTTCCAATGGGTGGGAATTCTCTCTCCGAGTTGTTAAAAACTACACTTCACTCGACATGTATAGTTAGCAAGTCAATTGCTTCATTCTAAGGGTAGAAACCACTGATTGCACAGCGGGCGAGACACTTGGGACAGATCACCACGCCTGTTCCTCTCAAAAAAAAGAAAAAAAAATTGGTCTATTCATTCGATGGATTTGACCGGAACAGTAGCAATGTTTATTTACTTCTAAGACAGCTTTGGCCTTATGAAAGATCAATCAAAAGGTTTGTTCAGGGCAATAGGCCAATTGTTTGAAACTGCCTTCTTGACTTGATCTCAAACATATGACACATACTTTTGAATTTGTCTTGTTCATTTGTTGCAGTTGAGTCTACAGCACCATGGTTCTCTTGTAGCGTCGTCCATTCAAATCCCTACCTAAGAACACTGGATTGACATATACGTGACTTCGTGAACCTATAGGGTGCCTCTGATGAACCTTAAAAATACGTGACAAACGCGTTGACCAGAACCACAACGAATGCCATACGACTTGGACATTTTTCTAAATGTCAAATTAGACTGATCAATCAGTAAAATTTGGAAGACTTGACTGATTCCAAGAATGAATGTCTTTCATGTCCCTATGAAATTCAGTGAAAATCAACGAACTTTAAAAACTCCTAATTAGGCCTGTACAGTTCAGACAGCTTTTTGGCAAAAATCCCCAGATACCCAAACCCTTGCATATTACATATAATCTAACCTCGTGACTTATTAAGTACCCCCTATACCCTAATTAAGTTGACCTTGAAACGTGGGACCACGCGTGGACAGAACCACTGATGGCATAAGAGTTGGTCGATTTTTTTCAATGCAAATTAGACTGATCAATCAGTAAATTTTGGAAGACATGTAACTGATCCAAGAATGAATTCCCCATGAAGTTCAGTGAAATCTTAACAAACTTGGAAAACTCCTAATAATAGCCTATGCATCAGAAGCTTAGCCATCCCACGCAAAGTAGACCTCCTGTGACGCTCGGAATGGCAATTATAAGTTCCATGACCAAATGTGGATTCTACAATCAGACCAATTTGGGAATTTATGGTTCCCTGGTTACGGTACCCAGGATTACCAGTTATTGTGCGAAAACGCTTTTTGAAGATTGAACCCCCCCTCTTCTGACTGCAACTAACGTTCAATTGATAGCTCTACCAATGAGGTCTTCTCTCAGATTGGGAATCCACCCACCGACTATGAAGTTTGTACACGCTTGCGTTCTTTAGATATCATGCCGGAAAATTGGCTTGCTTTCTACACACACCGCGCGTACTCACACACAACACACATACCCGCACGCACGCCACACAACGAACACGAACGCGCGCGCGACGCTCTATCCTCAATGCATGATTACATAGTTTTCCTTTGCCGCCTTCAGCCATCAAGGAATCAAACGATCACTCATTGCGAAAATGACGAGACGAGCGGTGCATGCACCCACTTGTATATTCATCATTTCAACTCACAGGCCGACTCGTTGTCCCTGTATCTGATAGACCTAACAGAAAGGAACTACTTTATGTAAACTTGCCTTGCCCACATGGATCAATCCTATTAATGCTGCAGGCCTTGAAACCGCACTAAATATCTCCATGTGATTTGTAATCCACCACCAGTACACAGAATGAAATAGGGCCCTTTTTTTGGCGTTACCATGACTTGGCGAGGGGGGGGGGGGGGAATCACACAAAGACGGCAATTGCCCACTCCTCGTCTGTCCCTACTCCATATACCTCGTGCTGATCAACAGGTTTTTTCTTTTCAAGAATCTTGTATAATTTTTTTCAACCCGGTCTTCCGAGTGAAAGTCAACCCTCTTCCAACTGTGCCAACCACCCAACACCTCAGACCATTAGGCATTATTTCTATTCACCGGCCGAATGACTGAACGTAAGAGCGGCGCCACCTTCTCAAAAGTGTGGGGGTATGGCCACATCATTTCCAGACATTTACTGGTTGGAATGTTGAAGTCGATTGAGATGTTTCCCCCCCGAAAATAGTTCTGTGTGTGCTGACCCTTGACCCTCCACCTGTCGACGCCATTACTGAATGAGTCATCTATATCATTACCTCTGTACCTAATGGTGGGCTACGCATATCAAGAGGTAAATTCCGCATTCGTTACGAAGGTCATTTATTGAATACACGGCTAGCGGTAAAATACCCGCTAACTCCTTTTCTATTAATTCAATAATCTCAGTTGTTGGAGAAGGGGGAGGGGGGGGGGGTCGGCACACGGAATCCCGAGCTTTTCCATAGCAGGAACAGGGCAACACTGGTTCCACAAGGTGTTCCGGGCGAGGAGTGAGCACGTCCGTCCCCGTGGCCCCTCTGTTAGACATAAATCCCTACGTTCTCCTGTACAGCTATCGACAGGATTATGTATTATTGTGAGTTGGTGTGTTGGTGTTGGTGGTGGGTGGTTGGGTGTCAGACCCATTCCTACCCAACCCAAACAGCCTTCTGAGTTTCGGACAAGCAAAATCCCGCCCCTGTAAGAACAATTTGAGCATGTTGATTGGCCATGATTGTTGTATATTTCTTCCCCAAATTCATTTAACCCAATAATTCATTGGATGGTGGTTTCCACACTGACTGACGCAGGAATGCCTGCATTTGTTTTAGTCAGATCGAGTCACCTTCTTTTGTGGAATGAGATTAGCGGTATGATGTATAAACGTTTGGGCTAGTATATACCGCAACTTAAAAGTTGTCAAAAATTTACGCAATTATTGATAATCCATTCCAATAATACGCCTAGCCTAACATCAAATTTGCCTAATTAATGATCAAATTGGTTTTACCCTACTTTTGAGGTTGCTGAAACTTGTTCAACCTCCCAATATTTGCCCCACTTCTTAGCAGTGTAGCCTATAACCTGTCCATACAACCGTGAGGGAAGACTGCCAATATGGAACAAAAAAAAAAAAAAAAGTGACTGATGTTTGATGGAATTCCCTCAATGTGCCTCCAAAATTGCACCAAGTAGCTTACACAGAATTTAGACAACTTCTCGCGGTCGACCTTTTTGATATATGCCTATTCCTCCATAGGCTAGTCTAATCATTTTCTCATCGAGAAATAGGTACATGCAGTTTGAACCTCAACCAAGAACGTAACTTGCGTAGTGATTCCTTTGCCAGTTCTTTAAGTAATATCCACTTTGTAACTGGGAGACTTTCTAGATCACCTAAAATCTGATATTCATTCTAGGCAGCCAAGTAGTAGAATAATTAACTTAACATACACACACGTCGTCGGATTTTGCTGTCAAGTTGAGTTTCAAACATGTCCCCTTCTTTGGTCTTCAACCACATGAAAATATCCTTGTCAATCCCCCAAGTGGGGGTATAGAGGTTTCTAACGTCCTAGGCTTGTAAGAGCTTACGAGACACTGCTTGAATATCATATATATATAATATATATTTATTCGGAAGTCTGTCCCTCCGGATTGCCAAAAAAATCCAAAATTAATGACTGTCAATGTCCCCAAACCAAGCATATATTGAGTGGGCGCCAGTAACACGTACAATTTTCACAGTCCGCCCAAAGTTCACACCACCTTATTGATGGCAAAGTTTTCTTTTTTTATGCAACCATACAACGACACAAATCACAACCCTAATGAAATTCATCATATCATCGATTGATTTTTTCTACATTGATGTATACCCTTTGTACAATACATCGCAAAGTAATGACGACCACCAGTTGTCTTCTATTCTGCTGATGTGATACTCCCGCCATCCTTTGTTTACGAAGAAAAAAAAAATATTCCGAACAACAAAACAACAATCTCTGTAGGTTATTTACCAGTCCCTAAATATCTGACAAATTATTCAAATAGAACAGAGATGGAACGGTACACAGAATATAAACTATTGCGTGGTTTCGTCCTCCTCTTTGGTCACTATAAATTGACAGCTAGGTAATCCCATGAGCAATTCCTCGGCATTTCTCCTTCTCCCAACTCCAACCCACAGAATTCTAGTATTTGTGGCACTGGTAAATCATGAATATAGTTTTAGTAATCAGAGGGTTCATACGTACTACAGATGACTGAAATAGAGGAAAGAGAATGAGGATCTCTCTCCGGGAACAGTTGCACTTGCACCTGTCTGAAAAACTGCTGCGATGGGCCGTTTGGAGTTTTTTGAAGCATCGTGTGAATGTAATCAGTGGCGTAGCAGAGATTCTTTAGTGGGGGAGGGGGGGGGGGGCATGGGGGTGCCGGGGTCTGGAGGTTAAGCGGCAGATTTCGTCGTGCATTTCTTTGAAGAAAGCACAACCGAAAAATTCTGAATGTTGATTCTTGAGAAACACCTCATGGCCATTTAGGCTCCTGTATTGAATCCACTTTAACGTAATGGAAATTTGGCAAGTAAACCTGAATATACGGTATTTTGTGCGGCGAAATAAATATTAGATTATAATCATAAATTACCAGATATATAGCAAAATACTACCTCACTGCAGGGGGCGACAGGACACGCTGCCGTTGCAACAACATGCCTGAATTCGTTTGATGACAACGATGTCCACTGCGTGTATGTAATTCGACCTTCTCATATCCACTCCGCAATTGTTCAGATTTACTGATTCTACCAAAAGCTCATCTTAATACATGATGAGTACATGAACATATTGTTTTGAATAATTTGAAGTTTATCTGAGATCCTATAGTCTAATACGAGTATCAGTATCAATTATGCCAGATCAAGGCTAAATTGGTGTATATAGCTTTCTCAGGGGCGTATATGGGTCATTTCGAAAAGAACTGTGAAAATTATTAGAATTTGCAAAATCGGAAGCTTGTCCGAAACGCCTGATCAAGCTGAACTATGTCCTACTGAGTGGACAGGAATCCTGTGATGTAGAATGAGGCGATGTTTTGGAGGCAATATGAAAAGTTATTTGTTGTCAATTTTGGTGTATTGTATAAATACGATAACCCGACTCACCTACATGCAATGTACGGTTGTTTCTCTCACATTCCCATGAGAGTAAAAGTGATTTGGCAGGAATACAGCAGAATACTTTGCCAAGCGTGAATCCAGATTTCCCTCAAGGGTGGGGGGAGCATGTTCGTGCTGTGAAAGTGAATCAAGATCGAGTGCAGACAGACATTCCCTATTTGCGTGCAGCGCACCTCATTAGCGCGTAGACGACAAGCCTCCCGGTTTGGGTTCAAGCCGCCTTAAGCTCTGGAGCTGTCGGATTCATGGATACCCTCAATACAATCTGAGGCTATATGTGAACATTTATTGTGATTTCGGTTGACAAGATTATATAAAATTACCAAGACGATACAGAAAATTACGTGCATCCATAAAGAGACATTTGGGAAATTATGGACCACTCATGTCGCCCTTATGATGTAGAGAGGTGCTACTTCTGTGTTACCATACCACAGAACATGAACCCAATGTGTGCACAGCACACATCTGGACGCGCAGCGCAGTCGTTTCGGCATGGGTCCAGGCAGGGCCCACCAGGATCCTGGAAGCTGTGTGATACTAGATGCTTCTAGTGCAACCGAGTCTCATTTGGAAACATTTTTATCGTGATTTGGTTGCAAGAATCTAGAAAAATATCAAGACGTTTCACGTTATAATTCTGCACGAAACGGACGCGTCTATGGAGTTACATCAACAAAACAGGTCTACTCGGACGTCGTATTGCAACTACATCCGACGAAATGAATAACCGAAACAGGTGAAAAGTATCAGGTATTACCAGTCAGACTTGTAGTTTGAGTACATTGACCCGTGTACTAGTACTAGTACATCCCTGAGTCCTAGTACCGAGCCCATGAGTAGCTAGTACGATTACAAAAATGACTCGAGTACGACTTAGTAACTACAGTCTGGATCAAGTCGACCGATTTCACCGGACAAATCATCAGAAAGAGTGGCTGACACGTCGAAATACATATCTGCTGAAAAAGAGGCTGGAGCGAACCCCCGCGCCTGTTGACCTCACTTGAATGGTATGAAGCAGCTGCTTCTTCCTTGTTGGCCCATAATGCGTACATTATCCCATATTGCTTGGTCTTGCGGACACATGATCCTATGATTGTGGGTATGATGGAATTTGTGTGTCAGCTTCCTTATCGGGAGTACAAGAACCTAATATTTAATTTAGACTGGTTCAATTGGTAAAAAAAAAAGGGGGGGGATATTTTGAACAGTTTTGACACCTTCAATTTTAAGTTGTAAACGAGATAACTTGACCCCACTTGGATCGATGAAACTCATATTGGGCATGTGTGTCTCTCATAATAAGTTACATGATCCCCATTGTTTTTTCGGATCACGCCAATCTCGTCTACACGATAAGTCTAGAATTCAGTTTGCATGAAAGCAATCATTAGGCCTTCCCTTTTGGCATTTTGGGATTGAGGTGACCATGGTCCCAGTTTGATACGAATGGCATTGAGGACATGGAGTATGTACTGTGTGTCGCTTGATACTGAGAAAAATTGTATCCCGCTTGAAGTGCGAGAAACTGGTTTGCTAGTTTTAAATGACATTTGTTCAAATTAAACGTCACTCATAACAAATTGGTCATTGTTAGGGTTGAATCGAGGTCCCCGTGTCAAAAAATTTGTTTGTTTTTTTTTCAATCTCAAGAGGGGGCCAATGCAGGAGCGACCGATTTGGCTCCCAGGCCCCCCTTAGCTTCGCCACTGAATGTATTTGACCCAGATGTAGAAAAGATATCATTTTGATGCAGTGCTATCAAATCATTAGTGGTTTTGTTTTTAATGTTATTAGACGGACCCGATGGGTGGGCTACACCTGAGAACTTGATGAATCAATCAACTCTGCAAAAGATTATTAGTGAGCAGTTCCAGGAAATTTGTGTGAAGCAAATGAAAATTTGTAATTGACTGGTGCCACTCGGTAGGATTACACCCCATCACAGGTGGCACAGGATTCGACTGAAGTGGGGAGTGAGTGAGCAAGGTGCCCGACACGCAGCCCCTTCTCACTTTCCCTTTCCAAGATTTCTATTCAAGAAATTCTTTTAATATTTCACATGTAAGCATGCCCGGGCTCTTCAACAAAATCAGACCAAATGACTTGGTTGGTGGGAGAGGGGATCGGTTGAAGGGGGGAATAGGCTCAGTGATGCTTCCCCCCGTCTGGCTCATCCACCCCTCCATTAGCAACAGGAAGTGGTCCAGACATGCCAGAAGGTACTGGCAGTGGCGGCGCCATGATTTCCCCCGACCGAGTGCCCCGACGGAGGGCAGGTTCACCAACAAGCCTCAGCCTACCACCAGGTCAAAAACCCTGCATTTTTTTTTATGTTTGATTCTTTGAACATTTTTTTCCAAAAAGAAAAATAATTAAACCAGAATGCCATTTGTTTACTCTCAGTGGCATCCCACTCATCATGCGCTCTCAGTAGAATAGGGTTCGGTATTCCCGATAACTGGACACTGGGAGTACATGATGATTTGCGCCGTGAGAAAACACCTCTCAACACAAAGGCAGAACAGGGGTAGTCGTTTCGATACTTGCCATCAATAGATATCGTGCTGTCAAAGGTTTTAACTTTGTGCTCTTTGTGACCTGAACGACCTTGAACAAGGCACTAAAACGATAAGGTTCATTCTCACTACATGATCAACTCACGTGCTTAATTGGAACTTGATTATCGTTTGCGTTCGTTAGACTCGTGCTGACAAGGGTGTACACAACACACCACCACCCAACACAACACGCATCACACACCCAACCAGAGAGAGAGAGAGACACGCACACATACGCACACATATTACTGCAAGATTAATTTTGCCTTGCGAGGAATAAAACAAACACAACAGTAGCGGTATGCCCCCGCCCCCCCCGCCGTTGACTGAGTGATGTATTGAACTGGTTTAAAGAATTGTAAATACTGTCCACTTGGGCTGTGGTTTCAGTATCATCCCCCTCCTGCAGCTAGGTGCTGTTCTCAGTGTGTGTTCCAAACTCTCCTTCCCTTTTCCTCTTTCTTCTGAGATCTGGACAATTGTGAGTACTTGAAAGTTGTGTCTAGTGGTACCCACACAGACGAACACAGAAATTCTCTTCACGCTAATCGTAAATCCTCCTCCAAAATGTTTTCACCAGTGACGAGGCGTCAATTTCGAACATGAAATTTAACAGCTTTTCAAAGCTGTTTCCTTCACCCTTGTAAGAGGACATAAAAAGAGATGTGATAGTAGTGGTTTAGTACTTCAGTGCAATTGATAATAATAACAATCATAATAATTGCCCTTATTGATTGTTTTGCAAGGAGACGAGCTGGATCGTCAGAAAAAGTGACCCCGCAGGTCCCGAGGTCAAATGCGGTCAATAGGTCAAATGCGGTCAATAGGTCAAATGAAGTCAACGTAAGTCACCAATTGTATATGCACATACGAACAAAATCCCCCATTACGCCAACCCCCTAAAATGTTTCCTTAAATCTGCTGACGACACGTGCATCTTAGGTCTTATTGCGAAGAATGGTCCACCTTTACAAATTGGTATCAAGTAAAACAGGTTGAAGCTAAACGTGTCAAAACGAAAGAGCTAACTTGTTTTGATTTCATTCCGCCGTAGTGGACACTAATCGAAAGCATTTCATGCAAACGAGGAGTAGAACAAGTTAATTCCTATAAGTTACTCAGTTACCATACTGACAATTGAGATTGGGTGCATGTTGTACTTGTACTGCTAAACATAACCCGGCCGGCGTGTTCTTACATGGGGCACTATGGAATCCTCTTCATTCAGACTGGACAATACCCTCATTTCTCTATGGGCGGACATCGAGAGCATTTTACGTGTGGATTGTCCGCAATTAAGGGGAGTAATACAACAGTTAGAACCTGGCAAGCTAAAACAATAGACAGAAAATCGAGGCGAGTTTGCCGTCCCAGGAACCGATTATCTAATGAGCTTATATATTATGACAACACAAAGAACATTAGCCAATCACGTCGTCTGAACACCCCTTAAGCGAGTCAGGAGAGGTCAAATACAGCATCGAACATGCAGACCGTTGTTATTAATGCCGAACTTAGAGGTATAGAAAGTATTTCTTTTTGGCCCCAGGTCTATTCTAAATCGTGCCATAAGTTTCGTGAGAATAAGTATGTGCATGTGCCAGAATATTGGAGTGGGTATTAGTCTTTTTGTAGTTTTGTATATTATTGCCTCATGAATGATTATTAGTATTCTTAAACTGTTCTATGAATGAAGATGAAGTGCATTGTAATCCCTGTTCTTATCTTATGTTTCTCATTATGTTATATCCATAATCCGCTCTTAAGGAGTATTCGTAATAGTCATGCAAGTCGTTGCGTTTGGTATTTGTTTTTCCAACAAAATGAAGTTAATAATAACAGAGCAATTCTGCAGAATAACATGGGGATGGAAGTGCATTAGAAACCCTGGGGGCTGATCAAGAAGCAGTACACTCCCGAAAACAAGTATACCAATACACGTTTTTGCGAAACAATAAGTAACAATCAACTATTACCATATTCTAACCCCCCCCCCCCCTACCACCACTCCCCTTCCCCAATACCCTATACGGGTCTAGTGGCAACGTTTCAGAAATATATTGACTCTTATTTTTGCAGGTTTGGAATCGTAAGGAGCTTGGGATTTGAGGCAATTTATTCCGTAAAAAAGTCGACAGTAAGTAATGGAAACTGAGTTGACGATGAGACGACTCGGTAAACTAGTGATGCAACTCCGTTGCTTGTCTAGTGCTGTAGCTGTTAACAGAATTGTTTGCTTATGGAATGAACTGAACCAACTAGGAAGGAGTCCATTCAAGCAGCGGTAGGGGAACGTAGCGATCATTCTTAAGTGATCATATTCATTCAATGTCAGAAAGGATTTGAAAAGAGAGAACATGGGGTAGTGTTTGTACATGGCAAGGCTAAGCAATATTCCGTATTAATGCGATTGTGTATAATAAAGAGTAAACAATGGTTTCAAGCGCCTATATGGTATCTGACCATACAGTTGAGCAGATCCAATGCTCGAGATGAATAGTCCTCAATATTCGACGGGGTAAGAGTGTTTTAATTTACAGATTATAGATTACATCAATCCACGTAGCAACTTGTAACCAATCCCCTTGCCACTGGGCTTGGGAAAAAAAAGATCACTCCAGCCAAATTTGGGTCAATGGCTACACCAAGGAATTTAATGGAATTAACCCTGCAGAAAGTCTCCACCTTATTCAAACATTGTAATTTGGGTTTCTAGAATTGCATACTATATTTTGGTTTTGTACTGCAAACCAGGCAGCAACTCCTCACAGACAAGACTTTGCAAAGGCGTAGCATGTCTCCAGTGTGCAAAATATGTTCGTATCGTCAGCAAAGAGAATCATTGAACATGCATTTGATTTACCATTTGATATATCATTTTCCGATAATGGAACAATAAGGGCTCCCAGTAGGGAGCCCGGTGGCACACCGCATTCATGATGAGAGGAGATGAGAACTTTACAGTAAGTATATTGCTTCCTATTTGATAATAAGCACTAGCAAACCTATGATTATTGTTTTGTTGCAAAGACAGTCTGGTCGTCACAAACAATTGACCCGCAGGTCCCAGGTCAAATTAGGTTCAAGTAGTTACCAGATTACTCCGCTTGACGACCAAACTTTCCCTTACGAGAAGTTTCGTTGCAATATTTATAAGAATTGCCCTGTGGTGGCCTTCAATGACCTAGTCTTGCGTTACGATACGATTATTATTTTGAATTGTCCTTATCTGTCTGTACAAAAAAATAAACAGCCCGACTAGCTTAAATAATACGCTGGTCGGTACAGAAGAAAGGTGGTGGCGCACTGCGGAATCTGTAAGCCGGTAATCGGGAATATCTCGTCTTAACACAAGACTATCAATGCCCTTACTGACGCCAAAAGCAATAGAGCTCATCCTCATCATATGTGCAACCACCCACATACCTATATGAACTGATACATACATTTGTTCATTAGATATGTGTTTACCTGGAAAAAGTTTGGTGACTTTTTTCATGCTCTTAACTTGAATGAACCTTGATAGATTTATTCCACCACATGACAACCCACGTGCTCAATTTGAAATTGCTACATGCTTGCGTTCTTTATATATGGTGCTGACACGGGGTGCCACACACACACACCCACACCGCACACAACACCCACAACACACAACCAACACACACACGCACGCACGCACGCACGCACGCACGCACACAAGCACGGTGCGTTATCGCATAGATTCCTTTTGCCTTCGGCAGGAATCAAAAGGGCTTTTTCTTGTGTCTATCACGGGCGAACTTATAGCAGGCTTACTATAGATGGTCTTCGGTCCCCCCCCCCGCCCCCCACCACGCATCGGTGATCGCCCTGCGTTTTTCCCAGATACCAACGACGGCAAGACGACACTGCTTGCAATACCTATATTGATGTGTGGCGTGACTCTCCTTCAGCATTGACTTGAACCGACTTGACTTTAGTCTATACCGCTCATTGCTGTTGGGTTAAATTTTTTGGTAGACGAAATGATCGGCACGTTAGGATTAGCGGGAGCTGGAAATTGTAGTCAAAGGGCGCACCCTCCCCCTATTTGGACGTCTTACGCTGCAAGTCTGAACACCAGTTGTTTCATTTACACGTTTCCTGTTTCAACATTTGAATCATCGTTGAGTTTATTATATAAATGTATAACGCTGTTCGCAAATATTTTACGCAGATCGCATTTGCTAAACTACTTTTAATACTCTGCCTCAGCTAGTTGAAGATGCCCCTGCTCCATTCGGCGCTCTATACCATTCCACCACGATACCCCAATTAGCACCTGATGGAGAGAGCAGAGATTAATCACGTTACTCGACGGTCTCAGGAGGGCGGCACAGCTGCCTGGAACTCGACTATGTCTTTCATTCTTGGCGTGCAAAGGGGTTTTTCTATACCCGTATACGGTTATGCACTGTGCGTCACAGGTATATGTTTTGTATCTGTGGTGCTGACGCCCTTTGTCAGCACGATATCGAAGAACGCAAGCATTATCCAGTTCAAATAGACACGTGTGTGTTGCTCATGTGGAGAAGATGAACACACCTTATTGTTTTTAGTGCGTTCTAAGTCTTTCGAGTCACAACAGGACAAAGTCCAAAAAAACTTGCCAGCACAATATCTATGAATGCAAGTATCTACACGTTCATATTAGGTATTGAGTTTGCCATCATGATGTGTATGAACCCTACTGTTTTTGGTGTCAGTCTAGGTCATTGACGGTCACCATAGAACAATCCTGCTTATTTTGGCACGAAACTTTCAAATCCGATGTCGCTTGAACACTGGATGGCCTAAAACCCGTCTATCCATGCGCTCTCTTCAGTTATGGTCTTCTTACAGGGTGAAACACTTCAACACACTGATCAATTTCATTTCGACATTGACTTCTGGGCACGGAAAAATCTTAGATGAATAGCGTACAGGGAATTTATGTTCATCTGTGTACGCCAAAAGTGATCAGCACCTATTCTCATTAATATTACTTTTTTGCAGTACCCATTCACGTGTCGATACAGTG
>JAODTK010005569.1:0-219973 GCA_026419785.1 Sclerodactyla briareus
GTTGTCGCAAATCAAAGGGAGCCATAACAATCCTTCTTTTAAAAAGCTTGCCAGCACCACATGAATTGAATCAGTTCGGTCACTCTCGTGTTTGTTCGCTATTATAGTCAACCACAGCCTCAGATACCTGGCTCAAAAAATTCGCTTGAGCAGTGAGTGGATTTCTCGGATTCAAATAAACGTGTTATAGGCGAACTGAGAAATTCACTGTTGAGAGAAAAAAGTTGCCGGTAACTTTGCGTTTGGATGGTTACCTTCATTTGAGTAATTTAACAGCGAATCGGTCAGCTTTTCGTATTATTTCCTCGGCTGAATTTGGCTGAATCGAAAGACCTCGCGTCAAGGGTCCGGCCATCTTTTCAATCTGTTTGAGGTAACTGAATATTCCAAAAGGAAATGGGCGTGGTTGAGATCATCGGCTTCCTTCGAGAAGGTGAAACCGGTAGCGAAAAAAAAAAAATTATGACATTGTTTTTTTTCAGACAGTTGATAGTAATTTCCGGCCAATTCGCTGAATTGGTCGAAAATAAACGAATCCATCACCTTGCACCACCGGATTTACGTTTTCAGTTTAAATACAGTCATTACTGTGAGTTACCATAATTTACATAAATTATACGCTGACATAGCACTATCATGTACGCAACCACAGCCTGTGGTAGCCTACTCTGAAAAAACACTGCACAATGTTGTGTAAGCCACACACCCCTTATAGTGTTTGTGTGACTCTATTACACAATCATTGTTAACATATCCGCACGAATTGTTACCTTCACACACAGCTTGCCCCTATTGCGATTTATTACAAACATCGCGATAGTGTGTAGTTACACGATGTTTGGATGATAACTTCACACAACATTTCCACGTCCGATTTAACAACGTTTCTTATGGTATGCAATTTTTCCAATTATCATTTGGGTGTGTGCAACTACTGGCGATTAAAACTGAAACAAATTTTTCGTAGCGTCATTCATTACAAAAATGGAGATTTCAGCAATGCGAGCCCTATGTTTTTTTACGAGTGATACATTCACCTTGTTGAATAAGTTCAGCTTCCTTCCCCCACACTCAGCCCGTACGCTATATCTAGATAACCCGAAACGCGCAAAAGCACTCGTAAGGCTATATGCTCATACAGGAGAAGAGTAAAGGTAAACTATTAAATGTATCAAGAAACCTAAATTGACCTTCCTCATTAAAAGGGTGCCGAAATACATCAACACGCAACCAAAGTTTGATCACATCACTCCTATTATCGATATTTACATTGGCTCCCTGTCCAAGTTATAGATCAAGTTCAAGTTCTTCCTACTTTTAACTGCTTCCAGGATTGGGCTCCAGATAATCTTTCCGATTGGTTTTTCCTGGTACTTTCCCAGCCCGTAACCTTCCGCTCTGGTAACATGTTCCTTCTGAATGAGCCGCATGTTCGAGGTAGTCGATCCATGTTTTCGGGACCGTGCTTTCCAGCACTTTGCCCTTCTTTATGAACGGCTACCATGTATAATTGTCTTGCCCAAGATTGATTTTTTGTACGTCCATTTTTTTAATAGCTTTGAATTAGTATGTTGTTTTGGATGCTAGGTATTAGCAAAATAGTTATTATTGTATTTTTTACTACTGTATAGAGCGCCTAAGATTACCTTGTAGAATTGTGCCCTTTATAATTTCTTCTACTCTATACTATATTCTATAACCACGGGTGGGTGGGAAATTTCCCCAACCCTTTTGGAAGTGGGAATGGTAACAACCCCCCCCCCCCTCCTTTTTCAGGCAATGTTCTTCTTAGGAGAAGCATTTTTTGCCATCACCATGTCTCTATCTGTTCCCGCACGAAAATATGAGTGTAATCCCCAAATATTCTCTTCTCTATGTCCGAGCTTCCTGTATATTTGGAATTAGTATAATGTAAAAAACAGGCAAACATTCCGCGTATACAGTAGCAATTTGAAGATGAATGTGGTGTTGCCGTTAGTGTATTCAACGAGACCTAATTATATCCGCGTAATCTCATTCGTCAGCTTTGTCATTGACACTCCGCTTAGATACTGTTAGACGAGAGCGGTGCATATCAACGCACAACTAATGTTAACAACAACGACTTGTTGTTGTTTGTTTTTATATTTGTTTCACATAAACATATACGTACTTTAGTGGTAAGTGTATTCTGTACATCACTATCTATAAACTCAACTTTTAACATCAATCTCTGTTGTTCGAAGAAGAACATTTCTTTCTCTCTTTCTCTTTCCATTCTCCAGTGGTAATCTCGTTTAGAATAATGTTAACATAACGAGTTCAAATGTAAGTCATAGCCCATATCATAACTGGCAGGCGTTCGTTCGTTGGCCGCAGTCTGACGTCATTGGTTTAAACGCAGTATGCTTGTCAACGCCTCTTCATTCTACTGATACGCGTGCATGTTTGCGTGCACTCTATAATCTGATAATCGTCACGACCCTGTGAGCGGTTACGCTGCCAATGGATTAAATGATCATTGTCATATGGAACCCCGATGTCTGCTCCGCCGTTAATGCAGGTATGAGAATCCCTAATTAGTTTTGATCGCTGAGAAGGAGCGGCGGAAAATCCCACGAACTAGTATGTTCTATTTTCAATTTAGATGTCGAAATGAACAACGACACGCTGCAGGTGCGTTAGCTCATGAAGTTAATGGTGCTTACTGAGTAACGCTTTGCCGATATGGGATTAGTATTATTATTATTCTTATTATTATTAGTATTATTATTATAAAATCCACAATCTGAGTTGTTTGCTTTTTGGCTTCCCAATTTCGCTGTTGTTGACGTAATGCAACGTATTCCCCCCTCATAAAATCGCAATTTAATGGGCTGATCGTACAGTAGAGGCTTTGACCCACATACAATAAGTAAGCCATCCACTCCTCATCGCAAAATGCCCACCGGCACTGACTGATCGATTCGACAATAATCAGCATACCTCAGTCCGTATTTAAAAGCTATAGCAGTGATTGAGTGAACGTGTGTAGGGCCCCCACCCCGAGGTCGAACTCATTACAATTAGAGAAATGATAAACACATAGGAGATAGCACTGCACAGCCACTGGCTGTATGTGGACGTGATTGCAGCCAGATTCAAGAAGATAAACCACTCTCTTCAAAGTTCAACCGCTATTTTTTCCGGCTGCGATCATAACCAATTATTTTGTCGATATTTGCATGGGTTAGGCAGTTATTAGAACCTGATATATCGCCGCTTGACATAACTTGCCGAGGAATTCATGCGGGAATTAACGAATCACACGAATTGTTCCAAATATTGGAGGACAACTGCAGGCTTGTATATATTGAGGATAATGAAAATCTATCATAGGCCCAAGACCCATTCCAATGAGATTGTTCCTAGTGGAGTAATTGGCCTTTAAATGTTTGGCCCATCAGCAGAGAATGGGGAGAATCCCAAATGCGCAATAATGATGACATTCACATTAAACAACAGGAAAATTATGTTATGTACTTCATTGGTTGAATAAGTCAACGTTCGCAGAAGTCTGTTGCTTTCTCTCACCAAGTAACCATCAACACCTACCAACTCGCTACAGCTATCCTCTCCCATGTGACTAAATGCTTTTCGAAGATGAAGGTATTGTGTGAATTAATTTGAAAAACAAAAATGCTTGGCAGGGTTGTGCAAGTATGACATCATCATTATTGCATGGTGGGGATGCTTTTCGATCTTGTTGCATGCAATACCATGCAAAAAATTCAGGGACTGTAACTCCGTAACGGAAAGTATGGTAACCGAATGAACTCGGGTTGGATGACGCTTCAGTTTTTTTGTTTTTGTTCCAGTTAGTCTTTAAAGGTATATTAGCCTATTTATAAAATTAAATTTGAAATGAAACACACTCAAGGAAAAATCATTAAAAGGGTCCAAACGCGGATGCTCGCATTCTTCAATAAGGCAGGTCGGAGTTACAGTGTAATGGAGCTATAATGATCTCGTGTCAAAGGTCATGAGGAACGACGACAGTTCGAAATTGAAACTGTAGAGTGGGGGAGAACGATCTTTCGGAAATCCCCTGCCGAAAATAACAAATCATGCCAACAACAGAACTTCACAGATTTCCCCCATACTCACATCAACAATAACATCGAAAACATGGTATGAATTGGCTGTGTATTCAATGTGGGACAGGCAAAAAATGAGCCCGTAAAACTATATTGCTATGCCCGAACTGTTCAGTGGTGAGCATGATCACTTACAAACACGAATGGGCTTATCTGATCGGTTCCTTGACTTTTGTGATTAGAGTTCATGGCGAGTTTGCATATAACAATCGAGAATGATGCGACTAGATTGACACGATAAACTGTTTACTCAGCGATGGCGCGCTGCTTCGGAGTTATTTCCTGGTAAAGGTATTCGTAGTTTATATCCTTGGTAGGGTTGGGGATTCGGATGATGAGGTTCAGTTTAGCTAATGACTCTTTGTTGAAAGATGTGTTTCGAAGATCTAATATACCAGGCGAGTACCCTCGAAGATTGAGGTTGGTGCCCCACGATCGTCGTGACAATGGAAAAACTCAAAGAAGTCAATTTTGAAGACATGGATCAAATCAACCCCGAACAGGGGGGTCCCTGG
The DNA here is from genome assembly GCA_026419785.1 of Sclerodactyla briareus. Lineage (NCBI taxonomy): Eukaryota > Metazoa > Echinodermata > Holothuroidea > Dendrochirotida > Sclerodactylidae > Sclerodactyla > Sclerodactyla briareus. The sequence goes on from JAODTK010005569.1 coordinate 4,631, forward strand.
GGGACACGCCTCAGCTCCATGGAAAGTATCCCAATACGCGGAGTCTTCCTCGTACGGATTATCTCTCAGGCTACTAATTAATGTAGTAGCCCTCCTTGACCTTTTCAATCAACTGCTTTATCTTCACGAAATGAGGGTCCACACTCGGCCGATCTCGAGTGAGGTTTCACTAGGTGGTTACGTTAGTGTAGCCAACCACAGAAATTATTCTCGACGGAGGCAGTGCCCTTCAACCCTTGCCTTCCAGGCATAACTGGTATATGGCTGCAGTAACAAGCAGGATGATGGTAGCGCTGACGTGAAGCCAATGGTCCGTGGAGCTAAAACTCTCCATGCGATGACGATGAACGTTCATTATTGTTCTTCTGGAGGGTGAACACTAAAATAGAGCCTATGAGTTGATCATATGTATATTCCTAATCAACTGTGAACTCTCGTTCGACACGCGTTACTTTAGACAGAGGAGGACAGTGCTGGAACTCGGGCGTGATATTTAGAAAAAACACTGGTAGTCTATTGTCCTCGTAAAGTGGCGGTTACTTTAATTAGTGCTAAACACATGTCCACACAACACAGTATTGTCAGTCTGGACGAAGACTATCAGTAGATTATTGTTATTTTGCAACCAGTTCGCAATCTCGTGTTACTCTAGTTAAGGGATACGGGAAGAGGGGAGGGGTCTCTGATAGTTTCCTTTCACAATGCAACCCATCCCCAACCCCACCAAAAAAAAAGAACAAAACCCCGTGACGCTGAATCATACGGACAACAACGGTTTTCCCACGCTGGTTCCCCAGTAGATTTACACTTAATAAATGTGTGTCGGAATGTACCAACACTGTGTAACTAGCAAACTTATTCCGGTGATGTGTGGGACATTACACAATTATGCGAATAATACACAATGATGTGTAAGTTTCGGACACAACCACAGGAATAGCGTTTGCTAGTTACAAAAATTTGAGCGTGGAACATGCTACGGTTTTGGGAACCAAGCCTGGCATAAATTTCACGTGTACCCGGCATATGTCAAGTCCTCAGGAAAACCATACTCCAAAAATGACTTGGCACTTAGCTCTTCCGGGGATTTGACTTGTATATACGGTACGTACACCGAAGACTAACGATATTACCGGGGTTAGGACACACAGAACAAGGAAGTCGAGATCACCCACATTAGACTGTGTGACTTACTCTACAGCTGAAAAAAGCCTGAATCAAAGTCTACACGGACTGACATATCACCCAATTGTCAGCAAACAGTATTCTTGTTTCCCCATGAAGCTGTCATTCGGAGCGATGCAAATCAATTTTGTGTCAAGGGTTGGTGGAAGCCGGGCCAGCGGGACAGAAGGGCAAGGCCTTTAGTGGGCAAAGAACAAGGCGGGGAGGCTGTCTGTCAACTGATCAATGTATACTCATAGAGGTGAGATGGTTGATTCTTGAAAGAATAATATTGGATACGGTCGGGAACAGCTATGCAACAATCTAACATGCACAACGTAAGGGCGTTCCGGGATTGGATTGTGTGTTGTTGCAATTGAGTTCCACGACGTTGATTTCACTCTAGACTGCTACAGGCTTCCATTTTCAAGTTTCATGCTTGTTGCCGTTTTTACCGATTTTATCACAAGACGGTGAAACGTAGATAGGGTGGTGAAAGTTAGTGGCGTGGACCCAATGTGTAGCTTCACGGCAGCAGTGGTTATAGAGACGAATGAAGGTAAATATTTATTTTACAAAGCAACCCTTCTCGACAAGGCGATTATACCAGTGTTGTAAAATGTTATTGCTGCGCTAGGGTCGACAAATGGAACCAGTGTCATTGATTCAGTCATGATTCACTCTTAAAACGTGCTGACTTGTTACATCGGCGTGTCGTAAAAGTACCACCCAGCCCTCTAAAGCCAGTCACATTGGTAACGATGAAAACGCCCGAAATTGCAGAAGGGAGAGGCAACACCACTGAGCGATTAGATGACCGTCGAAATAAAATCGCCTGCTGATTGGGGGCAACGGTATATCGTAAGTCCGTTCGCCATACAAGATTATTGCAAAGCCTATAGGAGTCCGGGTCACCCGGGTCGGTCATTTAGGATTCCTAACCAAATATATAAAAAGGTATAAGAAACCGGTCTTAAAGTGTATTTTGAATCGTGTGCGTTGATTTGAAGCAAATTATGCAGCCATGATTAAAACCTGTTTGATTGGAACCGATTTATCAATAAACCGGTATTGTCTGAATTTAAAGTGTAAATGATGTTCTTCACATACTTACAAGATAGGATACTAAAAAAAAAATAGGCTGGGGGGGGGGGTCGTGTAACTTGTCAGGGCGAAGCACGAGGAGAGTGGTTCAGTGACACTTTGCAAGGAAGGAGGGAAATAGGGGTCACCAGACGTTTATCCTATGCGTTGGCTGTACTGGCAGTTGCGATGAGCGCGGTCTTCACTTCGTGGGGTTCCGGTTCTACTCGCAGTGGATTCCGGTTTGTGTCGGTCGGCTGTGAGCAGTCACAGAACTTGAACTTTGGTGCTCATCTACGATCAATAGTCTTTTTTTGCTTTCGAACCAAGGACATATTACGCTAGACAGCGACCGCGTGATTGAGGGACGCCTCCACAAACTAATTGACCAGGGGACAACATCATGCAAGGTGACGTCAAATTTCATCATTATGATATTATGTGGGTCGTATGCAGAAGTTTCGATTATTGTGGGACGGAATGTATAGGCTAGTTTCTCAGAAAATGGTCTAGTTTTTCCCAACATCGATGGTCCAAAATTGGTGTTGCGATATAATATTGCCTGTGTTATGTGAACAGCACCAGTGGAGCACATCATGTGAAAAAAGTGCGTGAGTTTGTGTGTGGTGTGTGTGTGTGTTGGTGGAGGGGGGGGGGGGGTATGAGGCCTTCATTCTCCCCCTATACGCCCCATGGACAACACCAATTTAAACGAAATCAGTTTACCACCACAATTCGATGCGAGTTCATGGGTATGAAATAGGCTCTTTCTATTCATGTAGGCTTTGGAGCAATCTACTGCAACATCGAGGTGTGAAGCTCAATATTCCAACCGTATCGTCCATTGTTTAGGGGGCCGGGATGTGAAACGATGATGCCTCTATATTTTTAGTACGTGTTCCAATGCTGACACAGAAGGCCTATACCAGCTGTTATAAACCACTTTCGTTCAGTTACAGCGTGCAACTATTACCCTCGGTGCAAAGCGAACATGGGACTATTATTATGAATACTGCAATTCGAGTCTCATACCAGTATAATTTTTATAATTATAAGCCTAGCGAGTAGCGCTTACGTTGATTAAGTTGTTCAATTGTAGCTTAGAGTGATTCGGAGGGGTTTTGAAGAATGATGACGTGGCAAATTTAAAAATTTATTCCCATGGATGATTCGAACCTTCCTATTTGAAAGGCCTACCATGGAAACTGGAAGACGTTTATTATTTGATGGCGTTGATCGTTTCGTGGGTTTTCCGCCCTAATCGCTAATCCAAGGGATTATAATACTGTTCAATAAACATTCGTACTAACACTTTTTTGTAATACACATCGTTTTTCGTTACATTACATAATCTAGCGGTTCGTCGTTTTCACTTTCAATGCTATCCATTACATAAGCGACTGGCTGCAGTTAGCTTTGTTTATATGGCCACGAGCACATACTAACCAGATTCGGGCTAGGAATTCCATAGACCGTATGCGTATCCGTGCTGGATTTGAAAATAACGTATTACGAACCGAAATTTGTTCAGAAGAGAAATCAAGGGAGTTTTATGCGAAAATACCATGAAACGGCGCAGCCCATGCATTGTCGAGCTTGGCTTTTGAGGAAGATATTCCATAAAACGGCTTCGCGTGAACGCATCCGTATACGCATGGGTACATGGCGTGTTTTGCATAGTCACGGAATTGTTTGCCTTCATTTATAACTTTTTTGCCTCTATAAACCAATATCTGCTACTTACTCACAAACTGAATAGGAACATACTCTGATACTGGGCCCCATCTGAGTTCGCGTGAATTCGCGATTTTCCACATCTCCCGGAGCGCATACGCATCTATGAATCCCAGCCTAAGGGCCGTCAACTATAACGATATCTGTCGTGCACGATCCGATATTAGTGGTTCAGGCCGATTATTGATACCGGGCCTATCAATATACGGCTGAACACCCTGCCACATGAATGAGACTTGATTCGCGATTTGCCAAACCATTCCATGTGGAAAGCCCGTCCACGTGTTGATAATCACATATTACTATTTATTGTTGAGCTCAACGATTTAGCGTACGACTCTTACCATTTTTTCGATATGACTCATTTATGGTAATGATTTTTTTTCGGAACACTTTCGATCTTGCAAGAATATTGTGATTTAATTTCTAGTATTCATAACAATTGTTCCCACACAGACCCGTCCTTCGGGGTTTAAGCTTGAAATCTAAAAAGATCGTGTAACATAACGTGAAAATCTTATATGTGACCGCCTTAGGCCGAAATCCATAGATGCTTAGCGTATCCGGGCTCGAGTTAAAATCACATATTACGGAAACGAAAGTTTTGTTCAATGAAAAACACTATAGGTGTAGCGAACAGGACATAAAAGGCAGCAGCCCTGCGCTTGTCCGTGCTTGGTGGCGTTTTTGATGAAAGAATATTCCACAGAATTCATCCGGTGATACGCATCTGCAATCTGCATACGCATTGGTACATGTTCTTATTCGCCTATTCAGTCCGGTTTGCCTTCATTTATGTAGTTTGGTGGCGTCTGTGGCACAACATCTGTTGTTTTTGCAACTAAATGCAACATATTCAAAGACTATCCCCCGCTCAGTGGAACGTAAATTGTGCGATTTTTCACATACCATACGCATCTATGGTTCCATCCAAGGGGCTGGGAATTCCATAATGCGTATGCGTATCAGGCGGATGTCGGCATCACATATTTATGAAACGAACGTTTGTTCAGAAGATAAAACACTCTAAATTGTATTCGAAAAAGACCATAAAACGGGCAGCAGCCCATGTATATTGTCCAGTTCTTGGCTTTTAAGAAAGATATTTCCTGGAATTTCATTCCGCGGGATACGGCACCGCTACGGCAATGGTACTGTGCTTATATTGCTTTTCATTCAAGGCGTTGGTTAGCCTTCATTTATGATTTTATGGCCTCTGCGAACCAAATCTTCGTTGCAAACGAAATATAACAATGAGAACTGTAACTATTGTAGTGTTACGAAACCATCCGTTGAGATACCTTATCGTGGGCGTACCCAGGGATGTTTGGTCCAACGGTGAGGTGCGCTCGTAGAGGTGTCCTTTAGTGTAGGTATGTGTGTTTGTTGTGTTCGTGGATTGTGTTTGTGCGTTTGCGAGCTCGCGCGCGCGTGGGTGGGGTGTGTGTGTACGTTTGCATGTCCCTCAGATTTTGATGATTTTCGCAAATATTTCCAGTTCGGGAGTGGGCCGCACTGGGAAAGTGATGAATTATTCTGGTCATAATTGTTCATTAGGGAAATGTTGCTTTTTTCAAGAATATTTGCAAGATTGCTAGGAATGAACGAATTTCAGCGAAAGAAACCAATATAGTTTCAGATGAGATTGACATGAGATGAGATTATTATTAGATTATTCTTATTATTATATTATTATTATATTATTATTATTATTATTATTATTTGGGGTTGGGGTGTCCATTGCCCTGCAGGAGTCACTTCAATTTGCGACACGTCTAACCGGTGAGTAACTCCCATTTGTGTAAATTAAAATGAATTGGGGTAAATTTATTGGCTATTACACAAATCCTGGACGCACAATGCCTGTGTGTAACGTACGTTTTTTTTTTTTTTATTCTCACACGATCAGAAGAGTCATGTAATCTCATTTATACTTGGCCTCTGGAGTCCACCACAGCGTTTTCATAGCACCAGTAGTTCGACTCTATTTTCCCAGGGTATATATTTTTTCGATTGTCGCTCGTATTTCTACTTTCCAGTTTTGCCAATTCAGACAAATTGGGTTCGGCCCCGAAACGAACCTGTTCATATTGACGTATTACGCATCGACGTCCATTAAGCGTGAGCTTGCGTTTCTTGTCCTTCCGGTGTATAATTCTGACAACTGGAATGGGGTCAGTTGCGTATGTAGGAATGCTCGGCTTGGCACGCACCTAGAGTATGTGAGGACTCTGTCTGTTTGCGCTTAGTGTTTTGCTCCCCCCCCCCCTCCCCCTGCCGATCTGCCGACAGAGCTGCCCGAGAACAGATACCAATATAACACGGAAATTGCTTCCGTAACAACCAGTTTCCTTGAGTATAACACATACTGTAGTAGCAGAAATCGAATCCGATACGAAGCCCGTAAAAATTAAGAACGGACCAGCGCGTACTCAATAAGAAAGTATGTCGAAGGCGAGCTTCTCGTAGCTGTTCTAATGCATGTCCTAATATTTGTTCAATAATTTAGCGCGTCCACCTTCTCAGACCTTATTCTACAAGTCTAATCAGGGAAATCTTTGCTAGGAAGTTAAGATTCCATAAATTCGGTTGCCGAGCCGTATGAAAGTAAAGATCGAGTTTGCAATTGGATAAAATAGCGAACAGAGTCAAATAAACTCAGCTCCGCCAAGGAAGATATTTTCTCGGAAACCGAAATTCATTTTTGGTTATGCGGCATCGACGTCGTATTGCACAAGTGTAGTTTTCTTACGTACGCATGCCGTTGCAAGCATTTTTTTTTTTTGGGGGGTGGGTAAAGGTCCATGAATCCGACCACACTTTGGAATCGGAGAGGGGGGGGGCGGGTTTTCAAAATTAAAACGTGACTGCTCCAGCCGATCCGACTAGGCTTATTCAAAAATACGTGATACCCAGTAACCCCATAAGTACACTGCATTATACAGCGGAGTCATGCATGAAGAGTGCATGCTGTGTTACCCGGCACTCCGTATTTCGTTGCCTCATGGATAATACTCCTAAAGCACCTCATTTCTCTCACTGCTATTTTCCATGGGTATGTTACGCCAATGGGATATCAATCGAATCATTCATTAGCTACTTAAGCCGAAATATTTCAATCATGTGAATCACACTGAACCCCTTCTGGAGATTCAGCTATATTTAGGGTAAAATGATTTCGGAGATCCGAAAAATGGCTCCATTTTGAATCAAACAGAATTTGTCGGATTACTGTGTTACAGTCGTTCGAGCATAGGAACGAAAAAGGAGGTGAGCGCACGGAATTTGCATTGTCGCGATTCCATAAGTTAACATGTTCACGCACTAGATCTGGTTCTCAACACAGGAGTTCCCTGATTTCCAAAAGGGACTTCCTTTCCCGGAATGAGTTCATTTAAATGTCGAACAGGGGTAATATTTGACGACTGCCTTCGTCACAGAATATCAGTCTTGCATAAAATTGACGTATGTTTAGACATTATCGAGATCATGCTCGCTGTGAAGTGCCACACAGTGGGGCTGCTTCACTTCATCAGACAAATCCTACCCATACCCGTACGTGGCAGTATTTGGGATCGGTCCAGAACTTGCTGAGTGACACCGAAAAAGTTACATTTCAGTAGTCGATAGTCGACAACTAAATTCAAGATTTAACTGTATACCGTATGAGCCATAGCGCATACACCAGGTCAAATATTATACGCTAAATAACATGTTTTGACTTAAATCTTGCTCCATCGAACTGAAAGCAGTCAAATGCAGCGACATAGTTTTAGCCGGAGAAATGGTCCGAGCGGTATCATGTCGCTTTGGCATGCTACGGTTCCCGGTTCGAATTCCAGCCGATCAGCAACCGGGCGTTTTTTCCAGTGCTGTATGGCAGTTCGTAATGCTTGTTCCTGGTCTTAGGTTCCTGGTCCTGCTGTTTGAGCATTGGGCTGGTAATTTCGGGGTTGTTTCGGGGGCACTTGCAATAGGTTCTCGGCGGTCGGCGTGACATCGCGTCGAACATCTTCCGCTCCTCCTGGGTTCGTAAAGTGGTCAGGTCCTGTAGTTCACGATCGTCCGTCGGATGGGGACTTAAAATTGCGGTCCCGGGAGCATGCTGGGATTGTTTGCACTCTGCGCGATATCATCTGAGCATAGTCGAGAAAAGAAGGCTAGTTGTCGCCGGTGCTCATCCACGATCAAAAATTCGGTTATGTTTCCCATGAGTCCAATTGGCTTCCTGACCCGTAGATCAATCAAATCAAATCAAAGCCTGTGTAGCGGTAGTATAGCCTTGTACTGGCAATGTTGTAATGCGCTCAACTCGGGAATTTGCTGTTCCGTAATTCCTTTGTGTTATAAATTGGAATATTTTCTCTGGCCAGGACATATGCTTACTTCAGTTGCAAAGTGTTCGGCGTATTCAAATATGTGATCAGACATCTCTTTTGTAGTGTCAGACAACCAGAGCCTGGCCTCGGTGTTGGTTTTGGTTTTGGGATGTTTGCAAGTTTTCGAGCAGAAGGCGTTGGCGTACAGTAAGTAATCCTAGTACTGTACTGTCATGTGTGTATGTGATATGCACTCGTCGATAGCCTGATAGTGAACACGCAATATGTCACTATAGCAACAGTTAACGAACGAACAAAACGGCTGACTAACGGACCGGAACTCTTCCATGCGGGCTCTTCATTTGTCTTTTCTCCACCGAAGGCTATATCGCTGTGAGTTTCCATTTCATTCACGGATTATTCGAGGCTTTTCACAACATTCAGACGAACTTTCACTGTAGAAATATGGCCTAGGAGAGTTTTTTATCCGTTCGTTCGGACATGTACTACACAGAGTTGTATCACATATGCAAATATTGACATTTTTTTTATACATTTTTCTCGTTTGCCACATATCACCTGAAGTAATGATTTATATTATAATGTATTTGACCTTTTGACTTTATCATCAGTTGCGTTGACCCACTGATTCCGAAAAGCTCCATGACAAGTCTCCATGACTATCCTAACTAAAATAATTCTTCAATTAAAATTATTGACATAAAATGTAATCGCACACAACGGTCACACAGTCCTGACAGAGTCAATTCATGCATATTTTCAATCAGGAGGTTCCTTTTAGCGGATGCGTCCGAATTAGGGTAATTCTTAGAGGAGGTAAGCTTAGTGAAATTACATTTCTGAATATTTTAATAGTAGAATGTATCTTCGGTCTCCTAATATCCATGGGAATATTCCGTTTTTAACCGCTAATAGGCTTTGGAATCCAATGGTACGAAAACATGGTAGAATGGGAAGTTGTGAATAAAAATGGCCACGAAAACTCTATCCGGCAAAAAAACGGGGTCATCCGATGTCAAATTGAAGTCCAGATCACTTAGATGCGGATCGACTAGACGATCGCAATGGCGCACCTCCAATCCCATGTCCGACATTTTATCAAGTTATTGCAAAAATAGCTGTTTCTTAGTTTTTACCTTTAAAAAGTGACCTTCGCGACCGTGGATTGCATCCCGGATATGTTTGAAATTAACCCTACCCAGTTCACACCTTACATCAGCCCGTTGTGACCTTGTCTCCAGGGTTATGATGTTTATTTTTTCCAGTTTACCTGCCTCCAATTGAACTTCAGGGACTAGACGGGATACAGAAAGAGAAGGGGTATCTACACAATATGGGAGCATTTACAGGCAATATATGAACATTTGTGAAGTCAACTACAAGGATTTCTACACAAGAAACAGAACAAACCTTAGTTTCTTCAAAACACTTCTACGTTTAAATCGTTGTAAATCATCGTCCTTGAATCATATCGCAGAAGCAACTGTTACGATATAATCCGGTTCAGGGCTACGCCATACGGGTGTAAGGGTATCAGAAAATGTGTACATTATGGATCGTTCTTTGGTTATTGTGATTGAATTAATCGACGAATAGTTAGTGATGATTTGTATTGATAATAATGATTAGTTATGGGATTGAATTCATTGATTGGGTAACTGATCATAACCTATTGATAGCGCCTTGAACTAACAATAAGATTGTTCCCAGGAGATTAGTATTTATTATGTAGACTAAGACCCGGACATTATCCCGGGATACGAAGTTGTAGACGGATAAATTTGTTGGTTATCGCTCAACTCCAAACTAGAACAATGATCGGTCCCCCGCCCTGAAGGTGACAGCTGGTTGTCAAATTGGCATAATAAACATAGGATACAGCTAAATTACAGTCAACACTCGAATAACCTGCAGAGGTCACATCTCTGAGAGCGATTTCCTGCAACTTTTTAGGTAAATTACGTAATCAAACAAACGGATGTCTCAAGATCAAACTGGGTCAGAAACAGTGGTTGATCGATTGGCATGGCTCTTCAATCTAGGCCTATTAGTTCGTCTTCTATACGACGTCCATACAGTGTCTCCAAGCTGGGAAATTGACATTGTACCCGGTTAGTTCCACCATACTGACATACGGGGACTGACGAGTTCTCAAAGCGACTAGACCTTTCTAAACTGGCCATGTGACAGTGTGTAATTTGTAATTAGCCAGTTGCGTTGAAGGAAGTCGAAAATTATTGCCGAAACACTCTGATCTAAATTCTCTTATTTGGCGAACGCATTTCATTCTAAGTACAGAAACCATTTACATGTTACCCCAGATGATTTTGGTTAACGGGTGGAAGAATATATGGGTGCCATAGGCTGCGAAGTAGTAAAGCGTTTATGAACGCAAAGTGATCCCTGTTTTCGTTGTATCTTAGGTACCTCTTTACAGTGATGGTTCATATTCTAAAAAGAGAACCAAAATCACCAATACCCGAACATATCAAGCATCGGAACCTGCTGTAGGCGCCTACTGAGCTCCTATACAGAACAGAAGTCAGTGTGACACCGTTGCTAAGCCGCTACAGGCGCCTCACCTATAGTAGCCGTTTATAGTGACATGTTGATTCGCGATTTGTACGCATTCGTCAGAATATTACGAATATGTTCCGTTGACAGCCTCCTCTAAGTCACAGCTTCACTTTAGGCTCTAGTTTACCCGTGCTGTTTATCCGTGATGTTATACTTATGCCTAATGTGTTCCTGCCAGACGCTATTTCGTATCTCCCGAATCAATTATGTTGTTTCTGTGCATATCCGTAATGGATCGTCTGACTTCCCCGCGTTTTCTGAAACAGGGTAACACTCATGAAGGGTTTGCAGAATCTTGCACTATGATTTAACAATCGTTACTATGACAGCAAAAAAAGGTATTTTCGGCGGGTTTTATGGTCGACGAAGAAATTCGCAGATAGAGAGTAAACAAACGGAATGTGTTTCACGATGTTACACCGCAATAGAGCGTCTCATAACTTTGAGATTGTGTTCTTGCAGGTCTGACGGAACTTGAACAGGGCACACAATAACGCGCTCTAATGTCACTCTCAGTTAATATATAGCTCCATGGAACCTAAATGCAAAAAAAAGCTGAAATTATCTTTTTATCGTCTCACAGCGTTGATAACGAAACGAGGAACAGTCGGTCTATTGGAAGGTAGAGGGGCGACATGAACTGATCACGATGATACAGCGACGAACACGGCGCTGTCACGCTCTCTGGAATATTCCATTTGCATTATGGGGAAAGACCGATTTGGCGAAAAGTTGAAATGCCTCCACGGAAAGGAAGATATTTACCCGTGTATATGCTATAGCGAAGCAGCTCGTCTATGCAGTTATCTTGGTATCTGGGGTGCGTAGGACTACCTCTGTCTCTCCTCCTCCTGTCCTTCGTTTCGGTACTCTATCTGTTATTCTCAGCAGCCGCCAGTTTTTTTTTAAGTTTTATTATCAAGTGTCTATCGGAAGTGGAAAAAATAGGGGGACGCGTTTAACGCCTGGAGAGATTGCACTCTTGGATAAAGTGGGGAGCAGTGCGTTGTACAGAGCCTACTGTTCCTAGGCGGTCCTATTGCATTGGACCGGTTACGCGAAAAAGTCCGAAGCGAGGTCCAAAGTGAGGACTGTCCGAGAATGATCCAGAATATGTCGCGGTGTCTCCGCGTTGAATGATGTGCCTTCTTGGTTGGAAGTGGCAGATTTTGACGTCACTAACCACGTGTTCCGGAGAGAGGCGGTCTTCAATTCCATGTAGGATATGAGGAGCTACGTCAGCCAATGCTCCTCCGAGCCGCTCGAGTTGAACAAGCCGTTTCCGTTATGGAGATGTAGGTCTGCGCCTATCTGAACCAGGGCTTTCTCCTAGTAAGGTTCCACCCCTGCGTGATGAGCGGGAAGACAGCTCTAAGGTTCCTGTGCAATAATAGCAGCAATCCGTTTAAGTACACGTCCCTGCACCGCTTCCCGTGGTGGGCGGTTACCTCCAGTAAGAGGGGCGATGGGAAGTGGTTGTCGTTACCACTGAGGCTGATTTCGTCAAGGACTAATAGTACCCACACACGAAAGATTGAAACGGAATATTTCTCTGTAGAGAGATACTTTACAAACAGAATGTCAAAGGGAATCGCAAAATGCGTGGTCGGGAGGCCGTTCACCTACCCTCCTTGAAGCACTCCGTGGCCGTTTTGAGGACGACCGTCAGCGCGGTGGCACTGAGTGCCTCATAGCGAGCGCCTTAGGGACTGTTCCAAAATAAACTAAATTCACAACGACGAATCACTCCCCAGTCAAAAAGGATTATGACAGCAGCATAACGAGAAATCAAAGTCCCACCGGACGGAATACAGAGAGGACTGTATCGCGTCTCCGTGCAAAAAGAGGCGCTATCCCTTGTCTTTGGTCGTTAAGGAAGTCGGTAGCGGCGCTGAAGAATAGCATATATCCCTGCCTCTCCAGGACGGCACTGGACCTTCTCGGGACCCTCTGTTCTTCAAACTCTCCATGAGAATCCTCTCTCATCTTCCATGATGCGGAGGGCGCTTTGTGCCTTCACGAGCCTCTCGGGACCGACCGCTACCCTCTACGTGTGCGGGCGGAGGGTGCAGAGCATTTCGACGTGGGGTACCCTGTGACCTCTGACGTGGTGATGACGGCGACGGTCATGGACGTATGCCGACGAGTTCCGGATATGCCTCCAGTCCTGGGAGAGCAGCGGACTGGACCTCCAGAAGCTGGGAGCCGGAATTACGAAAACAGGTGAGAAATCACATGGCGCGCAAGCATCAAATCGGGTTTTGTTTAAAAAAAATCGGGAGTCGTTGCAGATTAGGAGGCGGATTAGCTCAAGTCGGTAGAGCTCCGGACTGCAAAACCATTGATTGCGAGTTCAGAGCCCATTGGAAGCCCGAGGACTTTTCCGCAGTGCTGTTGGACATGCATCTGTCTCCGAGCTGTAACACGCACCCACGTGTAAAAGTGGGTACCTTGTGAGGTGACTTGTGAAGATTAGCGAGAGCTAGTATGTATGTGGCTGCTCTATTGGGATGTTCGGTGCATAGTTAACTAGTAAGATGGTTACAATTTTTTTAATATGACAACTGTGTTTCAGGGTGTGTGGCACACAATCACTGTGCATGATGGAAGGTTATAAGACCACGTTCAGTAGTGACTGATGACCATTCAGGTAGAAGCAGTTTGTTTACACACCAGTACTATCGATGGAAGGGATTATATAATGAGCCGAGTTACCTGATGAAAATTTTGGGGGTACCAGGGAGTGTTATAATGCACTCCAGAACGACTCATGAAAGTGATTGAACCATGATCAGTAGTTCCTGTTGACCTATTAGTTACAGGTGTCGCCGGAATAGTGAACATATTTCTGGGATATAGTCCCTTTAGAATATCCGCCTCTACTATCAGTCGGGGGATTCTCTTGCACGGGAGGATAATTGAAGATTGCATTTTCCCACAATGGCAACGCGCACTTCATAATCATTTTTTATGGAAATATATTGAGAACCATTCTCACCCCTGTTCAATTTTTATTGCATTAGTCAGGACCCTTGTTGTCCCAATGTAAATTTCGAGAAATTTGATAATATATTACTGGTGGTAGCTTTCAGGATTAGATTTTCACAGTCGTTTTGTAAATGTTAGGGTAACTACCTGAACTCGCGATAGTCATCAGTTAACACATGCTATGGAAATACACGTAACTGTAATCATCGACCTATCGTTGAATTACTCAAGCAGCATTAGTGGTGATAACCTGGAGGAACGGACCTGTTTTGTATCTAATGGTCTGCAGACAATTCTCATTCCAGATCTGTATTAACATAACGATTCTCCTGAATAGGAGAACCTCCGAATTCTCCCAAACAGGGAGAAATCTCCCGGACTGACTATAGGACTATCGAGTGCGTGGGCGAAATAACTACTGCTACCTCAGAGCTTAAAGCTTCCAGTCAGCAGTCAATAACGACTTTTTTTTGGTTTCATGGGTGAGAACAGAAATCAGTAGGATCGTAACCTTCTATTTCTCACGCGAACAGACGAGACGAAATCAATACCATGTCAACATATGTTACTGTGAATTTATCGCTGCTAACAACTGTGTGTCATAGTTTGATCGAAACGCGGTGTAGCTGATTTCACGCGTCAACCGCGCTAATCCGTCAACCCCGAGACGTCCGCAGTGAGCAACTTTGTGTTGCCTGGTTACCATGAACGCATGACTGCATTATAAGTTGATGCCAATTAGTAGAATGAAAACAAAAACTGATCCATACCACGCCTTCTCAATTGGAATATGCGAGCAAAATTGTGTTGACATTGGGTTATTACAAATAAATACAATACTACCCAAAGACAACTGCAGTGACATAAAAACTACAATGAAGTGCATCGACTATATTTTTTGATCTTTCCCAATCAGAACGTTAAACAGCGTTTCGGGTCTTTTGGTTACCGAACTGTTATGTCCAACATGCGCTAAAAATGTTCTGGCCTAAATCCGACATGTCGGAGGATTTTCAGCATCTATTGGGATATTGTAATATCAATATCAGACCAGATATTGTTGATATATCGGGTGTAGGGAGTTTCATTTTCATTTAACTTTGAGCCATGGGCGAGCCTGTATTTGTACCTCGACATAGGTAACGTATATGCCAGGTCCAGGGTAGCCTACTGAAGCACTAAACAGAATACCCCCCCCCCCCGGGCCCCCGCCCTCCGCCCTCATCCGATTCAGTTGGCTGAGGTGGTCGAACAGACCTTCGATATTCCCCGTCTATATTATTTATTACCACTGGTTCGTTCTTTTGATGTCGTATATACCCCACATACATTATTACGATATTCCCCGCCTATATGACTACTACTGGCGGATGGGTTCGTTTTTGGTGCCAGATATACCCCACATACGATATCGGTAAATAGGAAGTGAATTTAAGTCGTGACTTTGGGAACTTCCAGATGAACCTCCACTTCACAACATGATTCAACATACATGGCGACGATTCGATAAACTCAATTACTGGATCGAGAGTTACTTCAATATGAATTAGGCAGGGATAAGAAAATCAGGTATGAAACCCTTGGTATGATGAGGATATTTGAATTCGATTGATACTTGAAGTCATGGCATTCGAATTCCAATGTCAGATACGAATGAGTTAAATAATTTTAGTCAAACCAGCGTAGCTCCGAAAGTCGGGAAGGGAGCGTTCTTCGCGTATAACTAATTCCTGTATATAAATGCCATAGAGGAGTTCCAATATGGCCGCTAGTTCGTCGGAAAAGTGTTGGTTCCAGAAAAATGCATTGAACAGTGATGAATTCGTATTATAAACGGTTTGTACACGGCATCGAAAGAACGCAGCATACGACTGAGGCCAACATGTAGTATACTGCGCTTGGACAATAAATGAAGCTCGAAACATACACATATACCTGTTGAAATGGGTTGGCTAATATTGAAAGGTTGGGCAAGTATCCAGCAACCCCAAGAGGTTGGTGAAATGAAATTGACCAATCAATAGACAAATCTAATGTTAAGCCTATGTCTCATCATAAGGAGTGGATTATGTTGAATATGAAATATTTGGTCAATTTTTGCCCAACTCTTGAGGTTGCTGAAACTTGCCCTACGTTTTAACAGTGACGTGCTGTGTATCTCCAGCAAACGTATGTCAAGAGGACCATCGGACTGACGGAGTACATGCCTGTAAAGACTGGCATTCACTGACTGATCCAGGCTTGGGGGAAAAAATATGACGAAAATATATTAGCATTACCAATTATATTAGTATTCATGACAATTATTTACTTTTCTTTGAAGCTTGAAATTCTCATAGAACAAATGGAGCACAGACAATTCCAGAGAGAGGGACTCTACTCGAAGACGGAGATCAGATGCTTCGACCTGGTGAGAATTCATTCAATATATCTTAATAACGCTCTCCTCCCCCCTCAACCCCCCCCCCCCCTCAAAAGATATCGATGCGAAAAGGAAGAATAGGCCAAAATACTCCTTTCAAATAAAAGCTAAGAGGGATATAGGCGCAAATCTTTTTTGCACACTTACCATCAGGGTCTATACGCTGGCTAGGTTAAAGATGGATTGTCGTCTGCTAGCGGTCCAGCGAACAAGCGACGGCAAACTTTGCATGACGTCACGGCAAAATTTCGTAATGTGCAGCACAACTCGGTATATCAGAATCACATACTTAGACCATATTTTTATATCAATTTATTTGGACGGAAAAAATGCGTTAAAATATGCCATTTGTTTCATTTATCAAAATTGCTGGGTGCGTATCTTGTTACAAGATTTATTTTAATTGACGACAATCCATCTTTAATACATACGCCATTCAGCCTATAAACCCCATGAATCGATTTTGCTACTTAAACAAGCAACAGCCTTCATAGAAATAAATCAATCACCCAATGACCATGTGCCCAAGATTCTCAATGAGAGTGATGTTGGTTCGTATCCATTTCACGCATTGGAAGAACGCGACATAGGCCTACGTCATAAAAATCCAAACCGCGCTGATTTCTGGCAGTCAACGGAAAAGTAATGTGTATTTTCTTTCAACGCAATCAATGAAGTAACTCGTAATTGGATAATGCGACTACACCCCCCAACATACTGTCATTGGGGATTATGGGAACATCCCACGAGGGGAATTATGAAATCTCTTTTGTTCTCAGGCCTATATATGTGGATAAAATCGGTGATTCGAATTTTTTTTTTTTTTTTTTTTTTTTACTTCTGATGCAAAACAGAAACAACCTGAACTTTTGGAATTGCTCATACGTCAGTAATATACTGACTGCTCTACAAGTTGCAAACAAGAATATTCTTGACGTATTGAAGAGAAGGCTGTCTTTTCGTTTCCTCAAGTGATTTTAGGATGCGCTCGCCACTGATCCAGAGCCTGATCCAGAGAGCTGGACCATTCCGGCCTACCACGCAGATAAAATGACTTGGGCCGCTATTGACCATTCGCCTCACTTGTTAAAAGCAGAATTTGCTGGAAGGCGCGTAAATGAAAACAGCAATCGACGGAAATAAACGCATCTTCCCATGGTCTAGATGTGACCAATCGCAGATCCTCGGTATACAATGATTGTTAGAGAATTAATGTACGTATTATATTTGTTTTCTATGATAGATCATGTATTGAGGTGGCTATGACACTATATAGGTATTTTGAATAAATTTCTGCGTCCTGTAAGAACCTGAGAGTTCTATTTTTCTGCGAATTGTAGAATCTTAACTTGTTAAAAGATCGTGAGAAAAATGAGACACCGTGGCAATCTCTACATGGGCAATCGCATTGTAACACTGACGATATCTTTCATGTATAGTATATACTCTCTAAGGCTGGTATTCCCCTAGATATGTATGCGGGTGCTATACGCATGTGAAAAACGCCAATTCACGTGAACTGAACGGGGCCAGTGTTTGAATATGTTCTATTAGGTTTGCAAAGATGGATATTGGTTCCATGGAGGCAAAACCATTATAAATGAAGGCAATCAACACGAATTGGCCCCCCCCCCCCCCCCCCCCGAAATGAGAAACATTGTACTGACAGAGTAGACGGATGCGTATCACCGCGAAGGATTCTATGGATATCTCGACAGAACATGGGCTGCTGTCTTCTATGGATCTTTCCGCATGAACTTATAGTGTGTTCACCTCTGAAACAAACGTCCGCAGATTTTCACAGCCAGCCCGGACTCGCTTTCTCATGTATGGAATCCCAGCCTAACTCGGGCGGTCTTCTCGTGTATAACCCGAGCAGCTTGCAAGGCATTCGCTGGTCGAATACTACACTACACCAGCAATCGATGCCATGGTGGACCTTAAAATGACCTCAACTTCTTGTCAAGATCGAATGTAGCATATGCATCAAAGTTTATTTTAAATCCCCCCCCCCCCCCAGACAAACTTGAATGGAAAAAATGCATTACATTACATTACGCATATATGATCACTGATGCCCTTTGAATAACCGGAATTGATACGGTAACATATACAACCATTTACTGAGAAAAATCTTGACAATTGAACGCCAGTCAATTGGAGACGCCCACTTTCGAACCCCTGGAGCGGATTTCTCTAAGTCGGACATGTATGCGGAGTTTCGAGGGGGAGGGTTTTGCGGTACCGCCTGAAGTGTCCGGCAGCGGTGGCGGCTTCACACTCGAACCATAATATCCCAGACACCACTCGTGTCGAAATAATTACACTATCGTGGGAGCGTGTTTCCTATATACCAAAAATCCATATTCATTGCAGAGAGTGCACCAACACGCCTATAAACGATTTCTCATGCATCGTCCTGTTCTGTGATGATTCAACTTCCTCTTGAAATCGCTGACGTATTTGCAATGATTATTTCCAACCATCACAGACAAGCGAAGACGACGATGACGTCGTACATGCACCTCAACCCGACCAGGGTCGAAGCTGTTCTTTCAGAGGTCAAAGGTCACTCCTCGAACGGACAACGTGAACACCGTTGCCATGGAAACAGTGTCCCGGCGAGAAGACGTGGAGACTGGGGCTCACAAGAGTAGCGGCGCCACCGAGCCACGAGATATCGTCTTCAGTGAAATTAGCCAATCGCCGCCCGCGAAAGATTGCAACGAGAATCCCGAGAATATTCATACGCCAAAGCTGTTAGCGTCAGATCTTGAGGTGGCGCTAGACATCTCTCCGGTCGTAGAACGAAGGCATTCTACCTCTCTGCTATAAGGCAGCCTATAACAAAGATGTTGCGGGACCTCCATTTCTTTCTTATTCCAGTAATGGGAACTTCCAACCCTGTATCGTAAGCGTAAATGACATAACAACGCGATCCAACAGGGGATATATTGATGTAAAGGCTTGATGAGTTGTTTTTTTTTTTTTTTTTTTCACTCCGAAGATGCCTTATCTAACCCTTACGTGTAAGTGTATGCACCTACAGAAAGATTCTAATCATGCATATAATTATAGGTGAATTTTACATATTCGTACGTAAATTTGATCTATTCTGCTGAGAATAAATTTAAATCCACCTCTAAATATGTAAAACTGACCTATAATCATGTGCAAAAAAATCAAGATAATGAAGTTCGTGTATAACTGTTGAGTGAGTGTAGTACGCACCTGTGAGCCCTCTCGACACACCATTCTAATGTGACATCGTGCAATTCCCCCCCCCCCCCTCTTCCGCCCCTTTCCGGACCTCCGACAGGTCACGACCATGGTCCACGAAGCCCAACTTCTACGTTGTCCTGTCACAGCAATGCTGAGGTCCATAGGTTTCTATGATACCTTATGAGAGTTCGAGCTCACAAATAACGCAGCGCCACTAAGCACACAATATCGTCCACAGCGGAACTGACCAACCACAGTCCGCCAAATATGAAAATTAAGTAGTAGGTGTGAAGTGCTTCAAACACTCTCGCGGGGAGGCGCTTCATACAAACGTGATGATGTTTAATCTATCTATATATCACTATGTTAACTACATTCACGAGATAAGCTGCGATTCACTCACTCATGGGAGCACATGCCTGGAAGGCACCTCGCCGCATTCACCCGCCGCCTCCAATCGTCCGGCCTCCTCCGGGCACGCGACCACGCCTGGGCCTGCCCCCCTCAACTCCATGGGGGGTCTCTCGAAACTGGCCAACCGTGAGCTACGGGGGCGATCAGCGGCGGCCCAAACCAACGATCCCGCTAACCTCACCAACCCCGCCTTCCCGAGAACCATATGGCATCAGATACATGATCCTGGGATTCGGCCAGCCGTAATCTTAATTTTTTATATTTCACTCAGAGGTGATAAGCATTCCAGAGCATTATACTTTTTCCTGTTTAATTATTCTCTTTGCTTTGAACATAGCCCATCGATTCTCAAACATACCTCGATCGTGTTTTCAACATTTTCTTGGCCGGTGATCGTGTCATCGAATCACCAGAAAAGCGGTGGCTTCTTCGCTACGACATAATCAATACGCACATGTGAACTTTAATTTTCCTTGGTTCAATGCTGGAGAATTAATATCCAAATAGAGAGATTCGTAATTTGTGGTGACCCCCATGAGTCGTTGACGACAGAATATGGTGATCGATCACCAATTTTTCTCAGAGAGTGGAGAAAGTTTGTAAGTGCAATGTTACGAGTAGATGAAATATTTTTCTCCCCTTGGGGGTTTCGAATGATGGTGAACGGATTTTATATTATCGATGTTCGTTTTGGGATTCAATTTTTTTTTTCTAATAGTTTATGGACAAAAGTCATGTAACAGATTTGCACGTAAACATGCACGTGAAAAGAGGACATATCAAAACCTCACAACCCCCAAATTTGGACGTTCTAACATGATGCCCTGTTGGGACATTCCAATTTACTTTCGAGAATTTCGAGAATTTTGATGACATCAACTATACCGTACACAGCAAACACTTCATTTTGCCTCATGATAACAGAAAGAGGATGAAAGGTTTTTACTCAGAAATAGATGAAGATATTCGTCATTATTTTCTGAACAATTTTGTAGGGTATTATTTGGATTCTATCAAAATTTGTTTGGTACAAATTCTCAAAAGTACAATGTTTACACTAGATTGCACTAGGCAATCAATTCATCCGGTTTGAAACGTATTGTCCTCTAAGATATTCTTCATGTATCAAAATTTATTCTACCGCACCCAAAATGGAAATATTATTGCAGAACCTCAGCTGAATGTTCATGAAATGTTAGTTGAATTCTCAGTGGGAGTACTCACGTCGATATGAGCTTACGGTTGCTGGATGTTAAAGGGAATCGCTCACGATAGACACAAAGCAATGGGATGCAGCGCCTTGTTTGAAAAAAAAAAAAAACATTCGGACCTAATTGACCCGGAACTGGGTCACGAGGGAGCCAAACTGAATTATCAACTCAACGTGAGTCAAATTATCACCCTAAATTTGGTTGAAAATGTAGCTATCACGAGATGAATTCCGTCTTCGGAATCTTGTTCTCTGTGTTTGCATTCAATGGTACACATGACTCTCAATATTGCAATAGTTCTTATATCGTTTTCATGTCGATCACCGTTGCCAACCAATCAACATTTAGCGCTCTATACGTTCCGGCGATACCTGCAGAAGAGCCAATCGCTATCACATGGACGGCTAAAGAAAAATGAGAGACAAATCCCAATGAATGAAAGCACTTTAGAGGGGGCATGGCAATGGAAATATATTGAAATATGGTTTGTGTTCATCATTAACATTTCTCTCATGCAATGCTCGCATCGGACACTCGTGTCGCAGTCTCGTGAACATATGAATATTTATGAGGTCTTGAGTGTTTTAATCATGTTTTGCTTCGAAGTAGAATCCCAAAGTGTGTAATGCCATCAAAGTTCCCGCTGATATACCAGCAGACAGGGGAAATACCAACGCTTATATTCCATTTGCGTCATGAACGAATATTTATGAAATGCGTTTTAAACACAGTGGAGTGCCAGGGTGGTAATAAGGGCCTCATATGCCTTGTCATTCACTGTGAGGTTATCCCCTATTAACCCTAATCAAATTCCGTAGAGGCTTCGCTGACGAAATGTTGGGAGCAGAATGTGAGATGTTCGATGCAATCTGTAATAACTGTAATAACAATCACTGGACATGTCAGGCCGGTTCCGTGAGGTTTTATTTGCTAATGTTGGGAGCGTTTCTTTTTCAAACATTGCACCGTTGCTCCCCTCAATACAAATATCAAATAACGATGAATGTTATCGCTCGAACACGAACCCATAGCGCTGATCACACATGAACGATAACGATATAAGTTGATCGATCCATGAGCGATAAACTATTCCATGAAATGGTGAGCGATGAAACTGGATCAAGTTACATTCGACGTTCGAATTGACTCATCAAAGGACAACTGCAGGCCGGGATACACAGGAGTAATAACATGCAGAATGGAAAAACTGTATCAATATGTCTAAATCTCATTTTAATACGATGTTCCTACGCGGAGTTACTGGCCTTCAAAGTTTGGTCGTTATGCGGAGAAACTGGGGAGAATCCCAATTGCGCAATAACGCATGCAGTCACACATGGACATTTAATGTCATGTATTTCATTGTCTCATTTTGCTGAATAAGTCAACATTTAGCAGAAATAATGTTGTCTTTCTGGCACAAACAAGGTAAACCATCAACACCTACCAACCCACACAGCAATCCTCTCCCCTAGACTGAATGCTGTCGAGGTGAAAATAATGTGTGAATTTCAATAGAGAACAAAGATTTTTTTGCAGGTTTGTGCAAGTATGACATCATTTATTATTGCATGATGGGATGTTCTTCGAACTTGCGCAATACACAGGCACAAAACTTCAAAGGACTGTAACTCCGTAACGACTTCATAATCCATACTGCAGTAGTCCCTCGAACTCTCAACCGCTGTTATCGTGGGCTTTTATTATTAGGGTGTGTCCGCTCAAGAATGTTATTTTTGTAGTTATTTTTACAGTGCGACTGGGGCTTCAAGACCCACGAAGAGTGCATATTAAGTAATAATTACAACTTGTCCTTATATAGCGCTTTCTCGGGTACCATACAGTACGCACTCGGGATTCCAATGGGCTCCAAACTCGCTATCAATAGTTTGCAGTCTGGAGCTTACCGGCTGAGCTATCGGCTCAGAATACAGCACAGCTATACAAGATACACGCTCCAGACAATGATCGTTGTTATGAGTGCATGCATTTATTTCTGTTCCAATTGAAGTACTATGCCCACGAAATGGGTTTTTCCCCCAAAAATCAGACTGTTTCTGTATGCTTCACACCAGT
This sequence comes from Sclerodactyla briareus, assembly GCA_026419785.1. NCBI lineage: Eukaryota > Metazoa > Echinodermata > Holothuroidea > Dendrochirotida > Sclerodactylidae > Sclerodactyla > Sclerodactyla briareus. Next base: position 27,862 of record JAODTK010005569.1, read on the forward strand.
CTGCCTCATGACAAAACTGAAAATTCTAATCCTCATCTTGAAACAATGCTCCCATACCCGGAACAGAGTGGTGCGAGGGAAGGGAGGGGAAGGGGGTGGTGTATACACAAATAACCCAACCTTGACCTCTGCGATACGGTCCCCTGTTATTATATCCTCAATAGTAGAGACAAATCGTACGATGTTGGACACTGGATGTAGCCTTTATTCTCACATGAACTGTGGTTGGTTGATTAGTATGAACAAATAATGATAGGCTACACCTAGGCTAAATATGAGAGTACCTGTGCAAATATATCGAATGTTAAATTCGAAGTGGATGTGTGAAAGGGCATATTTAGCTAGGGGGTATGGTATATTTCTTTGAGTAGAGGGCATCTTACTGAAACCCACCAGTTCTTCATAATTGCTTGTAGTTGTTCATAGAATACAATGCCATATCTTCCTTAGTTTTACCACGGTAAATTATGATGATGGCAAATTACTGGCAATATTCCACGAAAACTATCTGGTGAATTACCAGCCCACAATAAGGCCTAATTGGCATGCATGTGCCACATTTTACCAATGTTGTATCAGTCTTTTCGAAACTCTGAAAAGAAGTACATTTGCGTGGTTTGAAGTCCTGCACAATTGGTGGTCTAGTTTTAATATCCACTGTCTGTATGCCAGTTATCAAAACTAACAAATCACAATATCAAAAAAGTAGACTATATGTGTCTGAACACTCACTATTGGTATTATTGAATTGTCTGGATTTTTCCAAAAACTTCACAGAGTGCTCTACGGGTGGAGCATGATAGGCAATACAGGATAAACAGAGACAGATTACAAGTTGTGCAGACGGTTTCACCGGAGGCTCGTGCGCAAGTGGCAGAATAGACAGAAAAACCTGAAACGGAAAAAATGATGTGTCGATACGCTCACATGGGAACCAAGGACGCTTGACGCTAAAGGCTGGTAGCTAAGGCCCGCGTCTCAATTCGGAGATTGAGGAGTTATTTTTTTTTTTTTTTTCTTCTTCTTCTTATCATTATTATGCTATCATTATGTTTCATTTATCAGTGATGTAATCATTAGGAGGGTGTAAGGTACTACTTTGTACATACAAACAAGGGAAAATGCAAATGCCTAATAAAGTATGATATTATATATACCACTATATTTGTTACGAACAATCCAGTAATCTCGTTTAACGGTGTGTTGGTGTGTGAAAAAAATATTATCACTGTGAGAAACTATAGGAGCAATAAAATGATGTATACCCACGGATCATTGTTTCAATTGGATATATTCACCTGTACGGATATTGCCGACTATAGTGACCTGTTCACTAGCGTTTTATAATAAACTAAAAAGGTAATAAAAACCATGGCTTGTAGCGAATGAGATACAGGGACTGATCCTGAAAAGTTGAAGAGAGGAGCGGGAGGGGTACAACGGGAGGGGGAAGGGTACAAGGGGGAGGGGGAGGGCGGGGGATATGTTGAAAACCGCTATCCTGACCAGCATGCATCATCATTCTGTCTGGCGAGAAGAGTGCTGGTAAATTTCTGCAGACTACGTTGAATAATTAGGCACTGTGTTCGGCATATTCATATAGGCGCCATTTAAGTGACAGCTAAATAGATTTTACGAGAGTTCCGATGCCTATACACTGTTTTTAGCACAGACGAGTTATACCAACCTGACCTCAATAGGATTATATGCTCTCGACATCATTGGTCATTCAGTTGGTTAATTCTCTAAATTTTAGCACATTGTGGATAATCATGCTTTTTTAATCGCAAACGTACGTATATACTGAATAATAAAAATATGATTGAATTCAAATTATTACAGGCAGGATTCGTGTCTTCAGACACGAGTCCAGGTAGGGGCGTACCCGGCTGACCCCCTCCAGCCACCCTCCGCGCCTCCGACAGGCCAACGGTTAGGTTAGTCCCCCTGCTTACCATGAAGATTGTAGGAGTTTCAAACTGTTGATCGAATGATAGTGACTTCGAATTCAACAGACCGATCAGCTTTTCCGTGGTGTCCTCGGGCACGGCATTCCATTTCTATGCTTGTCTCCACCCAGGTGCCAAATGGGGACCCGTTAGGAACTGAGAACAACGGGGTAATATCTACACAGCACTTGAGAACTAAGATGGAAAGGCGATATACAAGTACCCAGATATTACAACGGCACTTCTAGCGCCAGCGAATCCTCAACACGGAATAGGGCCCCTTTGGCGGTAGTCTTCATCGATGTGGAGGTACAAAACGGAAATGCGAAATATTGCCTACAAGTACCCTTCGTTTATCCTTGCTACATTCTCACGTGCTGGACGAGTAGTAGTAAACGAGAAGACCACTCAAATATAATTTTCAAAGTCTTTGGTATGATCTGACCGGGATTTGGCCTCGAACCTCCTCGTGGTAGGCCGACCCTCTATCTATCTACCTACTTTGGCTACCTCCCAGCTCGCACAGTATCAGTAATCGTGAGTATTTACATATATGTAAATAGCGTCGCTCTTCTTATTCTATAAATCTAATGCTGACAAAGAGGGAACTACTCCTTTACCTCAACGATACACAATTATCAGTAACGAACATGGCTGTTAATGATACGAGGAATAGGTGGACTGGTGACAGGGCCGTAGCTACGGGGGTGTAGGGGTGTCACCCCCTCCTAGCATGTAGATCAGCTGACGAATTAACGTTCAGTTGGAGCTCAAAGATTCTAACGAGGCATTCAAATTCACTCTATAAAAATCAATAACTGAGGCATGAGAATGCTTGGTGGATACCGTTTCCAGTGATCTGTAGGTACATTCGCCCAAAAATGTTCTACTAAGCTCCGCGCAACCAGTAGCGGCGCTCCACTTAGACGGCAATAGGACTTCACACTCCCTCCTCCAATGTTTATTTGCATAGCTACGCCCCTGACTGTTGGATAGACGGATGGGCAGACATGCAGACAGACAACACAGGCGTAACACGTTAAGAAATTGCTCTCTCTCTTCAAATTGCGGAGCAGGCTCTGGAACGCGATCATACGATAGTGCCGAAGAGGTCAAACTTTTGTTTTATTGTTAAGTCTCATCAAGATTGCGACCAGGAAAATAACTACAGTAGCTTCGGACCGTATCCACATGCTAGATGACGACAATGCCACGTCTTCTAGGTGTAGGTCGCCTCGCCACAGGCGAGCGATCTTGAAAACCAAAGACAAAGATCTTCCCCGAGATTTTGGTGATTATTAGAAATTTTTCGCCGTCGGCAGTCATCTTCGCCAAGATATCGGCAGCATCCGAATCGACCGGCCTCATCATGAGCAATCGGCTTCCGTCCGGGCTGTATTGAGTGAGACACTTCTTGAGTCGTCCGTTGATCTCCTCCGCCTCCCAGAGAATGTACACGAACCCCCTACTGTCCGTGCAGACCCTGTACGGGCACCAGTCGGCCCCGTCGGAATCCGGGCTCGGGAACTGGCACTCGGTCCGTGTTTCGGTCCCATGAATACTGACAGCTATGGCGGTACGGCCCTTGACGTCGCAAACTACCAGCCTGTCCCCGTGGACCGAGAGATCTCTCGTGTATCCGACCGTCTCGGGAGCATGACTGTCCGAAGATAATTCAGCTTCACGTCGAAGATCAACACTTCGTTACTCATCCCACCCCTGTTCTTGGTCCCGACCAGGATGTTTCCAGTCGCCTATCGGTCGTGACGCAGGTCAGGAACCGGTTAGCCGGCCAGTTCTCAAAAGACTGCGGACGTTGATTTTCTCCAGGGCGCCGTCTCCGACGCTGTAAGCTCCGAGCTGGCCGTCCTGCGTTACGATGACAGTGATATCTTCAGAGAAGGACGCGCAGTGGCAGAGGGGGTGCCATATAGATTCAGGGACCTTGCGGATCCTGTTCATCAGGCTGGTCTCGCCGTCCATGCGGACAACTGAGACGTGGGCGCTACTGTCGGTCGCCTTCCCAGTCAAGACGATTCTCCCAACCCCTCCGTCGTCGAAGCTATTGATCTCCCACACCGTAGATTGCATTGCTGGAATATTGATCACTTTCTCGTCTACGATGTCGACTCCGATGTGGCCCTCTGGAGAGACTGGGGAGGACCCAGCTAGCGTTGGGAGTTCCCCAAAGTTGTGGCCCTTGTGTCGTGTGTACGTGCACATGGTGCATACAGGCAGGTCGTTGCATGTTGTGCACCGAATTGAGCAATCTGCTCTGGATGCGAGTGACATCTGGACGATTCCGGCAGGGGCTCGGTATCTGTGGTCCCAGGATCACCCGAGCTCCCCCCTTCTGTAAAGTAAATTCCTTGCATCTGATTACCAATGAGTGCAATCTTATTCTCCTGGAAGCACTTGCTGCAGAGGTGAGCTCGAATTTCAGGGCAGAAGGTGGCACTAGGATCCGTTACGCCACACAAACACTTTCTCGCTTGTACTTCCAGTGAGATTTGTGCAGCTCTCTGCCGGAGAAATCAAAACCACATTCCTGGTGTGGAAGGCGGTCATAAAATCCACCATCACACCCCATCTTTGGGACCCTGTTGTAAGAAAAAAAAAAGACAGGAGTGTAAGGTTCGATTCTTCCCATGCATTAGGAAAGGAGCAGGGGTAGTCATGCACTGATTTTTTCCTAAAATTTCACAGACAATCTTGATTGGGTAAATTCGACAGGTGCCGCGTTAATGCACGGTCAGATTAAATATTCTGGTCAGACAGAGAACGCGTCAAAAGGTAAACATCACAGTGCAGCCTTCGGTCGGCCTACCTCAGGTCTACCATCACCCAACCATGGCGTGTTTTGATTGTTTCATATTTTTAATGTAGGTGACCCTTTTTAATTGATTTTTAACAAATACCGGCGTGAACCTAATGAAAGGCCACTTTGCTGTGTTTCCACTTGTCCTGACAATTATTGTCAATCCGCACTGACGACTTAATCTGAAATGCCACACGCCGGAGTGGACTTCATTTTTTGTCAGCCTATTATTTGGTAAAAGATGAAATCATACAATGCAGTGCCGTTGTGTGTGGCCTAAATAGCCCGCTCATATACCGGTATCGTCCGGTTCTCTACCAGAAAGTGGTCACGTAACTATAGAGGGTATCTGAATATGGCGTCGAGGGCCGGTCCCACTGCGGAGACATCGTAACTGTGTGCAAGACCCGATTTTCTTCTTCTTTGGTGCTCTTGCCGACTCACTAAGGCATTACTATCATTACATTACACCCCGGAACCATTGATAGAGGACTTATTTGCCAACCCAATGTATCATTCAAATGGTAACATCAAGTTAATATGCTAGAAACGAATATTTTCTATAACACGTTCAGTTATTGCGGTGGACTCCCTTCACGGTGAAAGGCTGGCTATACTCCCGGTGTCGTAAACACCTTCAGTTTCGAATATAGAACACTCCAACACTGACGGTTGGTTGGCAGATGTCTAGACCGGAAACTTCAGTCAGGCGGATGTGATTGTTCCCATTTCGACTCGTTCTGCGTCTGATTCTGAATATGGCTGCCCTATGACATACAGAGACTACGCGTGAACGATTTTGTTACGCGTAAACGTTCAAGATTTAGAGAATGTATGCTCCAATGATACAAATTTTGCTTTTAAGATTGTTACTGTGCAGAGTCAACGTTCAATTTTCTCAAATGTGTTGTATTAGAGGTGTCTCTGGTCCTATCTAGGTCCCGGCAATCCAACGATAACTGCCCCTATGCTGAGCTGACTTTGGTGTGGAAATGGCAGTACCGCGGTTTTGCATTGTCTTTTCAGACCGCTACGCGAAATGTCCCCGAAAGGAGTAACACAGACCGTAGTTGATCGAACATTCAACGGACGAAGATGTTATTCGAGCGTCAGTCCATGTCTAGGGCCATTCTCCTACATTTGCTCCCCGGCTATGGTGGCTTATACTGTAAAACTGGTCAAACACTTTAACGCACACATGTGCAGGGGACATTTCAAATTGCTTCAATGTAATGCATGCGTTGCCTGTCCAGGTAATATAATAGCTCCATGGTCCAAATACGCAACGTGTGAAGGATTTCGTTATTTCCGTTACGCGTAAACGTGTGTTACGCGTAAACACTTTTCTCGATACCTTACCTGTTTCCGTGTTACGCGTGAACGTTCTCGTTACGCGTAAAGAAATTCATTTTCACCGGAAACCTAAGGCTCATTTACACGATACATTTTTCGGCCCGACTTTTATTCGCGCCGACTTTTCGGCCTACTTTGTCGCAACGTGTAAATTTCTCTTTTCCATGTCGGCGAAAAAGTCGGCCGCGACAAATCGCACGCGATTTCTTGAAAATCGGGTCCGACTTGTCGTATCCCGTGTTAAACGCAAATATGTTGAACTTCTTGTCGCATGCTACAATATTTTGGCTTGCCCGATAAAGTTCGACATGTTGAACTTTGTCGTCCGACTTTTCCTGAGAACGGTAAAGCAATTCCCTGCCATATAGCAACCAAGATAAGCGGAGAATTTTCAAGTGCGGTACGATAAGAAAATTGACTGTAAATATGGTGAACAAAATCATTGAGATGAAACGACTGCGGGGTTTTAATGATTATCTCCGTTTTTGTTTTTCGAATAATGTAGAATTGAACGTGCTGAAGTATGGCTATTTTTGTTGGGCAAATCGCCGAAAACGAGTGGCGAAAATGGCAACTGAGCGATAGATTCTTGTTATGCTAGCGCTTCGTATGTATCAACGCGTGGCCTAGGGTTATACTGCTGACTAAATTCTTGTGTAGAGGCCCCTTAATCGCTAAACCACTTGATCTACCGACAAATGCCTGAGATGTGAGTTGGCTCGACAATGAGAATGATTTTCATAAAATATCACGATTAGGACTAGCCTAAGTTGGCTAGACATAGCCCGCCTCGGCTCAGTTGATTCCGTGCCTCGATGTTCTATTAAAATCCCGCCACAACCTAAGTTTCAAACCTGAATATCACAAATTGGCCTCGGCTTACCTTTTCTCGCCAATGAATATCTTAATCCCAGTCTAGTCCTACAATGAAGGTCGTGCTAGGACTTCAAATAATTTCCACTGTTTCCTAGCCTAATTGGATCCAACTGTCAGGAAATTTACGAAAATGAACATGTTAGGCCTAAGCCCTAAATAGTGTCCTCCCCCGCTTTTTTTAATTTATTTTTATTAATGTCAAATTATTTTAATTTTGTAAACTTTCAGTTTCACTTGTTAAACATTCTTCAAAAGGGGGAAACTTAACTTCAAGTTATACAACCTTGCAAATGCATAAGAACATTTGGGATATTTTTTAGACTATACTGGGGTATAATGACATTTAAAATCGAAGCCTCCCTCCTTAATTGTCAGAATCGTTTCTGTACCATGATAGATAAATAATTATAATATTATAATTCTATTGTATTTATCCAGGCTTTTGATTTCCACAATAAGTGGTCATCTCCAGTCAATGATGACCTACTATTAACATATCAATCACTGCAGGGACCTAGGCCTATGCATGATTTAATAAGCTAGGCCTTATATTCATCGGCCCAATAATTATATATTACTCTTCGGAATAATCAACTATTTATCATCTAATACTCATTATTGTCATCATCATCTACTTGCGGGGCCCTACAGCCCTAAATAAATAATATTATGCTCGTGGTCTAGGACGTACCTAGCCTTAAGGCCTGGGCCCAATGAAAACGGCAATCCTGCATTTCAGCAGGTTTTATTATGGCATGCTAAATCGCCGAATATCCTATCGGGCGAAAATTGAATTAATCCCAAGAGTTACGGAAATCCTACATATTAGGTAGGCCTAGGGCCTAAAGCCTATGCCTAAATGAAAAATTAGTGAAATCAAGAACATATGAATTCATCATCGACAAATTTTAACGCACCCTACCGTCCTTTGTAGGATGCTCTCGTTTTCATGTTGCTGAAACCCCCTCGACTACCCTCGCACACCCCTTTCCCTACTTTCAGACAGTGGCGCTCCTTGCCCTCGGTTCAAGTACATTAGTACAAATATCCACAAATCTAGCCCGCTAGCTCGGGAACAAAAGCTCCAACGTACATGCAATTGAGCATGAATACGCGTTATAACTTACAACTACATACGAAGTCTAGGCCTACAACCGTCATGATCCTGTAAAGGGAAAGGCTTTATATCTTTACGGCCAGGGTGAAACCTGTAAAAATTCGATTCATCACTTGTACAAAGTAACAACTTCACAACTAGGCCTACTGTTCAGTAGTCTTCTTTTGCACACACCCATACGATTTATATTTGGATGATATAGACCCGCTGACCTGAAACAATGGAAATCATCAGAATTAACACCTGTTTTCCATTCGAAGAGATGATGTGAATCCGGCTTGTAGGTTTACGTCTATTAAACACACAGGCCTGTGTTTTTTAATGAAAACACCTAACTTAACTACGCATGATACACTACACTGCACTGCTACTTCAATTCAATACTTGTGCCGCGTCTATTCCGCGCCAAGCGCACGACTCTACTCGCTGATGCGCTCACCTTGCGACAGCGCAGCGCGCGTGGGCGGGCTGCTACCCATGACAACGAGTGCAATGTGGAGTTTGTCCAACATTGACACGAGGGTTCAGCGGTGCGATTGTCTGAAACGGTTATGCCTTTCCGTGATTTTGTCGGTACGGTTACTACATGTCCAAAGCCGCACCCCACATCGAAAGGAACCAACCAAACTCGTACCACTGCAGGTTTAAAAGTGGTGGGAGTGGGCACGATGTCGGGTGATGAGGCTGTGCTAGAAGCATCATGGGGAGGGGGAGGTGGTGCAAAACAGTGGCGTATATACATAAAATTCCGGGGTGTGACTCATTTTTGAGACGACAATATTTTTCGTGAGACCGATTTCTAATTATCGGTTATGTAACCAGAGGCGGCGCCGTGCGGGTCGTGGAGGGTACTGCCACCTTGGTGGCCAATCGTTTTCCTTCCCCCTTGAGACATATTTGGAACCTGAAAAACCGCTCAGACGCAAATGGTGCTATCTAGTAGGATCCTTCTATCATGAATACGCGGATATACACTGACACGTGATTTTTCGGAGTGCTTGGACCTAAGTTCACATAATGATTACGGTACTGGAAACTGAGGAGAATTACATTCGCATCATGGTCTTGCATACCCATCAGAGCTGATACCGATATTTATAATTGTCCGATGGGGCGAAACTTGCCACAACAACTCCACTTGTTAAATCAATTTCCGCACCAAGGCGTCAACCAACTTTTTCATCATGGGGGGCACAAGGGGGGGGGGGCACAGGGCCATTTTGGGGGTTGCAACGAGAACCTAATCTGAGCTAGCGCCACATAGGTTGCGCGGAGCTACACAAATTTGGTTGCGGCAAGCCCCCCCCCCCAATGGCCGGAAATGACCTCTCCCGAGCGCTTGAGGCTGCATGTACCAAGCTTCATAGCTGGGGCATTTTATGTGATCACTAATTCTATAATCGGGAAAAATTTTTAATATTTTGTCAGACCCACTCGGTCTTATTGATGCCCCGACTTTTTGGCCAGAATGTTCATAGTTGTGCTCCACACTACTGTCACCAGTGTTTGCGAAGCGCGTAGTTTTTTCTGGGTTTTCCCGGCACATCCGGGAAAAACAGTATCTCACCAGAAATTTGGGACATTCAGCCATCTTCAGCTCTACTGTCCCACCTGATTGACGTCAGTAGCAGTTACCTGTAGCAAACAATGCGTTGAAATTTGAAGCAGTCTGATAGCTAAGCGACCTGCAGTTTCCAAAGCGGCGCCGTTGGTCTAGGGAGGGGGAAACGGACCGGAGGCTGAAGTGTTTAGTAATCAAAAAGAAGGTGCCTGTATTTTCGAGGTAATGAGAAGGTTTTGTCGATAATTTCCTTATTTCAACCTCACAGTATGTATAGTTAGGGGGCCATGAGGTAGAAATTCCCATAGAGTGATGCGGAGAAGACGGGAAAGCGACGGAACAAAATCACCACTAGTACACGCGCGAAGCGCGAATTTTTTCCATTTTTTTTTTATATCGCATTCGAGTCGAATTTGCACATTATTGCCTTTCATGATATTTTGTTGTTGGTTTTGCCGATCTATTTCAAACTGGTACAGTAGTCGAATACTGACTACAGAATTTTTATATTAATATATAGGTCATGGTATAAATTCAATTCAATTTTCACCTAACTCGAGCGGAGACCGCTTTTTTGTCGCCCAGAGACCGACTCCTATTTTCACAAGGGGGGGTTTCACACCCCCACACCCCCCTGTAAGGTTATTAACGCCCCCCCCCCACACTGTCTGCCCTCGGACTGACTACATTTTTTCGGTAATTAGAAATTCCACTGTCGAGCGTTTTTTTCCGTGCTGCTCTTTCCTGACCTTGACCTGACCCCCAAACCAGTAGGAATTTTTCTCTCCACCACCGCGGCAAGAATGAGGTCGAAACGATACTCGGTCGCCCTTGTTTCAGTGAATTTTATCTGCATGCTGTATGCACGAGGTGCATTTGGGGAAGTACCGGTATTGGCTATAAGTACTCGTGTGTGGGTCAGCAGAAATAACTTCTAAAATCTGCCTGCCCTCTCCACACTTTATCGGACTGCTCTGTCTGACAGGTCCTCCTCCGGTGGAAACACCGGTACACGGGATCAACACCCCCTCCATCCCAACCCGCCATCTTTCCGTCCGTCTATCCATCCATCCTCCGTCTATTCATCCAGTCTCCTCATGACATTCCCCTAATTAAGAGGGTATCCTCAACACCTGGCAACAAAAAAATCATTCTACTCAATACCAGAATTGAGAAGAATGACCGAAATCTACATTGCTAAAATTTAATGATCATTATTTCTTTTATGGCCTTTTTGTCCTCGACTAATATTGCTCAGTAATAGGCTATACGCAGAGATCATTATATGCGTGTGACCATAAACCTCGCGACATAAATCGTACCGTGGAAACGCAAATGTGTTTTGAACTTTGGTCAGCGACAAGGATTCGGCGTGAAAATCTTCACGATTTTTTGTGGTCCCATTTTACACGCACCGACTTTTGTGTACCACCGATTTGTGAACTTTGCCCGACATATTCGCGTGACAAAAATCGTCCCAAAACAGCATTTTCACTCGAAGAGATTTGGGCCCGCGCTAAAAGTCGGACCAAAAAATCGCATCGTGTAAATGAGCCTTACCGCTCCGCAATAATCAATAGGTTACATCAATCACCGAGCATGCTGTACTGAAGCTCCTATACAGAACAGAAGTCATGTGGAACCGTGTTGCTCCATCGAGACAGCGCCCTCATTATAGTAGTGGTTTCAGTGACATGTGATTCGGGCGACATGGTTCGCATTCGTCAGAAGATACAATATGTTCCTTTTGACAGCCCCTCTATTCGAGCTTAACATTATTAAGCTCTAGTCACAACTCCGTGATTTCTACTTTTACCTAGATGTGTTGCTGTCTCTGCCATACCAATTGATTCGTATTCGCCGAATTTATTATGTTGTTTCTGTGTTTCCGTAAATAGATCGTCCTGACTTTCCCTTTCCCTCCCGCGTTTCCCTGAAACAGGTAACACTCACTGAAAATGTTTCAGGATCTTTACTATGATATACCACCTTTACTTTTTGAGCAACAAAGGTATTTTCCGGGGTCCAGGTCGCATATTGGGGTAATGCACTCCTATACAATAATAAGAGAGTGTACTATTTTCCATTAGAGCCTATATTCTCAACCAATACGTTCACGCGTTACCCATATTCGTTTTTACACGCGTAGCGGTATGCTATGACCCACACGAACCTCCTCGCGGCCTCCTCATTGCCATTTTTTTGAATAATTAAGTCCCCTCAGCATATGCAGTTTTGGTGCATTCAGCAATCATTTGGAGCACCTTGTGTACCACTCCCATACCACTGGGAGAGTCCAAATTTTGGCACGGTGGTACGCATACCACAGGTTGGGAACCCTGTATTATCCTCGAATATTACAGGATCATTTCATTTGGAAGTACAACCTATTGAGAATCCAAATTAGTGTCCGACAATGCCCAATGCTGGCTGTACATTGGCTTGCTTTCATCTCAGCCTATTCTCATCCCCCCCCCCTTTGGGGCCACCCCTTCCTCCCCCACCCACGCATACACGCATGCACACACGCACACCACACACTCTCCAGTAGACTCTATATTGAGGGGCCTATCCGTAATTGGACTTATATCTCTCGGGTTAGGGCACATCGTAACCTACCTCATTATAACGGACGATATAGTTTTTTTTTTCTTCTTTGATCTCTTTTCTCTCTTGCGGGAGAAAGGAATCTACGCATTCATGCAAGTGATGTGGTTAATGTGTGTATGTGACGCTCCTCGGAGTAAATTTATCGTTTCAAACCAATCAACTATCCAATTCAAAATTGAACTAGGTTAACGGTATAAAGAGAACTAACCATCTAGTTTTGAGTTCGGTCTGAGGTCATTCAAGCTCATCACGGTCATCCCAGGTCTACAGTATATATGAACAATCTTGTGTCAAATAACTGTGCCACCACTGATTGAAGGCTCATTGCGGCACGGAGGGTTTTCATGTGCGCAGAGGACTCCTATTGCTTTGGAATCAGTCTAAGGTCAACCGAAGTTTAACAGAGGCCCAAGTGTTTAAAACTGTGAGCAACGATATCCGTACAACGAAATCAAGTAGATAGCCCATACTTGGCATGGAGGGTTGCATGTGGACTGGATGATTCCCTCTCGTTTTGGGATCGGGTCGGCAGTCACACGCAGTCTCATTGAAGAAACATTACAAAAAAAAAAAAAAAATCCTTCCATTTGCTCATCGGCACGACACAGAACCACTGGCCCCTTGGTTTTTTGTTTCCCTTACCTGTATTTGTGCTTGCAGATGGGGCACACGAGGGTAGCAGGGTTTATATGGATCATGCCCTGGAATGCATTTCTCGGGATGAAACGATGGAGACATTCCGGCAGCAGTTTTTGGTTCACGGAATTCACTGCGGCCTATGGACACTCGAAGAAGCGCAATCATTCTCTTTTCTTCCAGTGATGAGATGCCTTGTTTCTGATGAAAGTCCGAAAGTTCAGTTCAGCTGAAATGCTATCATGCAACATTTTTCAGAGGGCAGAATTCAAACTAGTGACCAGGTTGACCACAACCGGACTAAAACCCAACCCGACATAAATCGAACATTGAAGATCGATATTTGGCCCATTTTTGGATAAATCGACTATGAATAGATCGAGCTCACTTTGGTATGTATGGTCCCATAATGAAGTCATGAACCCCATTGTTTAGGGGTCAGATCCACGGACAACAAGTTAGTCATGAAATCACTAAGCCTTTCGGTCCCTGGTTCAATATCGATTGGTGTACCCACAGTGAAAAGACGCCATTGGGTTTCCCACCGCCTATAGGAAGCGACATGTTTCACGTTTCACATAATACATAATTGGTTTTGTGGGGAACGAGCTCTCCCTTAATCTTACGAAAACGAAGTTCTTATTCCTTTTCCTCCTAAGCACTTCATCCAATATCCAGAGTAGCAGACTTTGTGAGGTGATTGTCACCATCAAGGTCACTAATTCCTTGGTATACTTGATCAATCATTATCTCTCTAAAATGGATGCTTTGATATATTAGTGAAGGAAGTTTCAAAAGAGGCGTCGGATTTCTAAAACATTTTTTTTCTCTTCAAAATTTTCCACTGTTCATACTAATTATATACTTAATCTACACTAAAATATAGGGCTTCCTGTACTTTCCTCAAAAAGCTGAATAAATATCAGCTTGATCAGACCAAACATTCCCGACTTATTCGTTTCCCAAGATATCCAGCCTTCGACCTCACTCTGACCTCAGATGACCTGACACACGCGGACAAAAGGGGTTATACTCATATGGACTCATGTGAATGATGATATCTTTTGAGAGACCTCGTAAGGTTAAGACGCGGCGAGGCTGCTCTTAATTTACATATCAATAAATTTCAAAAGCGTTTCTCCCCTAGCCACTGGCGAGAGATTTCTAACAGTTTGTCAATAGTCACCTCTTTTTCCAATGGTGACATATGTTTGCCTCAGAGAATGACAAATTATATTTGGTCATAGAATCAATTGGTTAAGTTTGCCGCTCATAGAACACGCGCATGCGTGGCCTTGTATAGGTGCTCGGCAGTTGCTCACCCAGCCTGCAGGTACCCAGAATATACACACGAACAACGTGGCCAGGCAAAGGACGATCGTACCAGGATCTACAACAGAACCATGTCACCGTTTGACGTTTCGGTTCTCCTCGCAATAAGCTCGTTTACAGGGGTAATGCCATGTGCCAAAGATATGCCCCAAATCTTTGTTATATTGTGAAGAGCAGTCCTCTGAAACCAATTCATCAATTTTGTTTCCCGAAATTCCCTTCTCCCCCACGGAGGCCCCACATACAGCGACTCCACAGTCCCCTCCGTGAGAACTTCCGAGAAAAAGGAACATTTTGGTATGAAGTCACACTATAGGACTTTTGTTTACCTTACCGAATTCATACACAAAAGCACACACGAATCGCACACAAAACATATAGCCCTCCTGAATCCGTATTCAGCTTCAACTAAGTTGAGAAGAATACAACCGAAACGAGTGAAAAGTTTGACAAGCATACATAAAGCGTGAAGAATCCATACCTTACTAGAGTAACCTTACGGGGCCTTGGAAAATCGTACTTTTGCTTTCGAACACGTCAGCACCGAGGGTGTATTAACACACAAACATCCTAACCAAATTGGCCAATCGGGACACACGACACGTCTATACAAAATTAGTGTGGTATTTTTGTCTCGCACACAGTTAAATCAGTAGGAGCTTCAAAGTGGCATTTTGTGTTATGTACGCTTTCTCGGTCTGGTAAACTATTCGCAAAAAACTTAAAAAACCTTTTGGCGTCCATTCTCTCGTACAGAGCGACTATGTAATGAAGTCCGGTTTACTCCTTATAATGAATTCCCTTATTATTTTGATGATTTCGTCATCCCACTATTATTAGTAATGCATGAGACGTTGCAGATATCATTCTCGAATTCCGGTGAGTTACTAATTAATAATATAAGGCATTTCTCATATAGCCATAATAATGAAAAGCATCTCTATGCGCTTTACAATCCTTAAGTTCGAGACTTTGTCCACAGAACTTTGTGTGTTGTTGCCATTGGGTGGCCTGTCATGTTGTGCTGAATACGGCCGAGTTTTTTTTCTTTTGCTTTTTCCTTCAGACTGTCCACACAACATTATTTGACTGATTTATCGTCACTCGTGACATTTCCCACATTTTCAACCACGCCCCCTGTTATCTTTTTGAGTAGCATGCATGGGCGTCAACAGTGGGGGACGGGGAATGTCCCCCCCCCACTTTCAAAAGTGGGGGGAAATCAAATCGTTTTCCCCCCCCCCCCACTTTTTCGGGCGTAATAAAAAAATAATAGGCCTGCCTATGTTGTATCACTCTAACTGATTCAATTTTGTCTAACCAAACAATATTCGCTTTGGAATTTTCTTAATTCCACGAATTCCATGTGCGGACCCCAGGGAATCTGGACCCGACTAGGGCCGAAGTGGAAGGATTAACCCTGTTTCATACCAAGTTCCTCGAATGTTTTCGCGCGCAATGGCCTTTCTCTTCCAGGCGTTGTAGTCTTAATATGCGATGTAAGCTTCGATTAATTTCGTTCACTCGATTCATTTCAGAAGCCTTGGGGTACAGACTGCCCCCCCCCCCGCATTTTTCTGAGATGGAAATTCGGGCAAAACTTCGTGGAAAATTTGGGAAGCGAAAAAGCCAAGTGAGAAATTCCTGAATTTTCTGCAGACTCTTTCGATGAATGCCCGGAAAACATGCATTTTTTTTTTCGCGCGCTTCGCGCGCGCCCATAGTTTCCAATAACTGACTCGTCAAATTCGACCCAATATTTACTGCTCCCAAATTGAAGTGTTCCCGTACGCCTATGGCTCTCCCTTCGATCCCACCAGAGACCGTTCGGTAGACCCCTGGTTCCCACGGAAATCGAATCCATAGTAGAAAAGGTAATACCAAATACTATTTGCTTACTCGGTAAATCTTTTTTGTCTGTCTTCACTCAAATCTCACATGTAAAAGGGTGCATTTGGCCTGGACTTGCCGTTTTCCGTCGATCTGGAGGGTAATGAAAATCTGAACTTTTCTGGTGCACTCCGCGCCAACCCGTTGTGGCCCTCCGCTTAGATGGCATTCGCGTTTCGCTGTGTCCCCCCCCCCCCACTTTTCGAAACGCTCCAGATCGCCCCTGAGTAAAATAAAAATGTAAATGAACTATCCTCCTGAATCGAGCCTTTTCAAAGGTGACTATGCTCACTATTTTAGGCTTTGTGGGTGTGTGTATTATTTGCGGATTCATTCTCAACAGTCTTACTGCTAACACGTCATACTCCACGTCCTGCTAGATGGGATTTTCTAGGAAGCCTTCAGTGAGGCTTTGTTAGAAAACTTGATATCTCAACAATCCCGCATGCTATCCAGAGAGCAAGCAACAGTTTTTTTGGTATCAATTTGTCCAAATAATAAGGCTGTGATAGTTGCAGTGAGTCCTCAAATCACATGCAATACCCACTTTAAGGTGACGGTATGAATACTAATACTCCGTGTTAAAGGTCAAAGAGGTCACACCTGCCGTTCGACGCGCACGAATAGTTTGCAAAACAACTTTCGACACTCCCCCTACGAACACTACACTTGCATCCACTTACTTAATATCCTCCCTGCCCCCTCTCCATCCGCATCAACAATGAATACTTGTCGGTGAATACTACACGGAAATGCAGCAGGTCATGTGCATACGACTTGATACCTGAAGCCTCCGTCATACTGATATGTAATGACTTTTTCGGGCGATTCGCCGCTCCATAAAAGTCAAACATCTCGCCTTCTCCGAGGGCTTGTACTTTGTACCTCACAAATTTAGCCCGCTCCCTAGCAATAGTATGACAGAACAAAGACGCAAAATGGTCGATGTCGTGCCTATTCACTAAATATTTATGGCCCCTCAGCCACATCCCTGTGTACAGTGTATTATATTTAAATTAACACGTGGAGTCAATCGCATAGTCACCTCTCACGACATGATCCGTTGAAATTACCGAAAAATACTCCATTTCAACTCCTTGACAATCTCTGCAGCCATGTCAGTGTATATGTGCCGTGCGTGTGTATTATTTGCGCCTGGCTTGTGGACACGAGAGCTTAACCCACCTGGATGGATTAAACACATACTTGGTTTTTGTGGGTTCCCCCGAGTGAGTACATAATCTATATTGCTTTGTGGTCATTTCAAAACTCCACTTTGAAAGTGGAGTCTAACATTTAGCTTGTGGACACAAATAACTCAACGCCATCTGGATGGCTCAAGCGCGTACGTGTATCGTATGGGATGAGTACATGATACCACTGTTTTGTTAGGTCAGAAGAGGTATAATTCTGAAAATCTTGGTAACACGATAAGCCCAGGACGCTTGGTCCGAAAGCTGAAATTGTTGCATACTGCTTTCTCATGGGGAGTACAGAACAGATCGGAAGAGAGACGAAAAGGGGGGGGGTGAGTTTTTTGGGGGGAAATTGAGAAATTGTGAAACGTGATATTTTTGACATTTTAGCTTGTGGACCAATAACTCGACCCACCTGGAAGAATCAAGCTCATATTTTTCGGGTCCCCATAAGAGTCATGAATCCCAATGTTGGATGGTTAGTGAAAGGTCGATCCGAGGTCAGCAGACGGTCACAGTCTAGAACCTTTGTGGACACGATGATTTCCTGAACTTTTGGTCCTTTCTAGCTGAATTTTGCTGTCGATCATCCCATCACCCCATTTGATCTTTATCTGGTCATAGGTCATTAGAAATGAATCACCGAATCACTAAACCTTTCGGCTTTCTAGTTTCTAATTTCACCAAGTCAGATTCGGGGGTATTCCTATTGTCCCTGACCTCTTGCAAGAGCAAAGTCGCAACTACTGGGGTCACCTATGAGCCAGTGGCTGCGCCCTTGTATGGAGCGATTTCGCAGTGGAACTCTCTTGGACGGGCTCTCTCAGAATGTGACTGTCTCGTTCTGATTGTTTTGTCCCTCTGCTCGACTTCCGCTATTTTCTACCAGTAGCTTATCCGGCTAAGGTTCATAAGACAGTGCCCCTACACCCCCCCCCCTGGACGAAGGGACTGAGTAGCCTGGAGAGCGGAGAAATACGCGGGAAATAAGACGTCAATGCGCCCACCCAAGGAGATAGGATCGAGTAAGTTAAAGGTAAAAGAGTTGTTATTTGCAATTATTCCTCTTGTCCCCCTGACTGACGACCCAAGACACGCCACTGGTTTTCGACCCGCTAGTTTCACCAATTAGAGCGATCAATTGTGTAGTCAAACATAGAGACGATCCCAACTGGAACGCGTTCCTATGTCCTGACCTCTCTAAGTTGCGACCACACTAACTGTGGTGACGGACCAGACAAATTGACGATAGAGAGGGCAGAACAATGGGGTGCAACCGTTACCAACTGTAGCACATTCATCACCAAACTATAGAAGTTTGGGAAATTAAATTTTTCTGACCGAGGTGACGTACACACACTGATTACACCCATTTCGAAAGTACAAAACTTGTGTATACTCTACATGAATGTTGTGTCTTCCCTCACATTTTTAGTATAGGTTGTACTTGGTACAACTTCTGTGTATTTATTGTGTACATGACATGAAGCGGCACATAAAATCCTGATCTTCGCCTACCTCTCGCAGAGATTACACTGTGTATAGTCGTAGAGTCGCCACGCTGCCGCTGAGCTACAGTGGTTGCAAGGATCATCATCATTTGAGATGTGCTATAGTCGTGGTGAATGACGTGAAGCCATTTGGCTAATTCGGGCAAATTCACCTGAATCAAAAGCGTTTACTTCTCATGGAGTCATAACCTGAAGTTTCACCTATTCGCCGGGAAGGAGAAGAAAGGGGCACACTGATTGTAGCGTAAAAAAGACATGTTCCACACCGATTGTGGCGTCCCTATGTGTCCCGAGTGTGACTTGTTTACCTTGGTCCAGACCCGCTCGGATTCAATCCGTGGTGAATCCTTATCGACGCGCATAGGCAATGGGGAGGGTTAGGATTCTCCAAGAAGTTATTGAAGAAAGCATACTCCATTTCGTAGGCATTCTTTCACCAACACCTAATTCACCCTTTACGAAAGACAGAGTAATCGAATCTAAATTCGATACAAGCAGGGCAATAGGCCTTCGGGGCATCGGATTGGTTTTCCTTCGCTTGTCCCTGCGCCTTTGTACGCTTGTACATATTTTGATGGAACAAATGAATAATGAATGAATTAATGACTAGAATGTCGAACAGTGGTTGCACATTGAACTCTCATGGTTAGGTACCTAATCGAAGAGCTGATATTTATAGCTTGCTGAAGTCATACTTTACGGTTGTTTCATGATTATTGAAAAAAAAGGAACCGGGAAACTACTGACGATATTCTTACCTGTGACCTCGTTCCAGCTATCGTAGAGTACTATTCTGCTCAAGATAAACATGAAAATCAGAAACTTCTTCAAGGGAGAGTGAACTGTCTTCTCGGCACGGGGGACAACAGAGGCCATTCAAAGAGAATATCTCATGGCTGCGTACAACTGTAATGCACTTCACTTCCTCATTCGCGAAAGGCAGAACGCGCGATCACTCCAGAGCGGGCTGACTAGGATCAAAGTATATATTTATGGTATTGACACATAAAGCAAACATCATAATCTTGGTGAAGTACACCCACTGTCAACGAATAACAAAGATTTGTAGGTCAAAGAGTGCCTTCAATGGGTACTCCACCCTACGGCCTACTGTATAGTCCGTACATTTCGAAGCACGCATGACAGTTGGGACAAAACATATCATGCAACGTAAACCCGATGTTATTTCACCTGCAAACACCTCTCCAGTATTGTGCCGCGATAGGTCCATAGTTCGTTGAGCCTGATTTTAATCGAATCCGAAAGGGTAGAGAGGACACAACTCCATAAACGACACCCTAATATAATCACTGCCACCGAGAGAGCCCCACAAAATCGGACCCCCCCCCCATCCTCTTCCTTTATTTCCGTATTTAGCTTCGGTTTCTCGATTCGCCCTCGCGATTTTTCGTCGAGGACTGGCCTAGCATGCCCCCCCCCCCCCCACCCGCCCTGCTTTACTCCCACTGCGAATAACCACGAAGTAGTATTTGTTTCCTCGAGTCAGTCCGAGCCGGCCTCAATCTTTCTTCATACGGTATATCTCTCGCACAGCTAGTTCTCTGGTAATGCACTCTAACACGTTTTCGATCAATCGCTCATCTTTCGAGAAATAAAGATTCAACACTTGAACGGAATACTCGAGGTGAGGTCTCACAAAATTTATCAAACACCCTGAAAATAATATAAATATCAAATAAACAGGAATGACGGCCTAATTAGGTTGAGAATGCAATATTTAATTTCTTAGTAGCACGCTGCTTAGAAAGTTTCGAGAAGAATAAAAGTACACCCCATGGCGCTACATGAAATGGGGTCCCCGCTTTCAAAGGTTGGGAACCACTTCACTATTATGATCATATAGTACCAACAATTCACATGAATCTAACTCAGTTTGCCTCGATCGATATCGGACACTGAATCAGCGAGATACACTGCAGCTCACCTTTGAGAGACTAGACTCCCCCCCCCCCCTCCCTCAGAATGAGATGCCCATCATACGGTCTCAGGCCTGGGTAGCCAGCCCGAACTCGTTCGCCGTTTCGTGAGTTGCTGATGCATTCGAAAGGAGAGAGCAAGCTGTGTGGATAGGCGTACTTTTTTACTGATCGGCAGACAATAATTGGGCCCCGAGTAGACATGTCCAACTCGTATCTGCCGATATTTGAGATATCGGTCATTGTCGGGCTAGAAACTCACGGAGAGCGAGTGAACAGGACATCGCGGACTCTCGCGATGTCGCGTAGTAGTGTGCATCTTTCTGAGATATTCGAAATAAAAAATGAACATCAACAATATCGAAAATGTAGTCAATAATTTCATACCTCATTTATAATGATTCTCCAGTCTGTATTGTACCACTCAAGTATCTTTATTCTTGAACAGTTGTTCAATTTCCAGGGAGACCGGACGGCCGCGAAAGTTATATATTATCTACCCTGCTGCCATGGGGATCTACCTCACGAGATTACAAAATTCGATGTGTTACTTAGTTGGGAGAGAGAATTTACAGTAAATTATTGGCAAACTTTGCTGCCCGTAATTTACTTGAATTTTGACAATAAAACTACTGTGAAACTTACAGTAAAATGATGTTACTGCCTAGCACATCCTTGAGGCACCTCGCCGCGTCCACCTGCCGCGTCCCATCACCGGCCCTCCTTCGGGCAGCCTGGGCCTGACCCATCAAACCTAACTCCATGAGGTACCCCCGAAGCTGCGCTAACCAAGAGCTATGAGGCCGTCCTGGCAGGCGGCCCCATCCACCGGATCTCGCACAGACAGAAATTCGATGGACAGGATCGGCCGCGGAAGGCGCGCCATATACACGAAAAAGCGCAGCTGTCGATCACGAGTCAGGCAGCTGACCCTCACCATCCACGCCTCCCAGAGCACCCTGACATTGGAAAAAGACCAATGAATGCGACGAACGAGGTCGTTAGGGAGAATCCAGCCTCCGCTCAGCACAGGTGAGCGTCCAAGCGTCGCTAAAAAAAAAAAAAGTAACACTGAAGCACAACAGAGCCAAAAATACGTATTTCGGTTGAAAAAAAAAAAAAAAAACCATTCTGCACAGATAGGTGATCGCCAAACGGTCACTACCCATGACCCCCAGACTCCACAAGCCAGCTCAAGGCGTCTACTAACCTCAGGCTCGCAAGATCCAGAACCACTGATGATACTGGCAAGGTAGAGAAAAGACTCGGTGACCTCGACCCTCTCACCCAGGACCGGGACCGACTCAAAAGTATAATCCGAGAGGCCACCAGAAGACTGAATCTCAGTCTTGGGCCCTAACACTTGTAGGCCCAGCGGATAGGTTTCCCTGACTCGTGCTTCGAGAGCAACCACGAGAGAATCCAAACTCGGCGAGTAATGCGGCATCATCAGCGAAGCCCAGGTCAACACACACCTGGACATCACCGAATGAAACCCCACAGTCTGTGTCACCGGCCACCCTCTTCATAATTCAGTCCATACAGGCTTGAAAACAGGTCGGAGCCAGAGTACAACCCTGCTTCACCCCAGAAACAACGGGGAAGAAGTCAGAGAGACCACTAACACACTTCACAGCACTCTCAGTACCAGAATACCGAGAGGATATAAGGCGACGAGAGAGCATCTCTCCATCCATATCTAGTCCGAAAACCTTGCGGAAATCAATATAGGCAAGAAGAAAACCCTTATTGAACTCGCGCATCCGCCCAGACAACACACTGAGGGCCAGGATACGATCCACTGTGGACTTCTTGGGAGTGAAGCCCGACTGCTCAGGATGCTGATGATTAATCCTGTTCAAGATGATCCTAGCGAAGATATTACCAGATACTGAGAGGAGTGTACCCCCCTGTAGTTAATGCATTCCCGGCATCACCCTTACCTATTCAGATGGGAACTATAAGTCCACTCTTCCAGTCAGTTGGGATGACGTTACTGCTCCAAAACGAAACAGAAGAGACTATTGTAATCTTTCAAGGACATCCCGACCCTCAGCCCAGAGTATCTCTGGATGAATGTCGCAAAACCCATGCGCCACCCATCAATTGCTCGATGGTAGGCATATCACATTTTACGGGAGGATCAGCCCGTCGGGTTGCAACACCCGCTATCGGAATGTTCAAGCTTGGGGTCAGCCTTGTACAAATCCTCAAAGTACCAAGCCCAGCGGCGCTCACCGCAGAATCATCAGTCAAAATTTCACCACAAGCTGCCTTGACAGCAGGCAACGCACCACAGGGGCGGAGTCCCGCAGTTTCCAAATCGCCTTTGTAAGATAGCTATGAGGCGGCTCCTATTGCCAGGTGTCCTCTCTACCGACTCACAGAGACGCTGGACCTCTGCTTCTCGGTCCTACTGCCGATACAGCCGCAGTTCTGTTAGGAAGCCGGAATCTACATCAAGTATTGCATGGGTGCCGACTCATGCTTCTGTATATGCATCAATCCGTCCCCTGAGAAAGTGATCTGTCAGCCTTCCTGAGGCGCTCCGGAATGCACTGCTTGGCAGCTGCAAGAATGCAGTATTGAAGTCTGACTAATTCTGCTCGGGTCCCCATGAACATCCAGTTCCTCCAAACGACTGTCCATGCTTAGCTTCATGAGCAGTAGCAACTTACGAATTCCCCAGTTGGCTAACATCAAGCTTCAAACAGCCAGATGAAGCCTCACTGGGGACACGGAAGTTAAGCCTAAGCGTAATGACAAGCAGCCCGTGGTCAGCCGTGAAGAACTGGGCATTACTGAAGACCCTGCAGTTCATGATCATCTCCATCTCCCATCAACGGGGACATGGTCTATCTCCTTGACGGATGCAACATCGTTGGAATACCAAGTCCAGCGTCTAGCGTCGGATCTCAAGATCCATGAGCCTGCAATCCTAAACCCATGACTTCTAGCAAAGTCAAGGAGCCCGAGACTAATGTCATCACGGCTCCCGACCTATGAGGACCAAGACAGGCCTCGTAGCCATCCATACTGCTTCCAGTGGAAGCAATGAAGTCAATCAGAATGACGAATCACTAGTGGGAATGGATATCAAACACCGAGCTGAGTTGGGTGTAGAAGGCTTCCTTCACCGAGCCATCACTGACTCCAGTCGGAGGCATACACTGCAACCACAGACAACACGCCAACAGTGTGTGCTATCCGCAGCCGCATTATACGCTCGTTGATAGGCGTTACCTGTGATAACAAGGAACAAGGTGGTCAGAACAGCGAGAGCTACTCCCTGCGCACGCCGACCGTCATCACGAAGTAGGTATAACCACCAACACTGATCTCGCCGGTACCAGGCATGCGAACTTCAGGAGGGTTGTAATGCTGATACCAAGCCTTCCCAGTTCCCTTGACATGACAAGTAAGCAAGCATGTCTCATGAAGCGAGAGGACGTTCCAAGCACCAAACGGACCGTCCACCTCATATGAGCCGGGTGACCGGGCGGAGAGGTGACGACACCTCAGCACCACCATCAACATTGACCACCACGAGACCACAACCCCAACCATACCATACTTAGTTAGTGACTTTGTGCCAAAAATCTGAACTGTTCGTGTATACTCCAACCCGTTACTACACACAAAATCTCCCATCAAATCCGTCCTCAAACCATTTGGAAAATCCTGCTCATGTGAAAGTGTGACACACTTTCCCAAACACAAACACACACACACACAAAACACACCTAGTGATCGCTAGTCCCTTCCTAACTCTGTTCAGGACAGACAAAAGGGGCCATGTGACCGAAGATGGAGAAGGTCACGAGACCGGAATTCGCCAAGGGTCTGCGAGACCTGAAGTTGTATCAGTTCGTCGTAGCATACCGCACGTCACACACAATTGAATTTGTGGCTCATACAGCGCAGTGGTATGAGCCGTCAAGAAAGAGCGGCAGTCCTTGGGTGTTCAAGAAGTTTAGGTGAAGTGACACTCAGGGACAATTCTAGTCTGACGAATAATAGCGTACAGTGACGTATCCAGGGGTCAATCTGGGTCATGGCACGTCCTATTTCAATACGTTTATCCAGAGCAGGGGCGTATATTTTCGCTTTGAAGTGGGGGGATGATTTTGCTAGATGGACCATCTATTCGGAGCTCCAATATATGTTGGAGCAGAGCGTACAAGAAATTTTTGGTTCCCACAGCCGCCCAGACGCCCGTAAACGGACTTGAGGGTTTCTTCAGCTTCGTTTACTCAGCCTTCAAGAATATATATTATCTACGATTTGTGGATTGCTAAAGAGAATTGTTGCATCTTTGAAAGCTATGAACTTTGATCGTTTAAAATGACCAAGAACTAAATATTTAAGACACATAACCTGTTACGTGTGATGAAGGCAGACCTGCACCGACAGTCAGTCACGGCAAATACATCCAATTAAGTTATAGGACGATCAAGTTACATGCGCATGTGACGGAGCTTAAGGTTTAAATCGTCCAAACACCTTTCGTCTTGTCTCCGAGCCCGATATAGATGTGTCTTCCAGTTTCTGCACATTAGTACCGTCTAGTATTTTGGTGCACGTTACACACAGCAACTGCGTTTAAGCGCCTCTGTTTTACGAAACGATGTCATCAGGAATAGGACTGGGTGGACGATTATCAACCTCAGGTATGCCAGGACTGTCGCTCACGCCGCCGCCACCACCACCTGCCGCTGGCTGAAGCACCTCAGGAGGGGACGCTCTGTGATGCTACCATGCGAAATGGTATTAGCAGAACGAGAGGATGCATTCCCAACTTCACGGATTTCTCAGACGATGATTCAGCTATCGACACTCTTCGTCTCCACGTTTTTTCGAAAAAATGGCGTTATTTGGACTGTAATGGGAGCCCCTCTTTGACGATCGGTGCTACATTTTACCCTTAGCTGCTAATCCATGTACCCGCTGTCCACTAGTAGAATGAGAGTTGCCGTTAACACTCTGCCCGTACACTGCCCATATAAGACGCTAGTCTCGTTTGTTCCAGAGTTATCAGGTGGGCAAGTGCAGCGGAACCATGGCAAAACCGCCAGCCGGCTAGCTGGCGCTCAGGGAAAAATCTAATTGGATAATGTACGTTTTAGGACTGTCAGTGTCAGGTACCGGTAAAATGACAGTTTGTTGGCTGTTGGGTAACTGAGTGTTACGATCTCAGCCTCCTCATGGGTCGCCTCAACTTATACAAAATTTCCTTGTAATAAAGAGTGAGAATGGTCTAATTATGATATATCCATTGTCAAAAATCATTATTGGGACTGACAAACTGGGGGGGGGTGATTCGGAAAAGGCCATCCCCCCTACCTCAAAAGTGGGGGGATACATCCCCCGCATCCCCCCGCGATTACGCCCGTGCTCCAGAGCAAAAATCCGAAAACACCCTCCTGAATGATATTTATACTACTCCAATCAGTCTCACGAACCTTCGTCTTGTGGACCCTCTCTCATTCATTTTTCGATCCCATTCACCTCTAGTTTTGGTGAACATGAAACAGCTCCGCAGTCTTGGCATCCACCTCAAGCACACCATCGCTCAAACAGGTCACAGGTAATTTGTACTAACAGCTTCAACAGCTCGACGCCTGCCACCTCTTCGCTCGACCTTCCTGAACTCAAACATAGAGAAAACACGAAATGAAAACTTCACAATGGAAGGGCCGTATCCAAACCTCTCCATTGCATTTGCACGGATACCCGGGAGATTACCGACTGGGTGTACGCAATTCAATGCTTAATATAGACAATCCCAAGTTCATGTCGCCACATGTAACAGTACATAACAACAAACAGAGCTATCGCGGTGAATAGTTTTCCAGGGCCGAACCGGACTAGATACGAACGATTATAAGCATACAACACACGTCAGCCGCAGTGATCTGTCTCTAAAGCGAGAAAATCGCCGTGACGGCCATCTTGACGTAGTAGTTCAGTATCAGGAGGAAGAGAAAAAAACTCGCCATTTTGTATATAAACCAATTGCAAAACGACGACTACAATCATTATGTACTTGAAAAAACCAAGCCAGCAGCAAAGGAACCTATTTTCGTTTGTAAGAAAGTTTCAGTATACGTTTCATTCATTCATTAAGTAAGACTGTAAACCACAATAAGGGAAATACGGAAATTTATTTTGTTGTATATATGGCTGGTTAGTTTACA
Organism: Sclerodactyla briareus; assembly: GCA_026419785.1. Lineage (NCBI taxonomy): Eukaryota > Metazoa > Echinodermata > Holothuroidea > Dendrochirotida > Sclerodactylidae > Sclerodactyla > Sclerodactyla briareus. Next base: position 54,845 of record JAODTK010005569.1, read on the forward strand.
TTACTTGATCGGTCAAGAAAACGGAAAAGAGTAGGCCTACGTGTAATCAGTTTTGAAGAACTTCGAGTGAGCCCTTGGCGGGAAAAGGCCAATAATTGAACAAAACCAACAAAGCCCGGTCTCCTTATCCAATGATCGCATGCTTTCGATTTGAAGTCTGGTGTGATACCGTAGTGACCATAATTACCATAATGATGAGTGTGGAAAACCCAGTTAAAAAAAAAAAAAAAAAAAAAAAAAAAAACTGAAGTTGGAGATTAATGGAGATTCTGCCTGGACCTCACACGAACGGAGGGATTACTGTACATTCCCTCTGCGTATGTTGTTTTCACCCACCCGACAGTATAATCAGAAAATGAACAAAACCCAACTTGAAGTTTGATGGAGGTTCTACGTACCTTGACCTCACACGACACGATTGGAGGGCAAAACAATCTGGAACCAAATTCTTCCCCATGGATGGGTTCTCTTCCATGAGTTATTCTACACCGGACACATGAGGTACCTGGGTACACCGGACACTTGAGGTACCTGGGATGACGGGAAACATGGATATACGTGACACATGAGGTACCCCAGTGTTGTGATCGTGGCCGAGGCCGAGGTCACTACCTTCGGACCGAGGCGATGGGCGTATGTAGGATTTTTCAACCGTGAGGGAACGTTTATACTCACATTATCGGTGAAAACGGAGTGACTGCTCGAGTTAGAATGACACTAAAAACTATACACTTCTAACTTGGAATATGTGAAATCTGATGTGATGGCTGGGTCTTCCTTCTAAACAAGTCGCTCATTATGCATGGTCACTGATATGATCACAGTGAATTTTTTCGCAAACGATCTCTCTCCCTCTTGCGGCGTTGATTGTGCAGAAGGTTTTAGGTTCGGAGACTTTAGTTACCCCCCCCCTCTCTTATCTCCCTCTCCAATAGGCACCTGAATGCACGACCAGGGGCATCAATCCGTGCCGAAAAATGTGGGACGAAGTGGACTGCAATTGACTATGAGCGGAGCGCCACTATCGGTGTAGCGTAACGCGAGAACTTTCAAATTTCATACCTCCTAGATAGAAATGGCACTTGCCGGGCATAACTGCGAACCACTGAATGTGCAACGCTAGTAAAAGAAGAATATTGAAAAGTTTTCGTTTTGCAGAATATACGCGGATAATCATAGCACACAGCATCTACAGCCTCTATATTTATGGGAAAGAATATGTGAAGCAAGTGATTACAAACTAAATACAGAATAATATAATAATAAAATCTGGCAAAGTGACAATATGTGAATTGATGTACACCCCCGTAGGGAAATGTGGGAGATTATTCTGCCGGGTTTCTAAACGGAGCTCAACCACAGATTGGCACAGATCGTTGGGAAAGTTACGAGAGAAATAGGTCACTCAGATCGCAGGAAATTATTTCTCCCAAATTCACCTGTTGGATTTCATTCCTACGGGTTCCGGAAGCCAGGTAATGCTCATCAAGAAACCCTGATCATATTTAACAATCGTGGATGAGCACCAGCGATGACCCGCCTTCACTTCCCGACTAGGGCTCATATGAAATCGAAGCAGGCTCCCGGGACGGCCATCCTCACATCCCCCTCCCAAAGGACCATCAGTCAGGCGTCATTATTCGTTGATATGCTGAAGTAGATATGCTGTAGAAATGTACTCACGTTGTCTATAGCTATCACTTCGGACACATAAAACGTTGTTAAAAGCTATTTTTACTGCTGGGCGTTTTTTGAGAGCTTTCAGTAGCCGTTCAGACGGGAATTTAATCACTCAGAGGTGCCATCATGTTCTTTCCTGGAATATTCGGTATCATATCTGCGCTACACGCCGTGGTGGCACTCCGCATAGGTGCATTGATCACAATCAACAGTTTAAGACACAACTCACTGTTACTGTTTCAAGACACACACTATCGTCTAGTTTTCTTAAAACGCTCCGCATTATGGGTGATAGCACGTCCCCCTTTCCCCTTTCTCCCCCTCAGACCACTTGCTGGCGCCGCCCCTTGAGTTCTTTCAATGCGCGATGATTACAGCAGCGATTTATTTCAAGCTGTTTCAACTGCAGGAGGTCGAACTCGGCTGGCAAACGATTCCATTTACCTTGAGGGTGTTACCTGCTACATTCAGTGGTGCCTCTCGTTTGTGAGATGGCTGTCAAACGCCAAGACTGTTGGAACGGACTGGTACATATTCTAAAGAGAGGGACATCATCATTTTCAACGCTCCCCATGTTCTCAATGTAGTAATCGGCGTCTACTCTGGAGTCAGGCCTGCTCAAGATTCATATCACCATAACATTACATGTATGAGTTTTGATGTGATGAAACATGTGCTTATAGATGCCTTTATTCGCAACACCACAACCTACCGCAGTAAGAATGACCAACGCTGTTGAACCACGCCAGCTGTCAAAACAACCCTTTCCGAAATCGATTTCCCACAATCTGGTTTGTGATCTGCAGAATGCGCACTGTCAGCGGGTCCTATTCTTGTGCATAATTATGGTGTGCAACGCCTCCCTTGGTGGAGTATATGAGAGACTCTGCCATCTAGTTGACATTCCAATTATTCTTAGTGGAGATTATCAAAAGGTCGTATCAGGATTTGTCAAACCGGGAGGCGCACGTTAACTCTCTGAGACGGAGGGCGGGGGGGGGCCAACCTTGGTTGCCGCAGATCGTACCAGGAAATTTGGGGGGTTCGACGTTCCGTTCGCGGCGGCGTTTATAAAAACCCACACGTAATCGGTTGAAAACGAAGTGCCAGCTCCTGCAGAATGACACTAAAAGCAAAAATAATCTATGCACTGCAACTGAAATATGTAGAATCTGAATACGAGGGTTTGGAATGTTCCTTCTCCACATACATAATCACCCATACATAGGGCAACACCATCCGAGTGACAGCTTTGATTCTTCCGCCCGTCAGCTCATACATTCATGACCGACGCTAAACAACCTCTCATTCATGTTCACTGATATGATTAGCAGAGGCATCTCTCTCTCGTACATTGTGCAGAAATTTTGTAGTTACCCCATCTCCCCCTCTCCCCCTCTCCCTCTCTAACGTTTCGTCCTCATGGTACCTGAATGCAGAATCCGGGAGCGTCGATCCGTTCTATTGACTATCTAAGCGGAACACCACCATTAGTTGGCGCGTAGGTTGTAGTTGATACACACCTTTGCTGTTTAGTTGCTAATCATTTTGATCGCGGGCATAATGACACTCGGGTCATTGGGCCTAATTACGATGATCTGGATGTGCGAATTGAGTAAAAGACAGAATGATGATAGGTTGTCACCCTGCAGGATATACGCAGATATTCATAGCAGCAGCATATACGGTCTCTATATTTTGTGGAAGAATATGCCAGCAAATGATTACCAAGAGCCCACTGAAAGTTTACAATTTTACGTACACAGGTGGAATTAGGAACCCAACCTCCTTCATTCTAGCCAGTAATATCTGACGCGGGCAAAGTGCAATATGTGAGTTAATGTGCACACCCATTGGCGTAATGTGGGAGCTGATTTTGCGCTGGGTAGCAGCCCATCTATAGGTTGGCACGGATCGTTGAGAAGTTTTTGAGAGAAAAAGATCACTCACATCGCAGGAAATTGTAATTGGGAAGTTAAGGCCTCTAAGATGCCAGGAAATGGCTATACCCCGTCTTCCCTGACCTATATAACGGAGCTGATGCAGTGACTAGCCATAGTTTTCTGGGGGTCGCTGGACATTGACATGGTGGGTTTGTCATAATACCCGTTTAAAATTGCACAAGTCTAAAAACAGTTGCCTACATACTCGTGACATTGTACAATGTATGAAGGAACCACGTTTTTTTTAGGAGGGGGTAGGTGTCATCGGTGGAATATCGGTAAAAACTTTCACTTTTGATTCACCCTGCCAGTATTCCTCCATTTTTCGCGCGAGATTGCGCTACTCGAGTTCTGGATCCCAACTTGAAGGAGCACTGCCTCGGCAGTCGAGGCGTGATGATGATGTGGTTCCCCCTACTTTTTTTGCTATGTCATCTAACTGTACTGTCTGACTATCTTGGGCGGGAACTTTGACTCAATATCTGGAAGATATTCACCCATTTTGAATAAGTTTCTCCAACAGTCCAAGGTTTACCGAATAGCGAGTAGGCGGTGTACCAGCTCGGGCTAAAATGTGAAGCCTGTGCAATACCACAGCCAAACAAGAACGTCCAGAGTTAAGCACACCGATTTATAGAGTCCATACAATCAAATGCGTCCACGCCGTATTGAATACAAATAGAGCAAAACGTGTTGATGTTACAATTCCGACTATATAGACGCTTTGCGCCTATTAGCGGCATTATAGGCTAAGCCTATATATATATCAGTTGATATATGGGGCGGAGTGGAGGGGAGGGGATAGCGCTGAAGTTGTGAGAACATTCTTCGACATGATTCATTGCAAATATTATTCACTGTAGCCGACGTCTCTTTCCAGTTTCTTGGTTCTCTTGTATCTCCCCATTCTTCCTCTCTCAGTCTCTTTCTACCTCACTTCCCTTCCCCTTTTAGTCTAGTATCCATTTACTTCCTCCTCTCTTTTTCTCTCTTTTCTTCCTACATTCCCCCTCATCCCCCTTTATTCTCCCCCCCTTCTTATAGTTTTGGCCGTTTTCCCCTCCTTTCCTTACCCGGGAAGCACGCGCCCCCTGAGCCCACTGGATACCAGCCTTAGGCCGAGGCCGAGTCATCTCGCTCGAGGCCGAGGCCGCTTCATTCGAGGCCAAGACCGAGGCCTGCTGAACGTATTTAAACAATTGTACTTTTTACTGGGTATAATTGTCACTCTACCTTGCAGACATAAAACAAGCACACTTTGTAAAGTCTTTAGGGGACATGACCTTTTCATGACTATTTTCATTAGTTACTAGTGAATAGGGGTGGAAGAGATATAGCACACTTCCGGATTTTGCATCCGGTATGACGTAATTGGTGTGGAGGGATATTGCACACTTTCGGTTTTATGGTTTGATGTGAGATATCCCGGTTATGCCGGAACTTGATCCGGTTTTTAACGGTTGGTCGACGATATATTAAGTCAAACTTCGGGTTTATGTTTTCTGGATGGCGGTCGGTATTGTCTCCGTGTGCTGGGTTTTGTGCCGGATGATTATTTTAATTGGTGTCTGTATTGAAAGAAAAGCGATGTCGGGGCGTATTTAATTTACTCCATGGTTCTTACGTAATCGATTAGTGCCTATATATTGGCGATATGGTGGGGAGTGATTTGGGGTTTGGTCATGTTATCCAGATGCAGCCCTTCCTAGATGTGGTCAATTTTGTGCTGAGACTGCAATGCTGGTGGATTGTGATCAATTTAGTGCTAAGACTTGCTGACGTTTTTGCAATGTGTTATAGCGGATGTAGGAAAACAGATGATGTTTCTTGTACAGACTGTTAGACACGTATGTAATAAAGTGGTTTGGATTGCGCTGGTCAATAAATCATTCCGTTCGCTGATCTCATAGTGTTCACATCATTCTTACTCAGTTGATACTTTTGTCAGTTTTCATTTGTTACGATGACTGAGATTAATACTTCAAAAAGGGACATGGCTGCCATTCGTTCAACTCTACGTAAACTCCGGCGACAGAACGCTGTTCCTTTGGACAATGAAGCTGCAGCAGCGAAGAAGCTGAAAACTGAACCTCCTACGCCAGCACCTGAAGATGCAGACAAGTCTTTCGATTTTTCAACGCCTAACGCTTCGTAAAATTCTTGTTTAAAACTTACTGATAGACGGTTGCCTCGTTTCTATTGGAGAATTCTTACCGGAACTGGATTAAAAATCCCAAATGGAGGCAAGGGGATTCAATTGACTCTCGCGCATTGGAATCAGTTAAAGGTTCACGTACCAACCATATCAGCGGCTATTGAGGCTTACGAAGAGGAGGGTCAATACACCAGTCACCGATTCGTTTTTGGAGTCACCTGAAGAGCACACAGAATTCAAAATGATTCGCACGTCGCTGTACAAAGGAAAAATGTACGTGAGCATACGCAAACACAAGCGGTTCATTCCGGGTTTTGGAAAGATTTACCCCACGAAGCAAGGCATACACCTCACTGTTGATCAGTGGAAATGGGTGGTTGAGTCGATCGCCGTAGTCGACAGGTCGATTTCAGACATGGTAAACTACTGAGTGTTCATACTTTCTCGACAGAAGAACAATAATATGGTTCATCGGAGGCTGGCAGTCAGTGAGATGGGCAACGCGACTCCAGTGACCGGAAGACCTGAACTACCACCAGTAAGAGGGCCTTCTTCACAGAGCAGACGGGGAAATGAGGGATGCGAGCCGAAGAAACTGGTAATGGTGGACGAGCCCGAAATTGCGGGAAGCCCCTTATGGGAACTTGCCAGGACTGTCGTTTCTTCTAGCATCTGGAGCGAAATTGATCGTTTGCGTCAAGAACAATGTCTACGGGTGCAGTGTCGACCACCCGAGTCAAATTCAACACGATTGGTGTCTGATGGCAACTGCCGAAGACTGTGTCGATATGTTTTTGGACGCGGCAATGGAATAGTTGGACATTGAAACAATCTTTAAAATTGCGTTCATGGGTTCAGTACGCGAGTCCAACCTAAATGTACCCGTATGTGATGCATGGGTGCTTTTCAATACCTGTTACAAGTACCTGGAATGTGACCCAGTTCATATGACACGTATGCTGTTAGCACATAATGAGCAGTAATTCAGAGAAAAAAAAAGCGGTGATAATTCTGAGCTGAGGGGGGATGGGGGGGGGGGGGGCTTTGTACTAAATACATTATTTATAATATATTATCGTTTTAATACTTTCACGGTCATTGTGTGATTTTTCGTTTGTTTTTTGTAATTTAAGTTCAATTGTGGTGTACATATGTACATATACGTTACTTTTTGTCGTGGAAAAGGTTCAATGCGATTTCCAGTAAAACAAATTCACCGGTCTCCATTTCATGTTTTCCCCCCTGTGGGTTCGGGGGTATCAGAATGGGCCCACGGCATTCCCTGCCTGTCGTGAAAGGCGACTCAAAGGGAGAACTTGTTTATCTTATCCTATTTAATATTATGCTTCACTGGCTTTTTACCAGTCATACTTTGGATACGGAAACTCAGGATGAAGCGCTCCGATAACAATTACTTACGTAAAATTTATTTTGATCTCGAACACCCCGCCAGTTTCGGTGGTGCTGAAAAACTATACACCGAAGTTAAAAACGAAGGCAAACATGACATTTCAAGACAGGATATCAGGGATTGGTTAAAAGGACAGGATGCGTATACTCTACACAAACCAGCGAGAAGACACTTTCCGAGGAATCGAGTAATTGTTAGCTCGATCAACCATCAATGGGAGTTAGATCTGGTAGACATGACTTCACTTTCTCGTCAAAATAAGGGATATAGGTTTCTCTAACATGCATTGACGTATTATCAAAGTATGAGAGGTTTAATAGAACTCTCAAGTCGAAAATGTGGAAATATTTCACGCATAACAATACCCGTCGATATATTGATATTCTACCACGATTGGTTGAGGGGTACAATAATTCATATCACCGATCTATCAAAATGCGCCCTAGTGAAGTTAGTGAAGATAATGAAGGGCGCGTATGGGAAACTCTGTATGGCTCAAGTAATGCTCGCCCCAGCAAATTCAAGTTTGAAATAGGGGAGAAAGTTAGAATATCTAAATCAAAGCTAAGGTTCGAAAAAGGTTATTTACCAAACTGGAGCGAGGAAATTTTTACAATCGTCGAACGAAAACAATCAGTCCTTCCCACATACAAGTTAATTGATTGGGGTGGTGACGTTATTCAAGGAACTTTCTATGAAAATGAACTACAAGGTGTCAATGTTGACCAGAGGTCTCTTCAAGGTGGAAAAGGTTTTGAAGAAGAGAAACGCGGGGGACAAATGGAATATTTCGTTAAATGGATGGGGTATCATGCAAAGTTCAACAGTTGGGTTTTTGACATCGATAAAGTATGATGGCGTCTCATTTCTACGTCACGCTGCCTAGTAACAGCTCTCATCAATATTTTCCGATCAATACGCTCTCTAGTTTTACGACGCAGTTAGCAGAGCCTATTAATTTAACAGGAGCTTGGGAAGTCGCGCTTTGTGAAATTCAATATCCGTTTAATTGGTATAATATAACGGAGGAAAACTGTGCGTTTAGCATCAACGACACTGACTTATGTGTACCAACGGGTTATTATGACATTCCGCAGAATGTAATAGAGGCAATCTATAATCACTGGCTGAAGATGACCGCAACTACGTTAAACTGCATGTTGATAAATATTCACGGAAACAACGGTGAGACTGAGAAAGACCTATAACTGAATTTGAAGAAATTTGGGGCGCTGTTTGGCTTTCTGCCGGAAACTACTCTCCATGAACCACGCACAGTGAGCGAAATGGATGCGGATGTGCATGGAGGCATTACCTGTTTCTTCGTGTACACGGATATAGTGGAACACCAGAGAGTGGGGGATTCCCACGTGCCGCTTTTACGTGTCGTTGAAATCGGGGATAAACGTCCTGGTGATCATATAACGTTTCCTATACAAACCCTCACTACATTCCGGTCAAATCGAAGAAAATAACGAACATAAAAATAGATTCAAGGAATGATCTCGGCAAAGTTATCCCATTTCGACGTGGGCGCGTGATCGTGGAATTTCACTTTCGACAGAGTAAATCATCATTCTTCTGTTAACCATGAAGAGCCCATACGAAGACTATTACCTACGCAAGGTTGGACGCGGTACCCCTGTATTTGTTGGTTACGCTAACCAGAAGAGTCATGGCCTCGGCGGGATATTAGGACGTTTAGCTCGATCTGCACTTCCTTTCTTGAAACGAGGTGTGCGTGAATTGGGTAAACAGGCCTTGTATACAGGTAGTGAGATCGTGAACGATACCCTACAAGGCGAACATATAAAATCTGCTACGAAACGACGCCTCGGTCAGGCAGGACAACGACTGGCAACGCGAATTTTGGACAGGCCGAAAACGAAACCAATAAAAAGGAAGGCACGAGGAAAACCAGTCAGAACACCTCGTGTCAAGAGAGCGAGAAGGTCTCCCGACATCTTCGATTCATAATCACCATGGCGTTCGTTCATAACACATCGTGCGAATGTGCGAAGAGCGAATTGGATTTATTCGCCATACCGCCTACCCAGACGAGTATCACGAAAGGTAATTGGATACAATATCACCCTCCACCAATATTACTGATTCCGCCCCTATCCAGTTTACCGTGCAGGGGTCTACCGGGGACTATCTCGATCTTTCCCAAACAATACTGAACGGGAGAGCTAAAATCGTACAAGGTAACGGCGATGATCTACCCAACGATGCTAATGTGGGACCTGCAAACCTTACGCTCCAGTCGCTTTTCTCCGAAGTAGACGTTACGCTGAACGACCGACTCGTTACACCATCAACCAACACCTACCCTTACCGCGCTATGATGGAGACTTTGCTTACCTCCGGACCTGCAGCGAAGAATTCTCAGTTAACCGGAAGTCTATTTTACAAGGATGTCGCGGGCAAAATGGATTCGTGTAATCCTCACGCTGCGCAAGACGTGGTGAACCAAGGACTCAACGAACGCTATCAATTTATTAAGAATAGCAAAATTGTGGATTTGGTAGGACCCCTACATTGCGATGTATTCTTTCAAGAAAAGCTGCTACTTGGTGGTGTGGAACTCAAGTTGAAATTACACCGGAGCAAGAATGAATTTTGTTTGATGTCAGGAGCGGCTAATGCCGATTTTAAAGTACAGATCGTGGATGCATCCATCTTTGTACGACAAGGTGAAACTCCACCCGGAGGTGGCTCTGGCTCATGCTAAAGCGCTGGAGCATGGCACTGCAAAGTATCCCATTCAACATGTGGAAGTTACAACGCTGTCCATTCTCCGAGGTAACTTGGCGTTCACGCGAGAAAGTCTATTTCTAGGCAACCTACCAAAGCGAATTGTATTGGCCTGCGTGGACACGGAGGCATTCAACGGTGCTTACAACAAAAACCCGTTCAACTTTCATCACCACGATTGAACTTTTAGCTTTGTACGTAGACGGCGAGCAGATGCCTGGAAACCACTACGGCCTCATTTTAATGACGGCAACTACATTATGGCATATCAGACTCTATTCCTGTTTAAATATATGTTCAACGATAAGGGGAATCAGATCAATCGCAGCGACTACGCACGCGGGTACACTTTGTATGCCTTTGACATGTCGCCTGACCTGGCTAATGGAGGCCATTTCAATCTACGAAAGAATGTTAATGTCCGTCTTGAAATGCAGTTCGACCATGCCCTAGCTAGAAGCGTTAATGTTATTGTGTATGCCGAGTACGACGCAGACATTGAAGTGGACAAGACCCGTAATGTTTTCATAGACTTTTAAATGGATACTGTTCAGCTGTTACGGTGTATGAGGGCGGATCCCTTTGCGAATGGAATTTTCAGCGGTTGTGTTCCCAGCAGACTGTTTACCTCAGCAAATAGTTGATTTACCGTGTGGAATCATCGCCAATACCGACGATAGAGTGGGACCCGGCACACATTGGGTTGCGATGTATATCGATGAAGACGGAGGAGATTTTTTCGACTCATTCAGACGCTCCCCTGAAGAAAACTCTCCCTATTTCATGAAATTTCCACAGAACATTGGTCACATACCGCATTAGAGTAAAGAACATCAATACTAGTCCATTCTCAAACCGTTTGCGGTCAGCATTGCCTATTTTATTTGCTCCATAGATGTCGAGGACTGGCAATGCAGTCTATCGTAGAACAGTGTACTGGGAATCATGAACTAAATGATGTTTTAGTTAACCAATTTATAGAGAAGTTATACGACATAGAAATCCCAATAAGCGATAATGAGTACATCGTTTCACAGATTGCTAGAGTGTTTTTCCATAAGTAGGGGTGTCGAGCTCCGAAAAGGCTCATTTGCTCACATGAATCCGAAGCTGATACTCCATTTACCTGTGTGATCGCAGGACCCACTGGTTGTGGTAAAACTCAATTCGTGAAGAAAATCCTAACCCAAGATGTCATCGATGGAGCGCCTGAAAAAAATGTATACTGTTATGGCGAATATCAACCAGCTTTTGTGGAAATGTCTGACGCCGTACCTGAAATCAGTTTTATTGAAGGCCTACCGGCGAATCTGGAGGAAAATTTCGACCCACGAACAGAACTTAGCAATGGGCGATGTCATGACGTCACACGGCAATGACAAACGCATAACAGATTTATTTTCGAAGGGGTCCATCACAGGAACATCTCGGTCATTTATATTCTACAAAATTCCTTCTACGGTGCCAAGGAAACTCGGACGATTACGCTGTACGCTCACTACATTGTTTTATTCAAGAATCCGAGGGACAAAACCCAAGTTATCAATCTGGCAAAACAAATGTATCCTGGTAAAGTCAAATTTATGCAGGAAGCTTTTGCAGATGCGACTAAGAAACCTTTTGGATATTTGTTTATAGATTTGAAACCCTATACGGGAGAAGATTTTCGATTGCGCACGAATATTTTTCCAAGTGAAACGATGTATGCCTATCTTCCAAAGTGATAAATACTTCAGCACAGTAACGACGGGTCTCATTATTGCTCGAATGGGTACAATGGCACCATCAGCTCAAGTTCGACTTCGGAACCATGCACCAGAAATTAATTTTCTTGACAAAATGTTCACCCTCACAACGGAAAGCTTTTCTACAGAAGGCAGACCCTAAGTTGGTGACCACTCTTTGTGAATGCGCCGCTAATGTCGTAAAAGGGAATGTGCCATTGACGCGTCCCCAGAAAGCAAAACTGTCACGCTACCGTAAACATCTGAGGGACCTCTCTGATAAAAGATATCGAACAAGAAGAGGAAGACATTCTAGTCCAAAGAGGCGGCTTCTTGAGTTACTTTTTTGAAACCTATAGTTCAATCTCTAGGAGGTTGCTACTCGGAGCAGTTTTACCAAAATAACAGCATGCAATTTGCGAAGAAATGGTTCTACTGCCACAGGATGTTGCGAGAGTTGTCAACGCCAGTAAACGGGATAAGACTTATTCGAGAGTAGGCCAGCTGGATGGAGCGATGAAAGTCGCCTTGGAGAGAAGACTGTCGATTCATGAGAAGATTGATACGTACAATCAAGTTTTACAGCGCTACCTGGACGCGGGGAGAGCAGCGGACGCGCGTCAGCTTGAATATCGTCAATTCGCTCAAAAACAACCCGAGCAGCAGTGATAACCAGAGCAACGGTGCTGATGACGACCCTACGACAACGGCAGACGGTGCCAAAAGTGACCATACCAGATATATTCATGGAACTCATTCAAAAGTTTCCAAAGTCGCTAAAGGGTAAGGCTAAAATACTTTCTGAATACTTGGATGCACAGCGCGTTTCTAGCGATATGCCCGTTATAGGGTTGGAAACCCTACAGGGGAATTAATATACAAGGGGAAACGGTTAAGGGTTCTAACCTGACAGATCTCATGCTGGATGCATTACAATCGCGAAACAGTTTAATCCAGTGGGTTGGCAACGTTTCCTACATGGGCTCACCAATATAATTTTCCTGAAGCATATGTCGGGAATTTAAAACGTCGTGAAATTATGCAGGAATTGAAAGAAAAGGGTGTTCAGGGTGATGTTTTCGAACTTTCACCACCCCGATCAAGGGGAAAAAGCCTAGACCGACGAAGAGACGTAAATCTCTCAAATGGGATTCTTGTAAACTTTTTTAATGTAAATACTTTCAATATTTTTATGTTTTTGGAGTGAATTAATTTATTCTTACGACCATGTTTGTTTTGTAATATTAAAAGATTTGTATATGGAAGACTTACCTTGTATATATTTCCGAGGTATAATCCAGAAGAATAAGAACACGTAAATTCAACACAAAACAATAACAAAAATGCTTGTTTGAGAAATTGCGATGAGCAAATCTCTCTGGAGATTTTGGTGGCCCTTAAAAGAGCCGTTTGTTTTGGACGGAGCAACTCCAATGCAGGAGCAAACCCTATTCGTGGTATATATCCTCGTACCTCGGAGGAGGCGGTGTCGCTGGCTGCGGTGGGGGTGGTGGCGGCTCATGCGGTGCACCCCCCTGTACGATGGCTGCTCCCTCCATAATGGTGTCGAAGATTGGATTTATACCGTCCCGTATCTGCGGCAAGAGCCTAAACGCACCACTGAAGGGTCCTCTTTTGTAGCTCCCGGAGTTGTTTCGGCTAGCTCCCCACTTCTTTCGATAATTGACTGATAAATTAACTGTTGTATTATTTCTTGATCACGGATCCACCGTTCTTGGTCTGGATCCTGGTGACGACGCTCGTCCCTCCCTGGTACTTGGCGAGCGGCTCGCCGAAAAAATTGTGTGATGCGGGTCTGCCTGATTGTCTGAGTGTAATGAATCTGGAGAAAATGAGCTCCCTTAAATTCAGTCATACAAAATATATTGTACACTCACACTCGTTCATTTATTTACATAATTGGTAGTATTAGATTTATGAAGCAATGTAACTTGCATGCGATGTACATAATTGATCGTGTTAGAATAAATTTGCGTTAAATAACGTCTTTATGCTTGTGTACTATTTTATAATGCAGAATGTTTGAATGTAAAATTATTACTATGCTCCGTGGGCCGTTATCCACGATTGGATTCTTACTCCCGAGATTATAGTCCAATATAACCATATCAACGTGGGGCCACTTTCCTCCACGAATTGTTGTGTGGTGTTTGGAAATTTTAAACATAGTGTTTAGCTTATAAAACTTTGTTCCAAACATTTCAGAGTGCACCACTAGCCAATTACCTCAAGCTACCCTCCCCTCACATATATCCATAGGGGACTGTCCTGAAGTCTTTAAGAATTACTCTCTTGTCATAAACCACCCTGTAATCCTTACGGAATGGTTTATTTACAATTTTCCGTCTTTTCACGTCCCTAGTTATTTTATGCGTTTCCATGACAGTTACTGGTGGGCAGTGGACTTTATCCTCATTGGACTTCACCAGCATACAGACAGTGTCAAAATTAACTTTTTTACTGTTCTGATATTCAGTGTGATGCTCGCACCTTACATACAGACTTCCCGCTATCCAAAGTGTAGGCGTAATTCTTGGGCCTCCGGTACAAAAACACAGCTATGTAGTTTCCATCTTTAGGACTGATCTCGTCTGTCAGCTCACCTGAATAGTCGCCGGTCGGAGATTGAAATTCCCCGGCTTACAGTATAAATGATACTATCAGTATCAAAATAGAGCACTCGTTCCTGGAGCTGCCCCTCCAAGCACACCATATAGCCGTAAGCGTGCATGGCAGGTGGTAAATGCGGCGATGACGACATTGACACGTGGGTTAGATGAAGCGAAAGACGAGTTCTCCTTGTAGCGCCCCACAGGATACGAACAATACTTGTTAGTGTAGGGGTATAAAAGAGCAAAAGTCGACGTACTTGAATCTTGATCCCCGTTTCGACTTCATGAAAAAGCTTTCCATCCATTGGTCCTCCCTCCAAAAATGCAGCCCGCGGTTCCAAAGGTCTTAAGTTCCTCGGAACAGCTTCCAACTTTTGTTTCATTTCTCTGGTAGGGATGCCTTGCCGCTAGTTCCATCATGTTCCCACATCTCAATGTAGGTGTACCTCGGGAATGTTTCCTGTAGGAATTTCCTCCTTTTTTCAGTGCGCTGGTTCAACTCACCCATGGTTTTTTCTACCTTAGGATTGATGGTATCCGCTTCATAACAGTGAAGACATCCGTGCCAAAAGCACCCATTTAAACTCGAAAATATTTTACCGCGTTGCGTCACACCCGTCCACTTTATAGGGGCCAAATTGCAGTTCCCCGCCGTTTTCTGCGTGCGGATATGAATGTTTCTCACTAGGCTCTGCGTAGACAACCTTGACCTGCAGCGTATGACGTTTCTTCTCAGCTGGTATTCAAAACAGCATAGGAATTTGGGCTCTGAGAAAGTTTCTTCTAAATACGAGGTTTCATGCAGAGGCATGTAATACAATGTTGACGGATCTACACCCGCTATTAGCGTGGTCACTTCCTCTGATTCTGATCATCTTTGCCCTGATCCACTTCGATGTCTTTGAGAGTTTGTTCCATGAAAAGACTGCGAATACTAGGAACACTGGCGAAGAATATCAACGTCACTGATACGATACTCCACATTCTTCCGAAAATCAAACACTGCCTCCTCTTTCAACTTGTGTTGTGCCATTCAAAGAAACATGCTCTCCCTGACTGACATGGAGTTGGGGGAAACATTCTCTGCGGAGGTAGAGGACCTACGTATAGGACTGGTTCTCTGTTCTATGGAAAAGGAGGAGGAAAGTACCCTTTTTCCAGTTCGTCAATCCCAAAGGTTTTTGGAAGGTCGGCTAGGGGCATGGGCAAAAAAAGTTCAATGAATCAATAAAACGTAAACCGCTTCTAGGAAGTTCTGGAGAGACATATTTTCCGCCAGAAGTGATAATTTTAGGGACATACCTCGAGTGATGACAAAGAGTCAAGTACAAAGTATCGTCAGAACCCTTTAACAGTTATGGGCAACGAATGTGGCATTGTCGTGCTGAAGGCACCATGCACGAATTCCGCCTGTGCGAGTGGTCACCTTGGAAAATAGCATGCTTCTCTCTGCAGTAGACGCACTCATCCTCAAAGGGTGAGGCACAGTCCTCGCACACCTTCTGCGCCACGCATAAGTTGGGGACAGGTGTACTGTCTCCTGGGACGTCTCAAAGTCATAAAAAATGTAGGTAGGGGGCGTGCTTGGGATCGCCCGGGAGGAATTATCGCCGGGGTCCATTCCAGTTATCGCCTTCTTCCACATGGAACCGAAATAATGCAAATGGCGTATCCAACCGCCACCGTCGTCCCACAAAACTTTGCAGAAAAAATCTTCGCAATAACGATGCCTGGTAGTACTTGCCCTCCTTGTTTTGACGAGCTCACCACTCTTTCACAGTGTTTGCAAATGGACAGTCGCTCACACAGGGTCATCGAGTCTTTCGCTTTTGATTTCTTGCACATGTATTGCTAAAGCAGGTCTTATTTTTAAAATCGCGATTGCACTTGTCGCAGTGCGACCAGTCTGCGCCTCGGCGTTTGCAATTCCCAGTGTAACATACATTGCACGTATGCTCACAGCTGTGCTTGGTGCGCTCATGTACAGCGTATTGTAAAGTGACAATAGAGCTACGACCATAGAACGCGTTTGGCTGTAGCAAATAGGTCGAAATGTGCCTACGTCGTGATAGAATAAATAGATTGGTTTCCCTTTGCAAGATCCGGGCCTTTGAATAGAACATTGGGGTACCCAGGAACTCAGCACAATAATTTGATTACGTGTACCCAAGTACTCTTGGAAAGCGGCAATTCTGGGGGATTCCGCATTGACTCGGGGACCCCCGCATCTGCATGTAGTTGGGGGGGCTAGTTTTAACTGGATGTCATACCTAGCTTTATTGCCTTAATGTGGGGTGTTTATTATCGTGAGTGGCTACACAGTGGCAATGGGCCTGGCGCAACAAGAGTTTCCGCTCGTACTTGGGGATACGGATGACCATCGCTGCTTCTTAGGAACTCGTCCACATTCTTCGTACCGGTTGATAACCTGGGGCAATCCCTCCTCCACCACCAAGTCAGTTGAAGAATAACAAAGTTCATTTTGATGGAACCGTCAAGATAAAGGCTTTGATGCGATTACAGAACGCCCTCTATGTTGAGCCATATTGCTCAACGGTGATCTTCTCGACGGCGGATCAATGGGAGCGCTATAGGCGTTGTCCAATTGGTCCGAAAGTATAATGACGCGGAGAATGTCGTGTCCAGACATGTTGTGGCCCTTGCGGATCAGTTAAATCGTCGAAAATTTTCGAGGAATTGCGGAAAGTTATCCACAGTAACATCTTATTGTCGCCCAAATAAAGTTTATGGCAAATCCATAGACACTTGCCCTTGGTACTTTTTACATTTCTTTCACTAATTTGAGAAATGGAATAATACTTGCGTTGCCTCAAGCTGGGCACGGGACGGCTGCACCCGTGGATGTAGAGCCCCCTCGTAATCTCTCCTGTTGCATGACTGGGACGGGGTATTGGTGGTATTGTCTCCTTTCGCCTCGGGCTGGGAGGGAGGAGTGGGTTGCAGGGTTGAAATAGCAGAGAGCATTTCCTCGTCGGTTATACCCTCCACGGCACCGTCGGTCATCAACCAGTCCAAGAGAAAATTGTCTGCCTCTGATTCAATCTGCGGCTCCGTTCTCTAACCAATAATTTAACCGTTCGCTGCAAATACAGAAAAAAAGGCAGAAGAGGGGGTAAATAACTGTGGATGTCTAGTTCATTTCCCTCTAACTTTAAAATATTCCCTACCCTTGGGGGGGGGGGGGGGAGAGGGCGGCTACCCATTAGTTAATAATAATAAAAAACAATATCTTACCTTGATCAATGAATTGAGTAACGGTATCACCACCAGTTGTAAGCCATATTAAGGGCCGTTGAAGGAAGAGATCCTGCTGGGCATCAGTAAGCGTTTCCTCGACGATATCATCCAACTCCTCCAACATGAAGCACTCAAAATTTTCCTCGTAAACCAGAATCCTTATGAAGTGAATACGTAACGAAAGCTAGAGCACAGACAGTAAAGATCACAGAATAAAAACTCAAACGCTAGGGCGTTTATGCGAACTAAAAAACTCGAATGCAGGTGATTCAAAAATTGAATCCATTTATACCCTAATGTATCCTCTGATACAATTATATTCGTTCACCCAACATCATTCTATTTCGTTTTCCCCCCCACCATATCGCCAATATACAGGCACTAACCGATTACGTAAGAACAATAGAGTAAATTAATACGCCCCGACATCCCTTTTCTTCCAATACAGACACCAATTAAAATAATCAATCCGGAACCAGACACCAGCACACGGAGACAATACCGACCGCCATCCAGAAAACATAAACCCGAAGTTTGACTTAATATATCGTCGACCAAACCGTTAAAACCGGATCAGTTCCGGCATACCGGGAATATCGCCAGCCAAACCAATAAATAAAAACCGAAAAGTGTGCAATATCCCTCCACACCAATTACGTCATACCGGATGCAAAATCCGGAAGTGTGCTATATCCCCCCCTATCTACTGTTACTTTGTGCTGAAACTGTAACATGCGAACCTGTAACTTTTGGTACAGAACCCACTTGCCTAAGACAAATATATGAATACCGGTAGCTGTGAAAAAAACAATACTGGGACTCTCATTTTGTTTTGTTCATCCAATTGAAATCTAGTCATACCAAGGTGAGGTCGAGGCATTTGCTCCCGAGGCCGAGACCGAGGCCAGAAAAATGACCACTAGGCCGGCCTCGAGGCCGAGGCCGGCCTCGAGTTCTCCATCACTGGGTAACCTGAGTATACGGAACACATGAGGTACCTGAGGTATTGAGAGTGCCCTCATTTCTGTTGTACCTAGTTGTTCGATAGCTGACAGATGATAGGGCCATCATATCGGTTGGCTCGAAGCATGAAAATGTTTGCCTGCAAACCTACTCTTACATCCCATGGAATGTCACTTCCCAAGGGTCAGCTTTGGGTGGGGGCTCTACTAACCCACAGGAATCTCCCTATACTTCCCTCCATGCACTCATTTTCATTGCTTACTACGCGCTCTGTTACAACAACGAACGGCCTATTCAGCATTCTGGGTACTTTCACGATCCAGTGTACTGTTCCCACACAGGTATCAGTGAGTTTAAATCAACCGAGAAGCTCCACTCCAGCTCCAGGGTTTTAACTAGATACTCATACACAATCATACATGGTAAATTTATATGTACTCTTGATTGGCGACTTGAGATCCCGCTGGTACACTAGTAATGGTTAGGAAGACAGACATACCTGCAAAGTTCTGCACTCTCCGTTATCGTCCTGATAGTCAATTCCCCATACAATAGCCGCAGATATCAGCCAGACAATAGCCTCATTGTATTGTACGTACAATAGGCTTGAGTTCGATCAGGGAACGTTTTTAGAGTAACATTCCCCTGGTTCGATTGAACGCTTTAGGGTTACGCAAGGAATATTCTCTATTCGTGACAGTATTGCTGTTTGAGGCCGCGGGGTAGGCAGTGTTACGACGAGGCACGGAGCGACATTCCACTGAAGACTATACTACATCAGCTACCCGTTTTTGCATTTTGATGGCTTCATCTAGTCTGGCGGAGACATGGAAGCGGAGAAGTCAAGGAGAACCGAGGCCTACTGGAGGTATGACCCTGCGATAGCCGGCACTGCCTGGTTTGGTCTGGTTATTGTCTCGTCTGGACTCTGGTTCAAAGATGTATAGTGATCACTTTGTTGTATGTGTGTGTCCGTCTATACGTCCGCCCGTCCGTCTATCTGCCTGTGTGTCTGTCCTTATGTACTGTCCGATATCTCCTGAACCGTGAAAGCCGTCACGCAGGACTGTTTTTGGGTGGAGGTGTGCGGTGCAGGGTTGTCGATGTGCATCTACTTTTCGTCCCAAGCCTCAAACAAAAGACCATGAAAACTGCATTAATTTGTTTCGTTCTTGTCAAAAAGTACAATAATTATTGATCGAAATGAGTGCAGACTTTGGGGTGTTCGTAGAATTTATTCAATGGGTCAAACAACATCTAATGACAAAGTCAAAGGGTCATGGGTCAAGTCTTGAGAAAGTGCTATTTTTAGATAGGTGATAGAGCTATGTGTGCTACATAACAAGCCACTCCTTCCTCAATCTGACGACCTGGGCTTCGATTACAAGGGGTGAAAGGTTTGGTTATGATGAGTTCTGGGCAATGGCAATGGGGGTGTGTGTATCTGTAACATAATGCTTCTAAGACGTGGTGCATCATGTCGAGGCAATCATTTTCATAAAAAAAAACCGTCATGTCATGAAAGGTCGATCAAGGTAAAAAATGAAAAAACATTTTCTGCAACAACTTTTAGTGACTGTGCGATGTAGCTGTTATTTGAGACATGGTGCTTATTATCGATGGGAACATTTTTCGGGAACTGTAATGTTATTAAAGGTCATTCAAAATCACTTCTGAAAAGAAAAACTGTCAAATAATAACAATTTTCGCAACAACTTCTAGTGACTGTATGCGATGATGGCTGATATTTTGGGTCATAGTGCATGTCTTTGTCTTTGTCATGTCATCAAAAAATCAATTCAAAGTCACTCATGGACAGATAAATGCCAAATAATAACATTTTCTGTAACAATCTCTAGTGCCTGTATGCGATTGGGGTAATGTTTGGGGCATGGTGCATATCTTCGAGGGGGAGGAGGACTTCTAAATTACTGCAATGAACTTTCTTTCAAGTTGTTCAAACATCGATTCGTGGTTTTATATACTTTTTGAGAGCAACTATATAAAAGATGAACGTAATGTGCCCATGGAATGACCGTTACTCCGCGATGTAATCCCCGTGTGTTGATTTGAAAGGATTTCCACTTGAATATTTTAGGCAACCGCTCTGTAAAAATCTCCTATAAACATAAGTACTGTATTTGAGCTTTGTAGACTGGCAACACTTTTCCTTTATTTCTGATTTTTTCGCAAGTTGTCGGTTTTCATTGGGCCGTGGAAGACTAGTTCAGTTCATTAGCTTCATTATTTATTGATCCATGCGAAAATATAAATATGACATACAAACAACAACGATAAACAGGATCAGGGTGAACAAATGGTAACTTAATACCTATAGCCCTTAGCCTGTAGACCAAACTCTAGGAAAGACTCGACATTGATGAAGTTAGTCCTGAGAAGGTTGGTCCTGGCATGCAGATGGTGGAAGAGAATATCATAACTATGGCGAGCATTAATCTTTATCGAGTTTGCAATAGCAGAGCAAACAAACTTGCCATAAACTTTCAACTTTATCGAACGATCCGACTTTCAATAGTTGGTTAATATGTTTCTGCTGGTGCCAGAAGGCTCGAACGTATGTGCTACTGAGAAATATGTAGATGTATTGCCGCTGAACGATGCCAGGCCCAATATTTAATGACGTTAAAACGTCGCATTTTCCAAGCTTGTATAAGCAGGCCCGAAGTTAGGCTACGTTTTACGTACGCCGTGATTACTGGCTAGGCTGAATTGGGTGTGTAGGCTTAGAAAGCCTTCGCGTTGCTGCGACAGTAGGAATAGTGGCGGCGCATAAATCATGCGGAGGCTGATGAGCAATCGCGTAGCTATTTATAGAGGTTAAGTGTGTATTGCATGGGGCCGGAAGGGCCTTGCCCGGTATAGATCGCTCAACTGTATTGGGCTAAGATGGTGGGCCTTGAGTTGGTTCGTTAGGCTTACCTAATGTATGGGAAGTGAGTAACTAGAGCAATGCCTATTTTGGTGAACGTACTTACGTGTCTTTACCATAATACTCTCACTGGTTTTATTTACTTGTTTGGGATCGTGTTTTTGAAGGGGGGGGGGGAAAAAAAATGCATGACGGTTGGGCTTAAGCCTAGCCTATGGTTCAACTCAGCCCGGTCTTTGGTTGGAGGTTAGACTGCCAAGTTTCAATGGGAATTAATTGTTAGAGGTTAAATTAGGACATTACCGGAAATTGCCGAATTTTAAAAGTAGATCAGGGGCGTAGGCGGGGGGTGCGGGGGTGCGGACGCCACCCCCCAGCACGAGGTGGAGTTCACCTCCCCTTTCTGTTGAACCCTCCCCCAGGACTGGCGATCACTCAATTCCGCACCCCCCCCCCCCATGGCTAAGACCCAGCCTAGCCCCTGTAGGGTGATGGAACGTAGTGAAGTCTGTGAAACATGTTTATTCTGTCACAAGTGATCTTCAAACTACGATTTTCGTGATTTCTTCGGCCCCGGCGCTGAGTTTTGTTTTTACTGAAGTACTTCATTTTCCATGAGGAGGTGAGATTGAGGGAACAATTAATACACCGAGTTGACATGATGAAGTTTGCTTTTAAGTTCGACAAGGAACGACTCGAGAATAGCCAAGAGAGTCTTTTTAACCATTTTCATACGCACACGGTTATTTTCTAATGTTCGGTCTTATATCCCCCATGACATTGCGCAATGTTACTGTATTTAGAATAAAGCATAATTCTCTTCAATCGGATTGATGTCCTAGCAGGGGCTGCCCAGCGGGAGGCATTCACAGTCAGTTTACCTCCCGTTCCATTACTGGGGTTGAGACTAACACCCGATGGTCACGGATGCGATGGCACAACCTCGGGGACCGAAATGTACCACCCAAAGCATCTTCGACTAACATCATAAGCGCCATATGCACCAGGTGAGATTTCAAGCTCCCGGCCGCTCATCTCATATCAAAGGGAAGCTGAGCCTTCATCGACATCACCCCATCACAGCCCGGTTATCCGTGACGCACTATCAACGTGAGCTATAGTGGTACATCATCTCGCAACCGGCCTGGGTGGCAGATATTTTTGACAAGCCGACAGCTTCCGTTGCTCTGAGCACCCTACCCAAAACGGGGGGGAACCGGAGAAGACAATTCCGTAATTGTCTGACGGCCGCATGAGTTTGTTGCCGAACTCAGAAGCCAGCAAGATTCAGCAGAAGACAGATGCCTAAGCGAACGAGGATGGTGGGGAAACAGGATAGAAAGCGTAAAGCTGAGGACGACCGAATAGGGGGAGAAATGGAACCATTAAGTTCGAGCAACACATGTGATGACAGTGATTGTTGCGCAAAATGTAATATGACATATTTTGAGGATACAAAGACTACGGTACTGCATGCTGTGATCCTGCGGATTTGTGGTGTCAAGATGAGTGCACACAGATCAAGATCAAGTTCGTGTGCTCTACTGGGCTAGACAAGTAGGATATTATGTAGAATGAAATGCAGCCCTCTCCACATTGTTCCGTTTATTAGCAATTTTTCCTGAACAACTAATATCTGAGCATGACAATGAACTGTGTGTACTCATCAAGGTGGGGTGGACTATTTGTGTTTTCACCCATCTAACAACTTTTATTCATGAAGTTGAGTAATGAATCGTCAACTCCATTCCGGGTCATGTGCGGTGGGACAGTTCAGTCTGTGATGGTGGTGGGGTTCCTATTGGGGGGTGGATACTTGTGTGCTCAACTAGTGTAGTGGAGCATTAGTCTGATGTAGGAGTTCTGCAAGCGAGCTGACATTCAACTTTCAGCTCAGAGAATGGGGAGGAAACATGGACTCTATGTGCTCCACAAAGTTTGTGTTGGACAATTTGTTCAATCTATATGGGAGTGGACATGGTGGGGTGGTAGTTGTCAAGTATATGTGCGCTTTTGTTGTGTCGATAAATTTGGGTATGATGTAGAAGGGGTTTGAGCAACTCTCTTGTACTGTGGGTGCATTTGCATTATTGTAAACCTTGTTTCTATACCCTATACAACACTGGACCACACAAGCGATCCATACCTGATATTAACATTTAATTAGGTCCAATTAGTTATTTCAATGATAATATTATCTATTGAATGCATGTGACTTGTAAAACTGTATATGTACAATATAACAACTCAACTTCAGTAAACTCTCATTTCACCTGCTATAACAACAGAACTCCTTCAGTGGAACACTTACACCAACCGAATGCCGAATGCTTCCCTGTAAATAAATTATATATTTGAGCAATGAATCAATCCAACTACATCCCATAATGTTCATCCATTCGAGTGAGATAATCTTTCTCTCGGGTTTGCTGTAATAGGCCCACTTGATAAAACTGAAACTGGGTGGAAGTTTAACTAGTTTTGAGCAAATTCAAATATCGAGACAAAACAACACAGCGCCACCACCTCCTTGGATAATATTGTTAGCTGCTATACCGTAGTAGTTCAGTTCTCTAGATATGATCGAGTCTCAGGAGGCTACCTCTTCTGTTCATCCTTTCCTGGGACAACGGCATTTGACCAGAGAGAAAGTATGGAGTGAATGAGTTAGAGAGAGAGAGTGGGAGTGGTGATGGGAGAAGGTTCCTAAGAACCGGTAACGACGATGAATAAACAGAAAACGAAAATTGCTGGAGCGTTACTGGTATTATTGGGACACCTGGACACGTTGAACTTTGGGTACACGGGACACAAGGGTTACCTGGGAACACGTGACACAAGATTGCCTGCTCCGATCAGGTTGAAATCGGTATATAGCTTTCTTTTGCGGAGTACAAAAGCCCTGTTGGTTTTGGTGCAGTCCGGAAGTCAGTTTCAGGAAGAGTTTTGAAAATTATGAAGAATTGATATTTTGGCCAATTTCAGCTTGTAAATGGCTCGATCCCACCTGGAAGCACGAGGCACATTATTGTATTGGGGTAGGTCAAAGGTCATTTTAGGTCAAGAGAGAACCAAAGTCTGAAAATCTCCGATCAGGTTGAAATTCGGTTCGCAGCTTTAAGGAGTGCGAGAACCCTATCGGTTTTGATGTAGACGGTGTCAGCTCTGGGGAAAAAATTGGAAAATTGTGAAAAAAAAAAATCCTAATTGGGCAAATTTTAGCTTGTTAATACGATAACTTCATCCCACTTGGATGCATAAAGCTCATACTTGGTGAGTGGTACCGTGGGTTCCCCATAATGAGTACATCCCTACTGTTTCGGAGTCAGTCAAATGTCACCTGAGGTCAAGAGAGTTCAAAGTCTGGAAATCTCGTTAACACGATGAGTCCAAACGCTGGTTCCGATCAGTTGAAATTCCGGTATGCATCTCTCTCTTATACGGGGTGAAGGAACCCTATTGTATTTAGTGTAGACCGGGAGCCAGTTTGTCGGATAAATTTGAATTTTTCAAATTGATACGAATGTCAGTCAACATTTGAAAATCCATGCAGCTTTCTTAGGGGAGGTTTTTGGTGTAGATAAGGGGGAATAAATGGGAGAATTGTACAACATTTATAGTTGGGCCAATTCCAGCCAATGTCAGTTAACACGAAAAAAATCGACGCTGCCATGGATGCAGAGTAATGCGCTCTGTTGTTGAAGTGTGCTGAGGTTGTTTAAGTGTTCAGAGGTGGAGGTTGGGGGGGGCTGGTGGCTGCTATTTTAGTTATTAGTTCTATTTTAGTACAAAAGGAAGTATTCTTGCAAAGAACTCCCAGATGGTGTTGAGATGAGATTCATTAAGTTTATGTACTGCTAGAGAGTGAATGGACTTTGTATTTTGAAGGATTTTTGGGGACTCAGTTCCTAGTGGGAGACAGTTTAGTAGCCTAACAGCCTAAGCTAGTTCAGTGTACTGAGTGTTATGTACTGACAACTGCTTAGGCTAGCCTATACAGCCAGCCTAGCCTATACAGCCAGCCTAGCCTATACAGCCAGCCTAGCCTATACAGCCAGCCTAGCCAGTCCAGTCTCCACACAGCCTTGTCCTAAACTGACACATTTACACAGGCCTTTTGTTTATTGAGTGGATATTTTGCATATTCCAAGAAGATTTATTTGGACTGCTTATTTGGACCATTTTAGGACTTTGGCTATTGTGGGAATCATGGCAGCACACAAGGATCCAAGACAGCGAAGATGGATCCACAACTTGAGATTGGAGAAGTATGTGGCAAATGTGACAGAAAAGCAGACAAAAAATGAAAAGGGGGAGTTGCGTGGTAGTAGTGGTTATATGTGACATATGTGGTACTTAGTATCATCGGGATATGACCAGGATATAAATGATGTGAACTGTTCGAGGTGATCAGAAAAAAATTTGACAGGGACGGATCACAGCAGCTACCGTGGCAGTGCAAACTGTGCAGAGAAGATAGTAGCTAAGCTGGTGGAGGAATTGTCACGCCATCAAGCTGAAGCAGCGGAAAAGTGGAGAAGAAGATGGACGTCTTAGAAGTCCGTCGCATCTCAAAACGGGAGAAGGTCAAGTGATGATAAACTGAAGGATAATGAGGTCACCCATGCATGAAATGCAGAGGAAAATAACAACACTGACACTGAAGCCAAAGAAGCAAGACAACAAAGAGAGGGAGGGCAAGGATGGCCAATAAGCTGTATTACGGAGGAGATAAACGAGGCGTTGCAGCGAGAAAACAGAGAAAGAACAGGGTGGTCATCAGTAATTTAGTAGGCTGTAAGGATTACGGAGGAAAGAAGTCTGTGGCAAAGTGGAACCGTTGGTGCCAGAGCAAGAAATTCATGACGACCACCAGCGGAGGTACGTGCGGACATCAAACTGAAAGATTCCAAGAGTTGTGAGCGTACGAAATGGGAATATGGAGGCCGCAACGAACTTATCAAACGAGCAAAGGAACTAAAGAAGACGGTGTTTGCAATACACAAATGTATTTATCAGAGGACCTCACATACAAGCAACGTGAAGAAGGAAAGCGACTGAGGCAAGAAATGAAAAGAAGAGTGGACCGCGGAGACGAAAGTAAAAAGAAAGAAATCTGAAAATCGTGAAAGGGGAAGATAGTTCAGGACGGACTGGACGAGGCTCTCAACAGAAAGATGCACTGTTCGGAGAGAAGGGGGCCGTCGCTCCTTCCGAGAGAAATATTGGAATTGTACAGGACATGTGAATAGTCGAAAGAGGGTTTCATTGAACTTGGTTTTATATAAATAGCAAGAATGTTTAGGAAAAAAATTAAACTGTCAGCGTTACAGGTTTATGCTGCGGAAGAAGAAATGATTTATATGTTGTGTCAGGACATGGTACACAGAAAAATTACAGAAGGAGAAGTAATATAAATGGCTATCAGTGTTTCAGACAAGACAGAGTAGGAAGAGTTGGTGGAGGTGTAGCTTGTGGGAGCTATTTTGTTAAGAATGGTGTAACTTGCGAGGAGAGACTGAGACATGGATGATTTCACGAAGCCATGTGGTGCAAACGAAACGGTGGGCAAGGAAAAGTCGGTCACTATAGGAGCAATTTACCGCAGTCCCAATAAGAATTTGACGAAGAAGAAAGCTTCTTGCGAAGCATCCGAAATGTTGAAATGTGACGAGTTATGAATTGTGGGAGATTTCGATTACCCGGATGATATAAACGGGATCATGTTGCAGGCAGAAAAGACGGCATCCGAGCATTCCTGGATTTCGTACAGGGTAACTACTGGTTCCAGCATGTGAAAAATTGCAAAGGAAAATGACTTGGACTGGTGATGACATACTGAAGAAAAAATATGATTTAGAAGAGATTGAAAGTAAGTAGGAGAGGTTTTCGAGCCAGAGCGACCACAAATATAATAGAGGGGAATTTCATTATCATGGGATCAGGAAGAACCTGTCAAAAATTAAACAGATTCTTGACTCTAACAGAGCAGACTTTGATTCCATGACGGGCGGAGTTGCATTAATCGACTGGAACGGAAATCTTAAGGATTAAAAGGCCATGACATGTGGGGTGTGCTCCAAAGTAGAATTGAACAAAAGTGTACAAGAACATGTACCCAACACGAACAGTTGCAAAGAAGAGAGGTGCCCAAGTGGATAAACCAAGAAGCTGAAGAAACTGATCAGGAAGGAAACGGAAAGCATGGAAGAAATTACAAGGATTTGAGGACCGACCGAGGAATGGAACATTACAAACAGTTGCAAAGACAGACTAAATCGAGCATAGACGAGGCAAAAACTTAATTTTGAGAGGAAGCTGGCAGCCAAAATAAAGGAGGATCCAACGTCATTTTATGCATACCGTGAGATCTAAACCAGAAGATTTGAAAGATTGCTGTAGGACCCCTGAAGGATGAGAACGGCATGGAAGTTACTCACGCCAAAGATGTAGTGGAGTGTCTGAACAGAACTTTTTGCGGTTTTTGTTGTTTCACCAGGGAGAAGGAGTGTTTACCAATATGAGCCAGACAGCAGACAGTAGTGGGAGAGCTGCAAGATGGAAGAAATATGTCTACTGAAGAGATAAGAAAAAGTGTGTTGAAAAAGCTGAAAGCAGAGTAGACAGTTTCGAACATCGGCAGGACCCGACAAAATATTATCCACGAGTACTGACCGACTGGCAGAAGAAATGGTATAAAGCTGACCGTGGTGGTTTCAACCGTCTCTAGCCGATGGCATAGTCCGCAGGATCGGAAAATTGCCCATATCACGCCACTTTATTAAAAAAGGAAAAAAAAGCGGACCGTAAACTACAGGACGGTCAATATAACCTCGGTTGCAGAAAATTAAAATTACTGGAGATATTTTTGAAGGAAGAAATGACAAGTTTTTTGGGAGACAACAATCGTATACCAAGAGAACACAGCATGGTTTCGAACAGGGAGATCATGGACAAACGACTTGTTGAATACTGGGATGTTGTTACGAACAGCTTGACAAAGGTATACCAGTTGATGCCCAATCACTGGACATCGACACTGTTCGCACAAGAGACTTCTCCGGAACAAGATCGTATGGAAGTGCTGGGAAAATATATATAACTGGATCGAAGACTGGATCCGCGGGAAGGAATCAAAAGGTAGTCATGGGATGGGAAGGGAGTCAAGTCTTACAAATGTGACCAGCTCAGTTGTACAAGGCTCTCTCTGTCCTGGGAACAATTCGTTTTACCATATATATATTGGTTTATGATCTGGAAAACGGTCTATCATCGTTTGTGAGTAAGTTGCGATGAGCCACTAAAACTGGTTCATGCAATTAGAAGTGGACAGACAGAGACAGAAGGTGGCTACAGGAGAGACCTAAATAGGTTGATGCTCTGGACACAGAAATGGCAAATGAATTCTAATATTGGATAAGTGTGGTAATACATTTTTGGTTCAATAAACCACAAGGAGGGTACGAAATGAAGGGCAAACAGCCATAAAAAGTAAAGAAGAGGAAAAGGACCTGGGTGGGACATCAGTAAATCCATGAAGCCGACCAAACAGCGGTGAAGAGGGGTGAAGAGGCCAACTAGAAAGATGGGTATATTATCAGCGGAGGGAACTTCAAGAACATGGACCGAAAAATCACTCATTCAGTTATATAAGACGTTGGTAAGACCGATCGTCGATTATGGTGTCCAAGTGTGGAAGACCGTACATGAAAAAAATGACATTGAGATTATCGAAGGAGTGCAAAGACGTATGACAAAGATGATACCAGACCACAGAAGCCTTAGCTACGATCAGAGACTGAAGAAATTGCATTTAACTACATTGCAGGAGGACATGCCGACCATTTGATCTCATAACTGTCTACAATATGTTCAGCAAAAAAAATTGATATGAACCCTGGAGAATATTTTGATGTGGAAACAGGAAGCCGTACGAGAGACAATTCTAAGAAAATAAAGCCACGATACTCAAGACTAGGAGTCAGAAGAAATACATTTTTCGAGAGAACCTGGAAAAAACTGTCGGATGGAGCAGGTCCACAGCACAACATACTCACCTTCAGAAAATATTGACAAGAAGGGATCATCAACGACGGATGTCTCTTATCCCTAAAGAAACAGCCATGTTATTGCAATGTGGCTGTTCAGGTAAATTCAGGGTAAATTCAGGAAGCTCATACTTGGCATTTGGCTCACCCAAAGTGATTACATAATTCTATTGTTTTGGGTCAGGTCTAGGTCAGCCAAAGATCAAAAAAGTGCTCCAAGTCTGAAAACCTGGTTAAAACAAATTAATCCGAATGGTTAGGTCCATGAAGGTGGTTATGATAGGTGGAGTTTGTGGGCAAGGCCTCATCATGGGTAGTGCATTAGACCTATTGCTTGGTGACAAACAGTGTGGTACGTAGGCCATTTTTGGTAGGAACGAAATTGTGATTTCTTTTTGCCAATTTTAGCTCGTCAACATGATAACTGACTCGACCTGGATGGATCAAGATAATTAGTATGTGCGTTTCCCATCATGAAGTTTGAAGTATGTAAATATTGTAAGCATGTGAAGTTGACTGAGTGCTTAGCTCGATCAAGTCAGATAGTCAAGGAATCACTAAGAATTTTGACTTTTGGTTTAATGTGATATACTTCCCCGAGCAGAGGATCGAACCTATTCCACGGCCCGGCTAGGGTACAGACCGGGATACTGCGTGCTTCCGTCAGCTGCGAATCCTGCGAATCCTCCACAGGTACACAGAGAATAAGGCGATGCAGGCTTTTTGGCAGTAACTTTTTGCGGGGGACGGGGGTAGGCCTATTCACGCGCAGACGGCAACCTGCCAATTGCCTACCTCTTGTTTGCCTCTGATATTCAAGCGAGAAGGTATAGGTTCTCATGACAAAATTCAATTCGCGAAATTCCCCTGGTACACGAAACTTATTTAAAATCATGCAAAAAATAAAACAAACCAGTTCCGATTTGCGATAGTACTAACCAGGGGAGGTGTCAGTAGCCTGGGGCCTATTCATCCAGATTTATTAGAAATGGAGCGTGCCCCCCCCCCCCCCCTCTGACAAGCAGTTTAAGTTCATGTTTACAAAGGTTTACTTTCAATCTGCAATCACTTCTGCTGCTATCAAATGACCTTTGACCTGAACCCGGAAACGAAAGGGTCCTTTCACTGCATTTATACACACACTAATATAATAATAATAGTGATAATAATAAGATTGGTAATATAATAATATAATAATAATAATAATCATAATAATCATAATAATATCGCGTTTTCGTATCGTCCACGTCGAAGACATGTATACTCAAAGCGTGTGTTAAGAGATAAACTTCTGATCATCAGTAATTGTCACACCCGTAATACTATACAACACCATGCCTCTGAGTGTTTCCCGCCGACGCACCATCTCAGTACGTCAGTTAATGAGAATTTCCCAAATAGGGTGACATGCACGTTGGTGCTCGGTACTCAGGTTACTCGTTCAAGTCACGTCACAGGGTACCGTGGGTAATTGCGAGGAAACATTCCAGGAGACAAGCCTTCAGTGATATGAGTTAGAGACATCTAAGGGGCGCATGCAGGACTTGTCAACCTGGGGGCGCGGGTTTCCACTATCTAAGCGGAGCGCAAGCATCGGTTGGCGCGAAGTGGAGGTGAAAATGTTGGGGCGGTTACCACCTCCAGTCGGCCGGGAATGGCTCCTCGGGGGGGCCTGAGATGGACTATCTAGACTAAAACTATCGTTTGGAAAACGATTAATATCGAAAGTGCCTGCTCGTGTGGAATACACTGGAAACAAATATGATCTTTGCACTCTCTGGAATATATTGAATATAAAGTGAGGGGTGGTTTTCTTCTCCACATAATATTTACACTTACTAAACCAAACGCCATACGAGTGACAGCATTGATTCATATGCCGTCAAGCCCATACAGTATAAGCCCAACACGAAAACAACCTCTCATTCATAGTCACTGATTTGAGTACAATGCCATATATGTTATCTGCCAAAAAAGAAGAGAAAAAGAATGTGACAATCGGTTCATGTTGGAATAAATGATGTGTTAGTTTTTGACATGTGCATTCTTCTCCTTCATAACGTACACATTCATATTCAGGCGAGGATGGATGAGTTCATTCAACAGGGCCTTATCTCTTCAGTCGGACCATTAATGAGGCAAACTGCATCGGGCTTGGCAGCTGCAGCTGAGCTGGGAAACTGCTTACCAAGCATGAAAGAAGAAACACGAAACATCGCCTGCAACATCATGCATGATTTCCTTCTTAGGAGCAGTGGTATTTTCCAAAAAGAATCCCCCCCCCACCCCCCCAATGCAGTGATAAATCATGGCTCATCCCTGTGCAGATGTTTCTCTGACGTTTCTTCCTTGCGGGTATTTGGATTGCCCCGATCAGGGGCGTTCGATCCAATCGAAAAGTGTGGGGGTGGGGGGGGGGGGGGCGTGACAGAAAGAATATGTCAGCCAAGTGATTTCAAAACTACACAATTGACGTAAACTGCAGATGGAGCTAGAGTTTGAACCAACCCCCTTCATTTTAGTATAAATTTGATTAGCAAAGTGACAATGCGTGAATTGAGTACACCATCGTTGTGAGTGTGGATTAAGATTCGCCGGTTATTTAACGTAACTCATTGCTTGGGACACGAATGTTGAGGAATTGCAGAGATTAGTTAAAATTGTGTTACTTCACTTCAGTGGCGTAGATGGATGTTTTTTTTTCTGTTTTTTTGTTTTTTCGGGGAGGAGGGGGAGCTACAGTATTTTCTTAGGGTCCGATTACTTTCTAAGCGGAGAGACAGCATCAGTTGGTGAGTGCACAACATATATTTACGAGATATAAGGCCTCCTATATGGTTTAAAAAGGCACTTCCCAATCTCCCTGATTTTTTCACAGCCTTTGTTTGTTTCTTTTAATAGGGGCGCGCTAGACATTTGAAATGGGAGCATGTATATGATCCGAATAAACTTCGCAAATCTCAAAGTTCATAAATTCAATTGAAGTTTACGAAGAAGAATCACCATGTTTTGTGGGTACTAAATAGAATTTAGATAAACATTTCCTTTTGCTGCGCCCTACTCTAATGTCTCCTCCCATTCTTCGCCCGAGTTGCGCTAATTCGAGTTCTCGATCTCAACTCTTGATCTCCGGGGAGGGGGGGGGGGGGTATTTATTAAAAGTGGCCACCCAAGCGGAGCACCATCGTCGCCTGATGCGGATCGTATTAGGAATATTAGTAGCGGCGGGGCTTATAGTTAGAATCGCGTCTGATAAAGGGTTTCGAGTGTTAAAAGGTTGTAACGTTGTATTATTTAGCTGATTCTGGCCGTCGTGGCGCAAAACAAATAATGCGAAGCAGAGTAAGGTCCATCTTTCGTCAAAGGATGGAAACACTAATGTTATGTCGAGATAATTGAATTCAACTCATCCTTACAGCGGGATGTGGCGGAATATTTCTACGACATCATAATAAACCCTATGACTTTTCTACCTGATAGCCTGTAGTGGGTGGGGGCTGGGGGTTATCCATCCGGAAGTGATGATTTGTAACACTGATTGGACCAGCCAAGGGGGGGGGGTAGTGATAAAATTTTGGAACATGCTTTCCGACACGATTTATTTGCGTAATATGACTTGCAATAACTCAACGTCTATTTCAGTTTTTCATGTTTCTCTTGTATATTCCACCCACCTACCGTTTCTCATTCCTCTTCCCTTTTCATCTTTTTCTTCTCCCTTTATTACCTTTCCTCTCTCTCCCTCTTTTTCTTTGTCTCTCACCCCTTCTTCTTCTTCACTTTCTTGTCCTTTTCTCCCTCTCTCTAACCCGGGGGCTGCGCGCTCCAAAGCCACACCCTTCCACCTGGCTACGAGCCTGGTTCAATAAAATCTTCCGTATTGACAGCGTTGTCGAAATCCTACGAAAAGTGACGATTTGAACACCATATTCTGTTCACTATCGCGACCCCAATCGCCAGTTGATTAATAGCAGGCAGAGGCAATAGGGCCACCATATCGGTTGTCGCGTAGACGGGCCTAATCGCTCCGTGGATTCCCCCCGCTCCGGCGAAATCCCTCCATCTCTCACATATTAGTCGCTTGCAAACGCGCTTGCTTGCAAAAATGAGAAGGAAAGCCTCTTCAACATTCTGTGTGTTTATTCTTACAAGTATCACTGACTGTCCACATTGTAGAATTGATGTTTGATTGATGCCAATAATTAAGTAGCTAGTATCCCATACAATTATATACCAGCAACCACACTATATAATTGGCAACTGAGAGCTCGTTGATACACGAGAAATTGGTAATGGAGTTAATGGGTATAACACAACCTGCAAAGTTGCAGTGGTCGCCCTCATTTCGCGGCCGGTTTAGGGCAAATCGTCTCATAGTAATAACCGGAAAATAGCTGCAGTATCAGCCATAGTCGGCTCATGTACAGTACAGTAGTGTAGCGTGTTTGATTTAGTGCGTTAGCGTGGATGACGAGAGATATAACCACCTTCCAGGATATTAGCGCTGGGGCGAATGAGGGTCGCGGTGTAGATGCTGTTACAAATTCACCAGGGCAGGCAACCCCAAGACAGAAAGACTAAACGACATCATCCACCCGGTTTGTAGGGAGAATGGCTTCATTAGGTCCGCGGCGGACGCGCGGACATAAAAACGGAGAAGCCAAGGAGAACCGAGGCGAAACGCTGGACCATCAGCACTTGGACGGTATGACCCTTGCCTATACAGGCGATGCCGGGTTCGTCCTTTGATTATTAGTATCATAGCGATGAACGGCTACTCAAGAACACGTCTTTTACGGGCGTGTGTGCGTGCGTGTTCTTGCATATGTGTTTATATGACCTGTATGTAGGGCTACGTATATAATTCGGTGAAATGTTATTTTTTTTATTTTCCTATTTATCATAAGATCGTCCACAATCAACCTGGATCGATCCAGGGGCATTAATTGAAATGATAATGTTGATCGGCCACAATCGACTGTTGAAATTTCGATTTTATGCATACCAATTTATTACGGATTATCAGCACAGTCATGATTCAAACTTTCACTCAATTGACATGAGTGGCCTATCCCCCCCCCCCCCTCCCCATTCCCCCCCCCTTCCCCTGATTTCCCCGTTAGTCTAATCCTGATTCCTGATTAACAAGAAAAGTAATGACTCATATATGATATACTTCAGTTTATCTCGGTTTCCGGACAGTAACATGCGCCCTAAGGCTGGGATTCCATAGATGCGTTATGCGTTATCCGGGCTCGATGTGAAAAATCATATTTACGAAAAACGCGAAACGTTGGTTTCAGAAGAGAAGGAGAAAACACTCTATTGTATGCGAAAAGACCGTAAAAAGCAGAAACAGAAGCCCATGTATTTTTCATTTCTTGGCTTTTTTAGGAAGACTACGACCATGGAATTCATTTGGGGTGATTAAGCATCCGCATAACGCATTAGTACATGTGCTTATTTCGCTTTCAGCGTTAGTATGCCTTAATTTAGAATTTTTGGCTTCCGCGGAACAATATATATCTTTCGCAAACTAAATAGAAACATACGTTAAACCCTAGCCCTTTGCTCAGTTCAATTAAATGGCGATTTTCACATACGCATACGCAGCTATGGAATCCTAGCCGAAGACCTGCCCCGACTTGATTAGTTGCTCCCAGATACCAGTTCATTCTCGTTGAAAATGGTCAGGTTATTAACGTTAATGAGGATGGGCGAACAATGCGCATTGACTGGACTTTAATAGGAATCGGGAAGGTCCGGGGCAGTTAATTCGAACCCAGCGCGACTTCAGTTCCTTGAAAGTAACAAGTTTCATATAAATAAAATAAAAAAAAGTAAAAAAAAAAGTAGCTACTCAGTCCATTTATTGGGGCTCGATAGTATTTCAGTTGGGGGGGGTGTAACCTGCCCGCGTTTGTTCATTTTAACCAAAGAATAAAACGGGCCTTGACAAGGCCTATGACCGGTAAACTGCGCTGTACATTTGAATACTCAGTGGGTTGCGATGCCCATTAATATTGAAAAGAATTCCGGCCCAAAACCCCCTCCCCCCTCCCTACGGAGCGGGCCGAACGCAGCGGCGTCGGAAGCAAACTCATGGTATCCAGAGTGGGATATAATTACGATCAATAACTGGACTAAGTTTACGTTTTTTGTTCTGGTTTGAATAGAAATGTGAATGCAAAACTCTCTGCATCTCAAAATGATTGACAGGCCTTCAAGAAT
The DNA here is from genome assembly GCA_026419785.1 of Sclerodactyla briareus. NCBI lineage: Eukaryota > Metazoa > Echinodermata > Holothuroidea > Dendrochirotida > Sclerodactylidae > Sclerodactyla > Sclerodactyla briareus. The sequence goes on from JAODTK010005569.1 coordinate 90,538, forward strand.
GAATTGAATATGATTCCCACACGGAGTTGCTCGGCAATCGGCATCTGAGAGACATTTTGATTAGGCCTCAATGTCCACATGAGCCACGTTTTCATGAGCAAGCACAATGCGCTCACTCCCACTGCAAATCGCTCGTACTAGGTATCCAGAAAGCCCACCACCACTCCTTCCCGACTTGTATGTGGACGTCCACGTCGCTAACTTTTGACTTAGGTTTTCAATGTTCTGCAGGAACTAATGACCGATAACTTTCAAATCAATGAATTAGAAGAAAAAAAAAAATCCCCCAAACATGTTCCGTTCCTCGACGACACCTACAGAATGCCAAAAGGATCCTTATTCCCAAGAATATTTTAATTTCCCATGCATTACCAAGTATTGTCAAGCTAGAGTGGGCGCGGATGTGTGTGCCGCATTGGATGCAATGTGCATTCATTGTATGAAGATCGCAACTGTAGGATAACTTGCTTTACACTGGCACTACGCGGATGTTGATAGAGGAGGTTGTAGTTCGAAAGGTTAACAAATGCAAGAAACATGCTACCAAGTGATTTTGCCAGAGCGAGTGTGGCGCGATTCGTGTGTGACTCATTGGATGCAATGTGCCAAACATTGTATAAAGATCGCAAATGTAGGATATATTGAGGATAACTTGTACGGACTGGCAGTCACACGGAGTTGGTATAGAGAAGGGTTCAAAAGCGTTATCGAAAGAAATGCTAAGAAACAGTTGTGCGGACCTTACAACAAGGTTGCCGGAAAACGCCCGCGTGCGGACTAGACTAAACGAACGTTACATGGGGGTAACTCGTCAGCCCCCTGTTGAGCTGTATGTGGTCATTGGTCTGAACCGGGTCGTCCTGCAAACGTTTTACACTACCTGGGTGTATTTACCTGAACTTAGCTTGTGCTGAGGCGATGATGAACCTCAGAAGTATATAATGATAGAATCGGAATCCATTCCTATCGATATACAGGCAACGGGGGACTGTGTCGTCGGGTTCTCTGTGTCCAAGTAACAAGTCGCACCTCCGTGAAATAGGACGGCTATCATATTATCACCATGGATGTGAAGTGAATTGTTGTTCGAATCGTATTCAGTATCATGCTAAGGGCTACCCGATAGGTTATCGGTACATTTACTCACTGCTCTATTTAACTAGAAGGATGTTACGAACGACAGTGTTCGTCTAATCTGACTGGTTAGAAACACTTACCTTCAGGAGATATAGCAAGTAGTCCTACCGTGAAGCTGATCTCTTAGCAATTTCTATATTTTGTGTATATATTTAGTGCACGTCAAAATGTGGACAAAACCATTCCGAAGATTTTTAGGAATCATTGCAAACACTTCATTACTTTATTAAAGTTTATCAACTTTATTCATGTCCTCTATTACGCACCACGAGCTAACCATGTAGTAATCTATTGTTTAATATCAATGATGAAAAACAACAATCCGTGGAAATGATCACTGGGGCGAAACATATACATTTGGTGCGTTGGCCGGTTTCTTTCTCGAAAATTAGCGGACTATCACCCTTGTCTCAAAGAATTTAAGATCTGAGTGCTGTATCTTGCCTGAAGTTCTCTAGGTAGCGAAACGATGGAATTCATTCGCGAACGTATCATGTCCTCGACTATTTCAAAGGCTGACTGAATGGACCTTTAAGGGATTATGGTATTGCACTGATTGAAACAGACCAGAAAAGATTGAAATGAGATTGTCTCATTTTCCGTCCATAACTAAGCTTTACCATAGTACAGCAATGAATACAGCAACATAAGAAACAGTTAAATTGATTATAAAAATTGTCGCAACACAAAGTCAGTGCAGCACTGGCGGTAGCTAGGTGGCAAGCGACGAACACAGAACAGACATATAATAGGAGTAGTTAGGACCCGATTTGAGCAGGAGGGGGACAAGCCGGATAATAAAAGCACCATTTTTTCACATGCTCTCCGTACCATAGCTCTGAATTGTGATGGGAAGCCACCTTCATCATGATGGCGGATGGCGGCCATCGGTGGATTTCCAAAGATGGCCGCCATGTAAAGTCTATACATTTCAATATCTCAGCTTCCAAGTTAGAAGGCCAATCTTGGTTTAGAATATACATTTTATGGTCAAGGAATTGCAATGAAGGTATTAGAAGTCACCGGTGACCATTTGTTGGCAAATTCCAAACAATCGGTCATTCTAGGCAATATATCTATAAACTCGAGTCTTAATGAAACCCACGCAAAAAACAAATCAATTAATGTTTACCAAAAAAACTACACCCCCATGAAGTTGAGAAAGGTTATTTGAAAGAGGACAAAAAGGGATTACTTTCCAACGTATTCATGTTAGGAGCGTCGATGTTTGTCAAAATTCTCAGGAAAGCCTGGATAAAGTTCAGACCTTTGGCTTGACCTTGAAGTTCACCGTTCAGTAACTCCGATTTCCACAAAAGTATTACCCTGCCAAATAAAACAGGAAATTGACACCAACTTGCCGCACCCTGGACAAGTTTCAGGGCTATGGTATTATGGGGATATGGATTTATGAGAAAAAAACATTTGAAAAACCGCCCCTTATTGCTGATTCTGGTAAAAAAAGGGGGGGGGGGTCGCTTAAAGCCATAAGTCAACAAGCTTCACCCGATCCCACATTTTTGTTGATTTTAAAAGACATGCTCACTGGCCCAAAGACCATCCTGTTTAGCTGTAAGGAGAGAGCCCCAACTAGCAACTCTCGACATTCATTGGAAAGTTACGAACCACCTTTGCCCTTCATATAGGAATAGTGTCCACACGCAGGATCAGGTCAAAGAAGTTGATTACTCAGCTATATGAGTTGGGCCTCAGTGTAAGCTATGATCGGGTTGTTGAACTTGGGACGTCAGCGGGCTACTGCCGTCTGTTGGGATCATGGTGAAGAAGGAGTTGTCGTGTCCCGCCTGCTACGTAAAGGGCTCTTCATCGTGAGTGCCCTAGACAACCTGATCTAAAACCCATCGAGACCCACAAGCCAAAGGGTCCTCCATGACACAGGCATCAGTCTCTTTCAGATCCCCCCAAGTCCAATTTGGGTTTTGGGACACTTCCAGGATAGAATAGGGGATGCCCTGCCAGAAACAGAGGGAGAGATACGGTTGCCTGACAAATTCCCCACCGTGCCAAGCGTTGCACTCATGAGGCAAATGTGGCTGTTCCACGGAACCATCGATTAGAGCTGCTGGGGCACACCTGGGGCACATTGAAAGAGAATTTTGTTCGAGTATCACTCAAGCTGATCGAAAAGGAGCGTTAGACAAGGGGACATTTGGCTGGTAGCCTTACCACGATCCTCTACAAGGAGTATCAGATGATTTAAGCTGACTCTCTCAAGCTCTTGCCAAGATCTATGAGAAGGCTGCCCACGGCTCCCATGATCAAGGATGGGATGGATGTACAGCCGAAGCCACACAGTTTCGGAATCCTACAAGATCCCAGTAATGGTTGTGGATACACCAGCCTCTCCTGTACCGCAGACTGGCCAAGTTTGTTGCCGCCCCCGGCTGGACGTACCGTCGCGCACCCAACACACATGGAATGGAGGCTAACGTGTGCGCTTGTCGATGTTGTGCTGGGGCTGTTGCCCTTCATATCGAAATGGCCTCAGTGGAAGTACATCGGAGAGTCGGCGACTAACTGGTGCGTAGCCTCGTTCCCACTACCGGCTGGCTGTATGCCCAGACGGGGACCCAGCATGATTTTTTGCTAGCTGCAGAGTGACTCGCGTAAGGGCGGATATGCCGCGGTTCGCGTCGCATTCGCGCCCCACACGGGCAGCCCGTCAGAAAGACGTGCCATCGCTCCAAGTCCCACAAGAGCGCATAGGATTCAAGACCTTCCCAGCTCTAGAATTCAAGACATGGTCCCCCAGCTGCACACACCCTATTGGTCTGGATCCCTCTGCCGACGCGCACGTCAGCAGAGGTGGGCGCGTCCGTGTTCACGCTCTGATACTGGCATTGGCAAGAGTCTGCACTAGCGAGGACAGGATGCCTTCTTGGCACTGCCACCGCTCCTTACAACGCCCGGGTCGTTACGGCCCTCACCTAGATAATGATTCACAAGAGTCCAAACTATGTAAGTATGATCCGTTGAGAACAATGCGAAATTTTTGCGGTGCTTGCAAATTCGTGCGGGTCATCTAAACACACACGTCGAGCTCAACTTACAACAGCCCAGCCTCATGGTTGGCTATTCATGGTCCACTATAGTCGTGACTCATTGACCCGTGCATCTTCGTGGTGCCCATGCCCTCAATTGGGTGTGTCTTAGCCTTCTGTGCGAATCTTACGCCAGCGAAACTTTTCCCCTCGTAGGCCGGGGGTCCCTGGTCATGGGATGCCTGGTACGTATGCCCGGTGACATGGGGGTGGTCACCCGCTGGACGCCTCAGCGGCTCCTTGCGGGGTCTTGCCCACTCATTCAGGGAGCTGGACTTGGTTTTGAAGAGCGTCGGTGTTTCCTTTTCCCTTTGCTTTTTTATTTTCTTTGTTGTCTTGCTCCCCGCTCTTTTCTTTTGTTCGTCCCCTTTTTTCCGTATTTTTTTGGTGACTTCTCTTCTTTTTCTTTTTATCCTTTCTCCTTATTTGTTCTTTGTATCTGCCGTCGTGTTTTTGTCCTTCTTTACCTATCCTCTCTGTTCTGGTCCCCTTACTTGACTTTTTCCTATTGCGTGCTTTCCTGTTGCTCTTTCCTCTTTTGTCTTTTTGTTTTTTTTTCCTTTTTTCTGTTTTTTTTTTTTTTTTTCTGCGCTCCGGTCTTTTTGTGCTTTTTTCTGTTCTTCCGCTCTCTTAGTCTGTCGGATGCGAACCTCCACTCCGCCCTTTGGTTCTGAGCTCTCGCTTCTTCTTTTCATTTTGGTCCGTCTTTTCTTTCTCTTTGTTCTTTATTGTGCCTGCATCTCTATTTTCTTTTTTACCCCACGCTTCTTTCCCGCTTTTCGGAGTCTAGTTTACTTCGACTTGTCTGCGCGATACCTCTTCTCGTCGTCTTTCCTCTAGCCCTAATGCGCGCCGAGCGTGCAGTCCTCCCGGCCTGATAGTAGTGCTTGTCAGCGCTAGTCGGGCGATCAGTGCCTCAGCATTGTCATTAACTCTCGAACTCCCATAGAACTTGCTGGGCACAAATCCACCACACGAAATGTGGATTGACGAGATTGTGGTCAAGACAGTCCGAACTATAGAATCAGTGGGCGGGGATCAGACAACAAGTACCATAAGCATGACAGCGGACCCGCACACGCTCCATTCACGATCCCATCAAAAAGGACTCACTGCCACTCTTCAGATACCCAACACACAAGACCAAGACCAAGCAGACAGGGCAGATCTCCGATGCTGTGGATGATGGGCACTCTCTCTCGAATATATAGTTAGCAACACCGAGAAGGGGACATGGGCGCCTTCTTTAAGTATAAAAAACATCCCATACCCTCCCTCTGTATCTGACAGATAGGGAAACAACGGCTGGGAAAGAAGTCAGATCTGCTTCCTGTTCTGACACAGAAGACACAGCCGGAGCCACAGTTAGTTTTGTTGTCAAAGTACTCGACGGTGCTGCTGCTGTGGTGCACATCCTGTCCACTACCAACATTACAACATTTTGACGAATATGGGTTTTTGTTCCACACATAATGAAAAACAACTGGGGAGGAACTATGAAAGAGTTGATGTGTCTGGATACTACTTCACCAGCAGCATAAATGAGTCAACAAGAGAGAAGCGAGGCAAAGGGATACGACGGAAGTTGGTTGGTCAGAACAAGCTGCCAGGAATGCTAGGTTTCAGGCGTGACCCTATAAACAAGCAAGAATTCTTTGCCTTCCTTTCAAGTAACATTGCATCATGATGGCAGTTGGCAAACAGGTCTGCATAAGCTGGAATCCGAGTGGTCGCACGAGAACAGCCAATCTCTGACCCATTGCAACATGAAGAGGCCGACACCAGGATACTGATTAACCTGCTTGATGCCCTGGAGCATGGCTGTTCTATATACAGCTTAGGTACGCCTGTGGATACGGATGTTGTTGTTGTCTCATCGGCAAGTTCCATGCCCGGCTCACCAAGTATCCGTGCAGACCTCGTCGCTTTGGCACTAGCAAGAACTACAAATATCTTCATATAAATACCATATGCCATGGTATGAGGCAAGAAGCCAGCACTAACCCTGTTTCACGTACACAGCTGTGACCAAACCTCAGCATTCTGCGAGAAGGGGAAGAAATCAGCATGGGAGGCTTGGAAATCCTACCCCGAGGTCACCGAGGCGTTCAACTACATGAGCGGATCGCACACTATCGTGACCATAGATACCCACATTTCACTTTTGGGAGGAAGCGTTATTTTTTCATAGTCTTACACAGCTCCCGTAGGGGATGTGTGTTAAAGATGACGGTCTTCCTTTACGACAAAACAAAAGTGATCTGAAATCTGTCAATGAAGCACAGCGAGAGTTGTTCGGCCTAAGAAAAACAAAACAATGGAACATATTCACCAAATCAAGTTCACCGCTGCAGCACTCGAAGCGAGTTGCCTATCAGGCTGGGATCTGGGCGACATTCTGAACTGGCCAGCAGCCGACCACCAGTCCAGAAGGCAGTGAGCAGTGACAGTAGATAGAGACAGCAGGTTAGGCTTCCTGTGTGGAGCATTCTACCGATGGTTCGAAAAGCCCAGTGCACTGGGTCAAAGTGCGTCGCCAAGCGCGAGGGGCTGTGGTGCAAGGTCCTTCATGCAAAAAAGGCGCACGCGAATGAACAGAGCTTGCAGTTGCAAAAGCGACAGGTATGAACAAAAACTGTGGGATCGGGTGAAGCGTGCGCCTATGGATTCAGGCGACCCCCCCCCCCCACCCTTGCAACCAAAAAGCAGCGAAAAGCGGGTTTCTCAATGTTTTTTCTCATAAAATCCATATTCCCTCATACCATAGCTGAAATTGTCAGATTGCTGCAGTGCGGACTATGCCCAGGTGCGGCAGTGGTGTTATTTCTGTTTTATTGGCAGCAGTAATAATTTGTGAAAATCGGATCGTCACTGAACAGTGAATTCAAGGTCACGCCAATGGTCACTGACTTTCAGTCCTTCATGAGAATTTTGACAAAACATCGACCCCAGAACATGAATACCGTGGAAAGGGCTAATTTGACCTTTCAAAAAAGCCATTCTACAAACTCATGTGGGGTAGTTTGCGTGCGTAAACAGTAATTGTTTCTGTTTTTTTCGTGGGTTTTATTAAGAGCCGAGTGGTGTAGATATATTGCCAGCACAGACAGAAGAACCGATTGATGTAGTATTGGCCCAAATAGTCAACTAAGTGCATTTAAGTACAAATTGATTCCTTGAACTAGAAATATGATCATTGATCAAGATTGACTTCTAATCTGGCTTAGGAAAGTCGTGATATGACATTTATAGGTTTTACAATAGACGCCACTTGGAAATCCCAAGATGGTCGCATCGCCATCTGATGAAGTGGGCTCCTATCAGAAAAGTTAAAGCTATGGTAATGGAGAGCATGTGGAAAAAAAAAAATCAGTGCATTTATCCGGATGTCCCATCATCTTGGTAAGGACGCCTAAATATAATTATCACCCCACACGCTAAGCGACGCAAGATTACCAAGTCACTGCTTCCCCACAGATCACGCGTGCCTGGTTAGATATTGTAAACTTTTTATGACGAATGTCACCGCATGCATTGATGGAATGTGGTGGTCAGTGTTGTTAAACGGTTGGTAGCCAGTGTAGTCATTGTGTTAGTTATGTAACTGGCCATCCATCCGCCATTCATACGCCATGTTTGTAATCTGTGCGACTGCATCAGTCAACCAAGTCACATTTTTGTATGGCGTTCCTGAATTTTTACAACGCGAGCGGCAACTCTCAGATCCAGGTGACACTGACAAATTCGGATTACGGGCGACGGATCTGATGATTGTACAATGGCGGAAGAATGTTTATGATTCAAAGTCACAGCCATGTGATATGTGCGGAAATTGCTAATGATTAATGATTTCCTTCTGCGTGGTTGTGTCGCATGAGAGAACGTGCCCGATAAGGTCGAGTGAAACCTTTTATATTCAATATAGTTTACATACACGTATAAGTTTCTCTTGATCGTAGCCTTTATGGCGCTATGAGTTCAATATCAGTTTCTGGGGATGATTATTATTACATTTTTATATATATAGTAAAACGTGTAACGGGGTACGGAATTTCGTGACGACAGCAAACGATAACTGATGGGGAAAGGTCAGGATGTTAGTTGGTGCGCCATAGCATATGTAGATTGTTAGCCGAGTTGAAGAATTCATCAAGCGCATTGCTCTTCTAGTCCCATGTCATGAAAAGGCATCGACATATTTTGAAAAAATAAATAACAAGTGTTCAGTAATACTCAGGCAGTTCCGTTTAAATAAAATGTTTAAAAAAAAGTTTAAATAAATGTACATGAATATATATTATAGGCTTGTGCACTCTTGTGTAAAAAGTGTTGGCCGTTAAAAATGTGAAGCTGTAATGAGTACGAATCAAGTGCGTAAGACTCAGCTCGGACACTGTTCGTATAGTGGGGCAAGTGGTTTGTGGCCACAGCTAACCTACCCTCGCTGCTTAGGTATAAGATTGATATTAATCGGTTAAAAGTTCATGGTCAGAAACTGGCGTTGCTGGTAAGGCGTGACACCATGGTGGGGAGGGGAGGTTGCAGAAATCATCAACAAAGGTTGATAAATGCTCTGCCCTGTCCCGGAGACGATGAGTCTGCCTGGGCAGGTTATTTGCGCTCAACAACAATCCTATCGATGGCCTATCGTTTCGACGAAAACTTCGAAGCTCTGACTAAACATCGGAAACAGTTAAACATGTACACAATTTGTGCACGCAAAATGTGGATTGTCGGGGAAAACATTAGGCATGTACGTAGATTCAACCTAAATTATTATTAGAACCTTCGACGGTATGTGCGAAATTGGATCATTGTAGATTTGGTCGAACTTAGACGGCACAACAAAAACCAGGCCTGATCCGTCACGTTTTTTACACCCGGGAATTTCTAGCGAACGAAGCTTTGTCTAGAGAACGTTGTTTTCGGTCACATTAACACTATATATGTAATACCTAAAAGGACTACGGCGATAAATACAAATACAGCCGGAGTAGGTAATGCTACGAGGCGGTTACTCAGATAGTCCAATGAATTTTTGGGGCATGACCTGGAGGTGGCGCGTATAGCCAATTTGATTTCCCTAGACGACAGTTCCAGAATCTGCGCAGTAAATGACGTGTGTACAGGACGAGTCGAGCTCACATTTTGTATGTTGGTTCTTATGATTGGGGCCAGGTTGAAGGTCATATGAGGTCAGCAGAGGTCAACGTTGGCAATTGTGTCCAAGTCAAGATCTTGGTCCTATCGAGCTGGGAAAATGTGGTGTTCTAACCATGTTCTTGTAGTAGGTAATTAGGAATGAGTAGGAGTCCAGTAACCCACAAAGACTCCGGCATTTCAACATGATACCAGTGGTGCATTAGTAACCGTGGAATATCTTAGCTACAGCTGCGGGTAAGTCGCATGTGGAGAGGGGTGTGAGGAGGTATCAACAAGAAATGGATAGGACATGATTTAAGCCATGTTCTACATTAACGGTTTGGTCTGCTCCCGGGGTGGATAATGCGGGTTATCCCGAAGAGTAGTGGAATCTTTCTTGAGGGAGGAGGTCAGTCGGGTAAATAGAGGGGAACCAGCAGCTATATAATAACGGGAGAGGCAATAGGGCCCTAATGGATGTAAATATTTGAAGAGAAATGGTCCCAGTGCGAGTTACACTGAGAAACAAAGCAATTCTTTGTAGTGAGTAACATTACAACGTAGAGAGTTTGTGTTAATCTAACTTTTGATTGCAGAAAAGCTGCGGGTGAAACAAATCCTAGTAGAGCCCAATCAGTTAGAATGCAGTATAGATGCATGTGGTATGAGGCAATTTATGCGATCGCCTTCCCAACGAGGGTAAGAGGGACATTTTGGGTTGGGTAGGGCGACTGATGCAGACAGCGGATGTTAATGCGTCGACGTAGACATAGCAAAGTTTCAGAAAAAGACGTGTTGCATAGTATTTGTCTCGATTTCTGCATATAACAGCGTTCAATCAGTATAGGCGCGATGATTGTTGGATTGCGGGGGCCAGGGGTGAACTAGTGAAAACAAGTGACTCGAAAATTTCCATGCCAATGACTATTACAGTTCATAACAGGGAACAATAAAAGCGCTCGGTATGCGCAAATTTTGAGACTTTGACAATGAACAAAAAAAATCATGATATCAGTGAAAAAATTTTCTGCAGGTGGTTGCGCAATGTTTCATTTCATAGGTCACCAGAGCGGTGGTTAATTTTGCTGGCCCTCTCAAAACACCTTTGTAGAATAATCAAACGGGATATCGTCAGCAGCCCTCCTTAGTTTGGTAATCACAAGGATGCTCGCGTAGCCCTAGGAGGACCTGCTGTTGGTGATAAAACCCCTGGTATAGACCCAAATCAATACGATCACCGTCAATACAGTAGTTATCTATCCACTGAAATTTTTCATTTAGATCATCCGTGATTGTTAGAATGATGCACGTACCAGTAGCGATGCAGTGGTATGTGCATGAGCACAGTGAGAGCAGAGCATATCATTCACGCAACAATAACAATCAATCGAGTCTAAGTCACTCTCATTATTCAGACGAAAAAAAAACATACACTTGTCGTGTTTTGTTTCATGAGTGTCCTTATATATTATGTATAGACTATGGAAATTGTTCATTAGAATTCGTTTTCCGTGACACATGTGTGTATATAATGTGTGGTGCGTTGTGTTTATTGCCATAAGAGCTTAGTACGATAATCAATTTGTTTTTGTGTCCCGCGTTAGGCTATCAGGTGCAACGGATATTAACTAAACCGTTGCGACGTTCTCGTTAAACAGGAAAAACAAGATGGTGAAGATTCAAGGTTATATATGGGGTCATCATGGCGCCCGTTTTTGCTGTTGGTGTAATGCGGGGTAATGGCATTCTGGTGTTGCCAAATGCGTAGCTAAAATGGTGTAAGTCACGCTCTCAAAGATTATCTTGTGGTCTGGACGCTGCATCTATAGGAATATTCAGAACCGTTAAATTAAACAGTCAAAAACCATGACAGTCTACTGACAAAAAAAAAATATTATTAGTGCGAAACATTGTTTCAGGGACCAGTCAACCATTCTAACAGATCTGTATAATTACCAAGATTTGTGTCTGATATGCATCTAATTGGCAATACGGGGGAGACGGAGGGGACTCGGTGTCAGCATGGAAGCTATTATAATGACAGGACTGAGACAATAGCAGGCAAATGCATGTAATGATTTGATGGAAAAAAATGTACTGCGCGAGAGTTACACTGAAGGGCAAAGCAATACATTAGTATGTGTAACATTGCTTCATGAATAACGCACAGTATGTCACTCTAACTTTAAAATTGATCTGGATAGAGCAAATGGATATGATAGTAAATGCTAAGATATGCGTGTGATGACATCAACGCAAGAAGGCGATTCGCCTTTCTCATGGGTGTGGGGGTTGTGTTCTTGTCTCCTCCTGAATTAAATTCAGGGGGAGAAGACTTCTGGTTCACTATGGCGGTGGGTGTGTGTGGTGTGAGGTCCCTTGTGTGTGTTTGTGGTGTGTGCCACACTTTCTCGTTAGCCTATTTCATGTAATTATTGTGTAAGCTTTCTTTAGCAAGATTACGGATGAACCGAGTGATATGGTGACATTGGTTTGCACATAGATGCGGATATAAGGTAGATGAAAAACTGATTAGATTTTCAGCCGAAAGTATGGTAATGAAGTCGTCTAATTTGCATAAATTTGCCAAATTAAAAAGTTTGTTCGGATTTTCACGAATTTTCAGGAATATGGTCTACCTTTTTTAAACAAAGATTCACGGTCAATGGAGGTCATTCAAACGTACCTAATTTGCATAATTTATGAGAAATGTCAACTGGCTGGGATTTTCATGAAAAACTGGGGGGTATGGTTACCGTGCGTTCCAAATTTTTTTACATGGATTCAGGGGTCACTGGAGAGTCAGTCACGGTCTAATTGTGCATAATTATGGCGTATTGGAAGTTGCCGGATTTTCGTGAAACTTAATAAATTGCCCAAATTTGCAAAATTTAGGCATTTTAGAAATCTCAACAAAACTTTACTCCTCAGTAGGACATTGTCCATTAATCAATCCTTCCATTTGAAATTGGTGTCAATGATTAAGTAGGCTGTGTCTGTTTAAATGCTAATCCGGAAATCTTGAAGGGACACATGGAATGGTCTTTGTAATTGTTTGCATAGGATAATGGAAAAACTGATAGCGAACCAGACGAGACCTGGGGCGATCGCCACTTGTTTTCTTTCCTCTAAGGCCAGGTAAGGCGACTGATTCCATACGTTCGGTTGTACATGCCTCACCGTCGGAATTAACAATATACAAAATCTGGAATTGCGTGTATCCCCATATCCTACATAGCAGCCTCGATCCACTATAGGAACTAATCGTTGGGTCTGCCGCGGATGAGAATGTCTCGAGTGGGACAAACACCAAGCAGTTATCAATTTCTTAGGAAATTTGGAGCAGCCCCTACCCCCCGCATCAATGGATTCGTCATGAGGAGCCCAGAAGCAAACCCTTTTTTGCAGTGTTTAAAGTATGCCTTGTTAATGAATTTATACAAATTAATAGTGGGTGGGATGGTGTGGTGGTGGAAGTGCAAAAAACTTCGTTTGAGGTGAAAACTAAATCCTTGTTTTCAGGAGTTAAGTAGATAATGAAGAAAGTGACCACTGTGCCCCCAACCATGAAGAGCATTGCTTCCCCACCTATGACATCGAGTAGTTTCAAGAATCGAGAGTTGAAAGATACAGGAATACTAACATTACAGCGACACCCAAGTTTTAAATTTCGTGTTCACTTCGTAGTACACGTAGGGGGGTCATCGTGTCATCTACATATGCTCTTCGAAACGAAGCAGGTGATGGGAAACATGTTGTGTACTGTGGAGAATTAATATGTATGGAGGCCTTCCAAAAAGTTGGAGGGGGGTCATGACCCCCGGAACCCCCTTAGTGGCTGCGACCCTTGCTTCGACGAAACAGTTAATAACACAACGGGAATAACCATGAAGTGATTGATAGTTGTCTCACTTTCCAGAGAAAACAGCGAACATTTTTCAACACTGCATTTATCCACTGTCCCCCCCGCTGTGGTGTTCTGCAACAGTGATTGCGGAATGAAGCTAAGTGTGTGATAAAGACGACAGGATCGGGTTGCCTGAACAACAGTGACTGCTACCTAACTATAAAACTAGGCTCAAAATGACACATGACCTCCATCTGTTGCTAAATACTGCGAATATAGTAAATGGTACATGCGTTATCCGAGTTTTAGGAGACTTCTTTGATTATGGACATTCAAAAAACTTTGAGATTTGGGACGAAACTCAATAATACACTGTGCCGCAGCTTCCATCATAGGAAGCAATTTACCGATATACCGAAAACGAATTGTTTCTTTTACTGATCGTTAGGTTGGTGAAGGACGCTTGTCCCTACTTTCCTTTGTCTGTAGGTCAGAGGCATCTATTGTGTCAGACAGTGTGTGTGTGTTGTGTGTGTGCGGCGTGTTTGTGTTGTAAGTGTTGCGTGCGTGTGTCTGTTGTTGTGTTGTAGTGTAGGTGCGGACGCAAGCCTCGTTAACACGATAAAATCGACCCCATATGAATGGATGAGCCTGGTTCTTGACAGGACTTGGCTTCCATCTTGAACGTTTCCGACGTGAATAGTTTCATCATGATGATATCTTTTAACCCAATATGACGTGACCTCAATTTCGAGAGGACCTGACATTGTTTAAGACAAAACAAAATCAGGATTTTCCAGCAATGCATTATTGTCTCTCGTGGATATGAGTACCAACCTGCTACACTGGTTGTTTATTTTCTCACTTTTGATCTTGATGCGAACCGGTGAGTTCCGCCCGAACCCACGGCCCTACGAATTCTTCATTTTGGGTAAGCCAAATGGACCCGAAGCAGTGCAGTTATTGCGACAGGTGTGCATGACGGTTAGCGTTGCGTCTCACTTGCGGAATAGAACAAACTTTTTTCCCGCCTTTCTGCCATCAGTTCTGCTGATTGAAGCGGTGAAGCCACTGAGTCCGCGCTGGCCAGCCATCTCTATATTGACCCCCGCATGAGACATGAGACTAAACCTCCAGACAACCTGCAATACTACAGCGTAATTACACCACTACGCTATCCATTGAGGATTGCCGACTGGCGTGTTGTATTGATGCTGTGTACTTGTACAACCCCCACATTATGTCCTCATTGGTACTGAGACTATCAATTATTGAGCTTGTTCCTCCACGGTATCAAGTTTTTTGTTGTTTTTTAGGATGGAGTGTTATTCGGTATTGTTTATAGCTTCCTGTCCCTGGGTCCCTTACAAGTCAGACGCCCGGGCCACACTCTCGGGATTAATAATATCTGAGAAAGGTTAGTAGTGTTGATCCTATTGACAGATTTGGGTTGGGTTTTCCTGAAAGACATAATTATTCTCGTTTTTCAAAAAACGAGGGTACCCACCGGATAGGGCTTTCTCACTGGGAATTACAAGAACTCTGGTTCGTCTTATGTCACCCCGAAGATCATTTTCATTCTATAAATTGATAATTTGTGAGAACGTTATTTTGGAGAAAAAAAAATGGCCTGTTAACGATCCCACTGGTATGACTAAGCTCATACATACGTTGGTTCATTATATTGACTATGTCCCTTAGGTCGCGTCAAAGTCATTCTAGGTCGACACAGGTCGAAGTCTGTTTACCAAGTTACCCTCGTTAATCTCGAATGCTGTCACAAAGATAAGCCTATGACTTTCCTATGAAAAGTACAAGACCCATTGTTTTTTCTTTGTCATAGGTTGGTCAGGGCTGCTCGTCCTATTGTTATTTTTCTTTTTCATAGGTTGATTCATGCCGCTCATCCTATTTTTCTCTCTGTTCGTATTCAGTCAGCAGGCCTTGTCCTATTGTCCTTTTCTTTTTTTGTAAATCTGTTCGTAGGTCAGTCAGGGCTGCTGGTCCCATTGAACTGTCTTTGTACGTAATTGGTCGGGGCTGGCACAATCTTATTGTCTCTTGTCTCTTTGTTCAGGCTGTCAGTCCTATTGTTTTTCTTGTTCGTAGGTTGGTCCGCCTGCTCGTCCATTTGTCGTGTTTTTCTTTATCCAAGGTTGGTCGGGCCTGGTCGTCTTTTGCTTCTATCCGTCATTCAGACGTACACGGGTCTTCTCCTAGGGCGATGCTGGACCATACTGCAAGAACGCTTCCCAATCTATAATCGACAGACCAGATATCCGTACGCAGCAATCGCTATGAGTCGTTGGGACTATTGGGAGGTAGGTGTGCGTTTGTGTGTGGTAAGTAGTCGAGTGTTTATAGATCATGTGGAGTAAGTGAATTTCTGTTTGAGTTAGTGCGTACTTACTGGTGGAGTAAAAATGAAATTGCTTAATATTGTGTGAGCGGGTGAAATATTGATTAATTAGGTGAGGACTAAAGATGAATAGAGAATTCATATCATGAGTTCGTTTTTTTTGATTCCGTGACGAAGTCAGAAGAATCTAGGGCCGTCACGTGGTGTGTGTGGTGTGTGTGTTTTGCGTGTGGTGCGTGTGTGTGTGTGGTGTGTGTGTGTGTGACCCCCAGCTTGTAAACACGATAACTTGATCATGTCCGGGTAGGTCAGGCTCATGCTTGGTATGTGTGTTCCCCATGAGAGTACATGAACTCTCATGGTTTTTTGGTGTCAGGTCAAGTCCTCTGAGGTCACCGAGGCAAATTCTGAAAACCTTGTAACACATAAGCCATAATGGGTTGCTACTCCTGACGAGTTGAATTTCGGTGTACAGCTTTCTTATGGAGATTACAGGAACCCTATTGTTTTTGGTTCAGGTCAGGAATGTGAATTTGGTCTGAAATAGGGAAATTGGGAACATTCAATATTTTAGCCAATTTGGCTTGTAAACACGATAACAACTCAACCCCACATGAATGAATGAAGCTCACCCCCTTACTTGGAATGCTGCGTCCCCTGATGAGTAAATGAACCCTATTGTTTGGGGTCAGTCACGGTCAATCTGAGGTCAACAGAGGTCAAAGTCTGAAAAAATTGTGAACACGCTAAGTCCAGAATGGTTGGTTGTTTGATCAAGTTGAAATTTGGGCATAGCTTTCTTATGGGAGTACAGGAACCCTGTTGTGTTTGGTCGGTCGGGGTTCAATTTGGTCAAAAATGGAAAAAAGTCGGAACGTCAACATTTGGGCCCAATTTTTGCTTGAAACACGAATACTAAACCCCACATGATGGATGAAGCTTATTCTTGGTATGTGTGTGCCCATGATGAGTACATGGAACCATACTCTTTTGGGGGCAGTTCCGCGGTCATTGAAGGTCAACAGAGGGCAAAGTCGGAAAAACCTCGGTAACACGATACGACAAGAATGTTGGGTCTGATCAGTTGAGATTTCGTGTGTAGCTGAACAATTATTGGGGAGTACAGGAACCCATTTTTTATCCAGGGTCGCGAGGTGATTTTTGGTCCAAAATAAGAAATTGTGAAACAGTCAATATTGGCCAATTTGACTTGTAAACAAGTAACTTGAACCCACCTGGATGGATGAAGGTCATGGTTGGTATGTGGGTCCCCTGCTGGTACATAAACCCTATTGTTTTTGGGGCCAGGGGACAGAAGTTCATTGAGGTCACCAGAGGTCAAATTAGTGTGAGCTTCCCTTATCAAGGAGCTATAGGAGCCCCTATTAGTTGGTTGGGGAAAATGGGAACATTTGTCAGACGTTTATGGTGCCTAATGAGCTGGTGCAATCTCCACTTGTCCTTGTGGGCATAGTTGTCAGGAAGGAGTCAAGGAATCCACTAAGCCTTTTGGCTCTCGGTTTTAGCACTGAGGGCGGTTAAGTATGCCGTGCTATCGTGGTGAGCGTTTCTGGTCGCATGGCTGCTTGCTTTTGCTGCGACGGATTTTTTTCATTTTATCCAACTACTATAAAAAACTATTACACACATAGAGAAGTAGTGAAGGATAGAGCCACCCCAGCCCCATCCCTATAACATACATTATGAATGCATGACGATGTTTAGTGCTTTTACAAGCTCACTCATATAAATAGTGTGGAACAAGGGATCTTTACAAATATTCCCTCCTCCATATATTATAGATATATATATATATAATATATTATATAACTACCAAACGGAATAGTAATTGAACGGCTATCGTACGTGGCACGCTAATTGAACTTTGAAACGTCCTGTGCGAGTCAATCCTGGGGTTATAATCTCGGATTGACTCACGGACGTCAAGGTGGGGCCAATATTACTAGTACTGGTCGTCAACCAAGTACCTCCTTCGTTCTCTATGATCCTATTCACCCTCTGACTGACGTCCTCACACCCAACACCAGGTAATCAGACACGCATTCACTTCCGACATATCCCCCTTGGTAAATTCATGATACCTGCCAATAGATTCCTCTACTGTCCCCCCCCCCTCCCCCTCCGGCGGCGGCACCCGCAATAGCCGCCCAGGCCTTGGCCCTCCCTGCGACCGCCACCCCTTAATGACCCCATCCTGCTAGCGCTACCACCCGGCTGTCCCTTCCCCCACCTGTTGTAGTTACCGCTCGGATGAATAATATTCATTGTTTGGTTTTCCTTTGTGTCAGAATTTAAGTAAATCCAGACAGACTATCGAATGAATTGCCGTTTCTAATATAACAAGTGACCGAGTCTGAGTATGGTGTTTCTAATGCGGTATATGATAACGTGGTTAATCGTCGTTCGATATTAGATGTGTGCATGTACATGTCTTGCGTCATTCGGCGTAGGCAGTGCGACGCTGTGTATTAACTGTTTTAACATGTTGCGGCCTACCAGTCAAAATAGTAGTATACATTCTTGGAGTACCGGTACTGTTCTTTAGTGGCGCCGACACTTGCGTGTTCTCCGAGGTAACTACTGTCTCTGTGACACCATTTGCTCTCATGACGACTACAAAATGTTCTTGAAGCGTTGAATATGTGTGTTGCGTTTGTTGTATGTGTGGTGTTTGATGTGTTCGTGCGTGTGTGCGCGTGTTGTGTGTGCGTGTGGGTGGTGTGTGTGTACTTGTTCACACGCACGCTGAGGGTTGAAACTCATAATTGGTATGGTGTGTTTAGTTAGTGAAAAAAGTCCGGGAAGAACAAAATCCTCATAGCCACCGATTCTTGATAAATAGAATCAAGACTGTTCTTGAACGCAATTCAAACGCCTAGACATGCGAAAAATATCTCCGGGAAGGCTATTCACTCCATTGATCACTCTCCTGCGATAAGAAATATTTTACGAATGTCCAAACTACAGCGTTTGCCACGAAATTTGCGTAATGACCCAGTGGTTGTACCTAGAAAACTCAAATGGATAGTGAAACGGAAGGCCCTCTAATCTCAATTTTTGAAGAGGAAATATCAGACGTTCATCTATATTGACTAAAGTTCACAGTTTGAAACTGTGATATGTTTTCCAAGTATTAGGTCCTATAAAGGCGAAATTTGTAACAACTTTCACGAGGAAAATACAGTAACACTATTGTTCTTTCGGTACAGCGAATCATGTTTTTTATTGTTTTTTTAGTTTTTTGTTTTTTAATCGTGAAAACTTGATTTCTAGCAATATTAGCACGCAAACGCCATGAGTACATCGATTACCCATGAATAGTACAGAATCGCCAATGGTTTGTTCAGGTTAGAGGTCATAACGTGGGGTCCGAGGGTCCAACCCTTGATGAAAAGCTAACTCAACTTGAAGAATGTTTCGTCAAAATAGGTTGAGATTTGGTTCGTGTGTAGTTGTGAGATTCGTGTTTCCGTGCTTTCCTTGTAGGTGATCAAGCCCAACATGTTCGCTTTCTTGAAAAAATTCGCAATTTCCTATTTGTATTCATGCTCTCCCTGTAATATATATATTTATGACCCGTAAAAGTTGGTACATTTGTCCATTTGTTCCGTCCAGTAACAGGTTCAGAACTGAGTCAAGGAAATCATTACACCCGTTGTTTCTCTCTGGTTAGCCAATATATCGCTGCATTTTCCCTAAAATCAACTCGTAATGTCTACTAACATCAACCACGGGTTCCCTTGAATTAATCGAGATATGTCCTATTGTGGCAGTTGTGTATACAGACCGTTAGTGGCAGTTTTTTGTTGTCCTTAGGCACGGCGGTGAATTTTGATATGCTAGAACCTAATACGGGTATGGCGCTCATCCGTATAAAAAAAATCGATCAGCGGCACAAATTACATCCTCATAACGCTGAGACTAAGATTACGGATCGATGCTCGCGGTCACAGCTGTTATTCGCGGTACTTTCAACAGATGGGGTGTTATAACCTCATTGCCTTTCATATTCATAACCAAGACTGTCTTGAATAGGCAGAATAGGTGAGTAGCGAAACACACGCTAGCACCCCTGCTTGCACACCGCACCCCGCTCTCATCAGAGTGCCCCTCCCCACAAGTACAGTATGATATACCGAAATTCCCAAAAAAAAACAGAAAAACAAAATGGAGGGTGGGGGATCGTGGCCCTATTTGCAAGAGTCTAGTGTGTTCCGATATCTACACGGACTTCGTTAGTTGATAATAACGCGAGTAATCCTGATCTTGAAATAAAGCTAACGGTATGCTCCTTGACGTCTGCAGTGGTGGGGTTGTATGTAGGAGTTCCCATCAGACCAAAAAATCCTGGCTGATTTCTGTCAGTTTGGTCTCAAAAAAGGTCTAATGAGTGGGGCTATATTCTCGGGGGGGGGGGGAGTTCATATGAGGAATTTTGTGAGGATACTATGAATCCGATAGCAGACTTCAGACGTATTATTTTTGTAGTTTCTGACAGTGTGTTTGTTTATTGGTGTTATTATGGTCCATAAAAATAAGTGAGAATACAGACAAATAAAATACGTTAACGACAGAACAAAAGACAGATTGACAGATTGAGTAACGAGGAAAGCAACACCTAGGCCAAAAAGATGCGCCCATTTCAATGGGGTCCCAGGTTCTATACTACTACTAATGCTATGCTACGTTTACAATACGACTACGACTGGCAAAATGCGACTATAATATACTACTACTGTTACTACTACTACTACTACTACTACTACTACTACTACTGACTACTACTACTACTACTACTACACTTACTACTACTATAAATAATACTACTACTACTATTAGGGCTATATTCTACTGCCACCACCATCATCACATGTATTACACTGCTTACAGATACGCTACTACTGTAAACCGCGTCGCTGCTGCTGCGTCATGAGGAACATGAAAAGACTCTCCAGGAACCGTGGCGTGCACTAGCGGCTGAGCTAGAGCCCGATTGTGATCAGGTTTGGTGTCCCCATGTTTCACCCTAGGAAGAGTGAGGCAAGCGAGGATAAGCGCTGGGTACGAATTAACTCAGACGGCGGAGCTCCGGACTGGCGGTCCACAAATTGTAGGTTCAAATCCCACCGGAGTCCGAAAAAAGACTATTCTGAGTGTCGTTGGGCAAGGCACTCCATCTCACCATTGTCTCGACCTACCTTGGCTATAAATAGGGTCATGTGAGGGACCGGGTCACTGGTACCTGTTCATCAGCTCACGGCCCCACACCGTAACACTCCCCACGGGATCAGGAGACTACAGCCCCTCCAAAAGTGTTGGAACAAAACGGCACGTACATGCCAAACCCCCGCGCCCCGGATTTAATGTTAATGTCACTAGTGTCACTCTATCCTAAGAACTTTCCCCAACATTGAAACGGGGGGGGGGGGGGGGGAGGTTGCCACATGACCTACGGCCCAATTGACTGTCCCCTCCAAATACGGGTAATAAGGGAAATTTGTGGCCAACAATTTTGCGGGGATTGTATCTTCAGCTAACAGTAAGGCTGGAGTTCCATTCTTTCTGCCTATGTGCGTGTCCGGATGGATATGAAAATCACATATTGACGGATTTAGGTTGGCGGAAAGGACCATGAAAATGCAGGAGTAGTTTTTAGGAAGATATCCCATAGAATCCATTAACAGTGATATGCATCCGTATACGCATTGGTACATGCCTGGGCTTCTATTTTGCCTATGCACTGTTTGTTTGCTTAATTTATATTTCATTCTGTCTCCGTGGAATCAATATCTATCTTTTCAAATAAATGAGTCATATCAACGCTTGCCCCAGCTCAGTCACGTAAATTCGCGAGTGTTCACAACTCACACGCGTACCGGACCCGCGGCTGCATCTATAGAATCCCAGCATGATCAATCAAGTGTGCGCATGCTTTTATAACCGTTTCTCGATTTCTCCTAGGGTCTTTGTCACAGTCACCATCCAACATCAGCATATTCCGTTCGGCGATTCTTGTCGTTTTCCTTTGATAATCGCGGAAAATATTACAAACTGTTGAATATCCTGATTTCACGACTGTTACACGTTGCTGATCGTCCGGCCGTGGTTCTGTGTCCGATGCGCTTTGGTTTGGAACGCCGAAAGATTTCTGGTAATTCTTCATCGAGTTTTCGTTCTCTCATTAACTTTGTATTTCCGTCACTGGTCGCCAGGTTATATTTCCTTCTATTTTATTCAGATGCACGAGGCAGCACTTTTATTCTTGCTGTTTAAAGCAGAAATATTAAAGGGAGACCTCAACGCATAACGCATAAACGCCATAAAAATCTTTGAGCATCAGATGTGGTGTGGATATTTTTACTAATTTTCATTCAGGTGCGCGTAGGCTCATACAATTCTCTACATAGGCATTTCGAACGAACGATTAATCTATTCATCTACGCATTAGGCTGTAATTCAATTCTGTTCAATGATCTAGTATTTTAATATTCCTAGGATAAATATGTATCAATTGGTTCTGTCCTTGACCTAATCTAGGAATCGTGTTTGTGTGTGTGTGTGTGTGTGTGTGTGGCGTGTGTGTGACTAATCGAAACATGATTTGTTGCTTTCTAATGGTAACAAGATCCCTGTTTTCCCCTGGAAACTGAAGGTCTCTTTTCCTAAATATCCCGCCTCCCGACTTTTTAGGTATTATGATGATTATAACAGATGAACCCTATATCAGGCTGTTGTTGAGGTGCGTTATTTATGTCCTCAAGGTGTGGGTAACTGATTCGTTAAAACCATAATAAGAGAAACACCATCGTCCTCAAGACACCTATAATAAATGTCATCATATCAACAAGAATGCAAAGTTAAAAAGGAAAACCTCACTGTCTCAATTAGTTGTAATTAAGAGGTTGCGTGTACCCAGCTCGCACAGACTTTCTTACAAAGGGGCGCGCAGAGCGGGAAACCATTTCCATTCTGGAATTGTAACCGATTATGAAGGGCTTGAAGTAGAAAAGGGGAAGAAAATATTTCCGATCAGGAATTCTGCTGTCAATATAGCGTTGAACTAGATTCTTGACATGCCCATGGCGAGTGAGACTACAGAGTTGTTTGTGTTTTGTTTCCCGTAGAAAGTAAATGATCCCTATTGTCAGAGTCAACACGTCAGAGGTCACCTAGGGGTCCAA
Source organism: Sclerodactyla briareus (assembly GCA_026419785.1). Classification (NCBI taxonomy): domain Eukaryota; kingdom Metazoa; phylum Echinodermata; class Holothuroidea; order Dendrochirotida; family Sclerodactylidae; genus Sclerodactyla; species Sclerodactyla briareus. The sequence continues at coordinate 113,287 of JAODTK010005569.1, forward strand.
GATAAGGCATAATACAGACCCCATTAATCCGTTATAAGTAGAATCATGGGTGCGCCTACACCGGGTATTGTATGGACAATTTGGGAAGATGGTTAATTTTCTTCGAATTTAGGGTTGTGGAAACAAGTCGACGTACTTGGCTCAGTGAGCTTATACTTCATGGTTTGCTAATGATGGCAGCATCGACAATTTGTTCAAGGGTAAGGACAATACCATCTATAGTGGGAGCCCAGGAACCATATAACGAAATCTGCCCAGATTTCTAGAATGAGTCGGACAATACATGGTGGCTGAGGACTATGCCAAGTACATGTGTTCCCTACGATAGGTGTATAGACCTTATTGTCTTTAGCTATGTCAGAGGTTCAATGAGGAGAACAAAGATTATATTATGAATACTCTCCAAGTGGCGAAATTCGGAAGCCGGTCTTCTGACCAGAGTATCAGTTGGTATGAAGCTTCTATGGGGGAGATATATGGGGACGCTATCGTGTAGGGTGGGGACCACGCAATATTTAGTATATTGAGAACGAATGTAAATTAAAAAAGAAAGAACCTACTTCGTCTTGTAACATATCAACGTTTGCAGCATCAACTTTTGTTAGGGCATTTGGCCTTCCGAATCAGTCCTCAGAGAGGACAACTTGTGAAAAGTGAGTCCAGCAGATCCGTGTCTGATCAATCCTATCGTTAGCATAGTTACTCTTCATGGGAGGTTCATATCCTATTGCGGTTAGTCGGAACGCACTGTTTCCGAGGAGTTGGGACATGCGTGGGAAATTATATGTATCGTCAACATATCTTGTAGATAATCAATTAGACCCTCTGGGTGGAAATAATTCGCACTTATTGTGTTTGCTTTCCATAATCAGTGACATGTTACCACTTCTTTTCCAGGGTCATAGACTGAAGACCATGTGGACAAAATGAGGCAGAATTCTTTGTCAAATTAGAATGTTTGTTGGTGCGGAGAATACTAGTGGGAAGTACGGATTCTACATTGTTTTAATGGAAGAGCACGTTGGCATTCTCATAGGGGAGTGAAATATTTGTGATAGATCCATATTTTGTGAACTCTAGCCTCCAACCGCCTCGTATTGCTTTTGTTCGAACTGTTGGGTTGAGGGCAATGGTCAGCATGGTGAAAGTTGTGAAGCCTCGGAAACGTCCAAGACGCTTGATTCAAGACAGCTGAAAAGAACAGATTGCACGAACCGCGTTGTTTTGTTTTTGTCCTGTCCTTTGATCAAAATGATTTCTATTGTTCGCTTTTCGAAGATCGATAATTCAGCAAAGGGGTTGATGGCAACTCCGAAATTCTAACGCTGTCAATTTGTAATTTGTAATTTGCCGGCCGTTTGCTGTTGCGGCGCGGCGGCGCTCTCTCTACTGGACTGGCCGCTCTATTGTTGGTGATCGCCATCTGAGAGACCCCGGGCCGATTGTTACCGAAAGGGAGGGAAACCATTTTCACATCGGGCCCTCGAGATTCTATACGCCCTGGGCTGGGGGGATTTATCTTGGGCATTCAACGTCACCCTACCTATCCCCCACTCTACAGACACGACTAAGGAACCCGCGAAATTCCGAGAGCTTGAGACGTCTCGCACTCGGTAAATTGGGTCTTTCTCCACTTATTTCTCCTCACATTTTCAAGAATCGCTAGTCATTATAGTTAATACTACTTTGGTGGGGGTAGTGTTAGTTAGTGGAAGTATTCAGCTAATGAACTTGCGTATCCTCTCGGCAACGCTGTGAATCTCTAAAAACCACTTACTCTGGTGTCGACCTGGAGGGGTCACTTTTGAGACAAATTGTGAATATTGGATTTTTTTGGGGTAAAGGCACTTTTTGGCTTGTTACAGATAACTCCCTCATGGATGAAGGCTCACTACTCAGAATGTGTGTTCCCCATACGATAAATGATCCTTTCTACTGTGTTTTGGGGGTCGGTCAGAGGCTTTTGAGATCATCATAGGTTATCTTGTCAACACTGTAGTTATGCATGCTTGGCTCGATCCCGCTGAAATGCTGTATTAGCTTTCTTATAGGGAGTGTGGAACTCCATTGTTTGTGGTATAGACCAGTGTGAGTTTTTTCGGGAAGACATAGAATCGTGAAAAATAAAGATTTTGTTGGTAACGTCGACACCGTCGACCCACTGGATGATGAAGCTCGTGCGTGGTTTGTGAGTCTCCTCTTAGAGTACCTTATCCCTATGTTTTGGAGTCAGGTCAAGGGTTATCCTGAGGTCATAGAGGCAAAGTCTGCAAAACACCATAAGTCATAATACTGGGTCCAATCATAATTGAAATTGGGTTTGCAGCTTTCCTATGGGGAGTACCTGAACGCTCTCGTTTTCATCAGTGGCAGACCGGGGGTTTTTAATTAGGAAATTGTGGGGCAATTAATATTTCGGGTAATTTTGCTTTCAACACGTAGCTTACGACCTACCTGGATGGATGAAGCTCATATTTGGTATATAGGTTTTCCCACAATGAGTACTTGTTTTTAGAGGCGACTTGAGTCTGTTTGGATAGTCTTTAACGAATCAAATACCCAGAGCATATTATATCTCCCAATGTGTACAGTTGAATTGTTCGGATAGGGAGATCAGTCTCTTTCAACTGAACCACAGTGTGATTTCCATGTTGTTTTTTGGATCGTGTCAAAAAGGCAGCAGAGTCAAGTTCCGAACGATCTTGCTGACTGGCCCCAATTTCAGAATGGTATAGTGGCATCAGCCATACACTCCACAAAGCAATATTCGGGTTCTAAATCCAGCAGCCACCGACTTTCCTTAGGTGGCTTCACTTGCATTTGTGATGGGCGAGGTCTTGTTCAACACGTCTGGTTGGTATGGAGTGGATTTTCTGGGGTGACTGGTGTTTTATATAGCGGGAACATTTGCAATGAAGCTCGTCTGTCGGCTGTGAGCGGTCACGTTGAGAATGGACTTCGCTCCTCGAGGTTCCTCGTGAGTTCACTGATAAACCTACCGGGCCGAGACGTAGAATGGCGATCGCCGGAGGCAGGTGTGATTATACACCCCTGCCATGCTATTATCTGAGCACTAGTCGAGAAGCGAAGGCGAGGTATCTCCGGTTCATGCCCGCGATCAATACGGCCAGCGTTTCCAGGGAGGGCCCTCAATTGGCTTCCTGACCCGTAGACGTCGCATCAAATCGAACCTCAATTTCCATGGTTCAACAAAGGATTCGGTTCACTGGAGGTCATTAAATGTGACTAATTTGCTTCAATTCCATGCAACTTTTCAAGCTGGTTTCCCTGACACCTATTGAGTGTGGTCTAATGTTGTCCAATTTTGGATTGATCAACCAATGTGTCTGATTTTCATAGTTTAGGCAGTCTTGTGACAACTTCCACACAACTGAAGTACTGCTTCGGTGACCATGATGAAGAAAACAATGCAATCCTGATTAATTTGTCACTGATCAGTTGTCATTTATAGGTAGCCCTTTGGGCGCTGGCGAACTATTTCCAGCTCTATATGACTGGGAATTGCATCTCCCCCACGAGGTTCAAGTGTTTTCTTCAAAGTTACATGTAATGGTCTTGGGTATAGGGGCCTTTGGGGTCTAGTGAATCTCCACAATTTCGTTGCACAGAGTCTGATGTTCGCATATATGGTGTCTATTAGGCGTATACCTCTTCAGGTTCTCAGGATGTTGGCTTGAGGCCGCAGTGTGAGGCTCGACGGCGCATCATTGAAGGATTTCGACTCAACTTGGACACATGTTCATTGACCTATGGGACATGAGGTCAAGGCAGAGGTCATTGGAGCAATATACGCCATTATGTACATTTCAATGTATCTCCACCCTACAAATTTTGGTGCAGAAATACTGATATCCTATCATTATGATGGTGTAATAGCCGTACTATGGGCTTTTCAGGAATTCTCGGTCCAGGTCCCACTTGCCAAACTTTTCTTACTAATTCGGTGCAGCACTGACGATGTTCGGTCATAACGATCTCTATAGATGCTCTAATAACCATGAGGTGTTTAGGATATTTTGATCCAACTGTCCACTGTACCCTATGGCCTATTTATTGAAACTACATCTAATGGATGGTGCTGATGCATCTCCTCTACTTATCGGGGAGGCCCATGTGGGTCGTATGCCCATGTTCATTGAAAATGTGGTAATTGCATGTTTGACCCCAAATAGTCGTCATGTGCTTCGCCGGATGTTGACGCATCCCTTGAAGGTTCGACACCATGTTCATCGAGTCCTGGGTGATCATGGGCCTTGTCTGAATGCTAAGGAAACAAAAGCGTATGGAAAAACCTAATGAACCATTGTGTGGAAATTCCGCAACTAGTGATACCTCCAGCTTGTCGGGATTCAGTTCATAATAGGCAAATCTGTGAACATTGTGAATAATCTGCAAATCTGCATTCATCTATGATGCTCCCTTACTTTTTTTGTACATTTGTGCGGTTGGAGTCGACAGCCCCCATTGGGTTCTAGTTTAAAACCCCAGATAATTCCACGTGTGGACTTATTTAAAACCGACTTTCGGCATCGGCCGCCCTAACGCATAGCCTAGAAACCAAAATGTCCCATGCTTGAGTCGGTTGCAGTCTGGCGTGGATACTACATGCCACATACTTGCCCTTTTAACATCCAGTTGCTCTATCCAGGTCTCTCTTGTCTACGCAGGCTTCTCTACAATCTCGAGTTAGAGTATCACACAAACAGTATGTTTGCATACGATGTTACATATTATACGATGCAATTGGGCTAGTTCTCCATGTGCCCGCACGGGGAATTTTTCTCCTAAATTAGTAACGAGATGAGGCGTACCATCGCCTCTCTATTTGATATTAAAGCTTCATTCTTGTTCTCTGTGAAAGCTTAATGACGTTTTCTCTCCTTTTTCTCTCCTAATCCAGTGGTCTCTATCTTTTATACGCTGATGATTGCCAGCTACGTCATTCATGCGAGAATATTCTCGACAAGTCGAACATATTTGATGTTGTCACTCCGGGAGTCGACCCACTCTCTCTATTCTGCTTATCACGCTCCACGTCACAAACGCTTTCGTCATCTTCGGCAACCCTTTTCTTATCAGAGGTGAAGAGCTGTTCGCATCGAGACAAGTAAGAAGGGCACATTCGATTGTTAGTGCATACTAGAGGGGGTTGAAGAGTTCGATATAGTGTTGAACGCCATACACTGATTAAATCATCTAGTCCTATCAGGGGCCGTTATACGCCTTTTTTGCCAGTGGTGGGACATTCAAATATATCCACGTTACTACACTGTAAGAAGCCGGGGTCAATTTTGAACAAGAATTGGGTTGGGCTCCACTGACTACCTCTTTCTAGGTCAAGAATTTCCCACCCGAAATATGGTCAGGTAGGCCCCACTTAGGTTAGGTTTAGTTTCGAAACTGACCCCATTCTTTTTAACAGTGTGGATCGAGTGCAGACAACAACCCGTAACGTGTCAACACGGACGAAAGTGCATTTGGGGTCATTGGTATAACGACTGATATAGACAGGACTTTGTGATGCAAATGCCATCGAGAATTAAACGATAATTAACATCTTATGCAGGGACGTGAAGAAGGATGATAAAACCACTTGTAAAACACGAGAGTAGGAATGCCATTCAAAGTTGGGATCATTTAAGGAATTCAATAAGTCATTGTACCTATGTTCTTCGTAAACTTCCGGACACTGGTCGCTTGCTCGGAGGAGGCATGCTATTCCGGCATGTGCTCACAAGACTAAGCATGTGTAACAGGAACTCTGTCGCCAATTTACTGTCGATTGGGCGTTTCTTTTCAGGTTTCGTGCGTAGAGTGTGTACGTCATCGATTGCTTGTGATCATGTTTCCCTGCGCAGTAGTACGTTCTCGATTTACCATCAGGTCTTCTATGGGGTACTCACTGTGGCTTCAATACGGGTTCCGGTTTGCTCTATGGAAAACTTGGTCAGAATGACGTTCTTTTGCTTTTTTTTTTGTGTAACACTGCGTGATCAGCGAAGCCGGCCTCGATAGCTTCTTTATTCGATAGTGTATGTATCAAGGGTCCAAGAGTCTATTGTGGTTCCCTGATTAAGTGCCATTGTGCTATTGACAAAGGCAAAGGGAGAAAAGAGGGAGAATTCATGTAGCAGCCTCTGACAGTGACGACGCTTCTGAAATTATTCCCGGGATGTTGAGGGTCATTCGTTGAGGAAGACAGGGAATCCATGCAGTCATGACAAGCGTGTGTGTGTATGTTTTGTGTGGTTTATGTATTTATGTGACGCCTGGCCTGCGAACACAATCGAACCCCACCGGGGTGAATGAGAGCCTACCGAGAACGACAATAGGGACATGTTCAAGGGTCAGCTAAATCATCCTCAACGTAACAGCGGTCAGTCTGGAAAACGTCTGTGAAAATGATCAAAAACGAATAATGATTAAATCGTCAGGAATCAAAAGCTTTTGGCTTTAGTTGCATTTACCTCAGACGATAGTATAGTCATGCCAGTGTGTGTGTGTGTTCACAGATGCGTGTGTTTGTGACGTATGGTTTGCAAACAAATGTGACTCAGTCTGTGGGGAAATAAGCTGCATAAATTCATACGTGTGTTCTTCTGTGACCCATGTCGTTTTGCGGTCAGGGTCGAATGCCTCTGAGGTCAACAGATAAGATACCAGCAAAATGTAACCTCGGTGATATGAGGAATGTTCAGCTCGATATAACAAAAACGGAAGGTGACTGTCTATACAAAAATAATGACATGGATAGAGTCCAACTCCTGTAACACGGGCAATCTGGAAAGCGTGGATCGATAGGGGAAAATACACCAATCCATTGTTATGCGTGTAGACTGGCATCATTATAGGGGAATGTAAGAACTGTGAAGAATTTTGCAATTTTCCTTGGAAATGAATAACTGACCCACACCGGCTGCCGAGCCCATATATAATGGTTATATAGCTCCCCACGAAGAGTACAAAAACTCCATGTGCGGGAATCCGTGATAGTGTATTTGACGCCAGCTACATCAAGGCAATGAAAAAAATGGTTCTTCATTTGATTTCGTTTGGCAGGGGTGAAGAGAATTTAGGCAGTCCCACTGGCCACGTGATGTATTGTTTTGTGTGGGGGGTTTTGTGTGCGCGCTTAATAAATGGTCCCCAATCGGGAAACTGTATGTGAACTGTGCAACCCGGGGACGCTTGCAACCGGACGTCCCCGTTTGGTCCTCTGCAGATTGGGTTGGTCATATGTGCTCTCCGACAACATATATACTGGGGGCCCAGTATAACATGGTTCCGATCATCGAGGGGTTTTTTTTCCCAAAGTTATGCACTGTATGTTGTGTGTTAGTGGTTATGTACGGCATACCAAAGGGATACACCGTACGGAGCATTAACAAAACGGAAAACTCCTCGTGACTATCAATGGCCTTACTTTTCCCCATTGCGACTCTGTACATTATGTCTGTATGTATGTGTGTGTGTTGCGTGGTGTGTGTTACACCCCTGGCACAATAACCGGAGCTAACAAGAAGACATTAAAAGTTCATATTAGGTAGATCGAGTGGTCTAATAAGAGAATAAACCACTTGTTCTGATACATCAGATGAAGGTCGTGTGTCAGCGGTAACTCCGGAAACGACACGGGCTTGTAGGTACGCTATCGAAGAGTTTGTGAACATCACCATCTGAAAGTAGGCATAAAGGTACATATATAGAAAGAATGAAACCCATTGTTGGTGGCATCAGTTCAAGGTCATTCAGGTTAGAATAGACAAACAACAAACAATCAGTACGTACGAATTAAGAGATAGCAACACCAATACAAGGTAGGACATGTAAGGTGCAGATCTGGGAAGAGAGAACTTCATTGTTTTTAGTAAGATTTGATAGTCACTCAATGTTGTAGAGGTAAGTCGGAGAAGATGTGGCACGTGAGTGCAAATCTAGAAAAGGAAGAAACGTTATGCTATTCGATTGACATCAAGGTAATTTGATGTCAGGGGGGCAGCCTCGTTAGATTACGCTAGTCGAGACCTAGGTCGGTAGACACGGACTCCTCCCAGTTTATGAGTAATGACAACGTATAACAATATGGAAATGAATCACTACGGCATTCTTTGTTTTGGTTTTCGATAGGAAGCTCTCTTCTTCGAGGAGGACGATCTCGTCGCCATCCTTTGTTATCGGTATGATCTGCATCGCGACAACGTACGCAGACGTTATAGCTCGTTCAAAGGAATTTTCAAGATAACCGCACCATGCTATCTTTCTTGAACATGCGGTGGATACAGTGGGCCGGACAGGTTGCAATTCCTGCTCAGTGGATTGTTTAACAAAGCGGTTGAAAAAAATCACAGAGAAATGAATGACGTTCTCTGGTAATTATGCGTCGTGCTACAAGGTATAGATGGAGGATGGTCTGCGGAATACATTTAATCGTCGATTGTCGTAAAGGTGCAGAGGGACACGGCGTATTGCAAGCCGTTTACGTTCGTATTCGATTTGATGATCTCATTAGTTAATTCGATGATATCACCAAATATTTGATGAATCCTTAATTGAACTAGTGATATCACCATTTGTTTTTGATGTGTCTCCCCGATTCATGTATGATATCACCATTCATTATTCTTCAACAAATACTGATGATATATCAATTATTGAACGTCCTTAATTCATTGGTTGCGCATGTTTTTGTAGTTTTATCTCATCATACAGTCAATTATCGCTTCTAAGTCAATCTCTCTCCGCAAGACAGCGATTTATACTCCATACCGCACATTCCACATGTATGCAATCCTACACAAAAGGAGCATCCCCCCCCCCCCCCTCCGCGGGGGGATCGAGATTGTTCGGGACAGCGGAGGGGAAAAAATCGAGCGAAAAAACTAAGGAAATGAAAATGAAGTTTTGGTGTGTACTATGGCGAACAATACGGCTGAAATCCTGGCGCCGCCTGTGGAAAGGAGTTAACAAAGGTGACGAATGAGCATAGAGAGGCCATAACCTAAAGGTGCGCCATATGCCACGGACGAGGCCCGATTTAATGGAGGGTTCCGAATCATCCAACTGACGTTTTCGTCCCCCTCTCCCCAAACATTTCCAGCGTCTGCTAGAAAGTCCCGAGGACTTGCAGCGATATTTGATAGATCTCCCACCTATCGTATCCTCATTATCCTGGACGCACGATGAGCGTGTTCCTCCTCCTGATTAATCCTTTGTATGTGAATACATGAATCCTATGTCCGGTCAAAGTCCACTGGGTCGACAGAGGTCGGAGTCTGTAAATGCTTGTAGGCACGATTACGTCCAGTAAGGGTGGGTCTTATCAGGTTTACATGCGGATGTAGCTTCTTCAGTGGGCCTAAAGACCCTACCGTTTTTCGGCTAGTTCTGAGGCGAATTCTGGTCAAAAAGAAAAATTTGTGGCATCAATCGTGATTTGCCAAAGGCCACTGTGCACTAACTTCTCAACCACCTCTAGTGATTTCCTGGGACATGGCCAGTTCAGAGTCCAAATCAGGAAAAAGTATTTGTAGTTGTTACACTTTTTCCAGTTTCCTTCATTAAACCCGAAACACTGTAAGTGTTCGGGGATATTATGGTTTGGCCGTGTGCCGCCGTCTCCGCCGCCGCCGCCGCCACCGGAAACTCTAGGCGTTTAGGGGCTTCTCATTCTTTAACACTCAATCCGATTGACCCACAACTTGGTACACAGTCGTATGAGAAAATCTCGGATACGTTCCGAAAATGGGCTACTCGTAATGTGTGCCCTTATTTTGCAGGTTTTACGCAAAAGTTTCAATTTGTGCGATTTACACGAACATGGTGGTAGAGGGTAGTTGTTGGAGCCGATAAACATGGCGCAATTTCAAGGGTATCGAGGTCAAGTTGTCATTCTTCGGCCAGAAGCCTAAATCCCCCCTAAGCCTAAGGTATGCGATATTTCAAACTAGTGGATTTTCATGAAAATATCAGGTCGATGAATTTCCTAAGTGGCGCGGTCATCTGGCATGACATTTTGATTAATAGTTGGCCCAATTAGCAAGTAGGCAATTTATAAAACTTTGTGGTTCTCACGAACTGCGTGAGTAGGACTAACAGTCCGATAAATTTTTTCAATTGCCCGTTGAAATCATGAAGGTCATTATGTGTGCTTATTACATATCGTTAGCATAAATAGAAGATTAATGCAATTATTTTCTAAACTTAAGGGATTGTGACGAAACTTCTTGAATGGACCTACTCATCCATGGAACTTTATTCAATAGATCACGATCACTGAGGGTAAATTTGTGAGGACTGATTATTGCAATTAGTGTCCTGATTAGTCAAAATGATGAGTTAATACTTTTTCGCAATAAATTGGACATGTCATGGGATGCCAATATGCTTAGGAGTGGATTGATCACCATGGAGGTCACAATTTCATACGAGCCGCCATGTCATTTGAAGGTCTTTTTTTTTTTTTTTTTTTTTTTTAAGTCACTTAGGGGTCAAAAACTGATTTAGTACTTTTCGGCAATAGCAGTGAGTGTGTTCATCAGATGCAAAATGCCTCCTAGGAGTGGATGTATCACATGGAGAGTAACACTCCTCATAAACTGTCATATCATTACGGTCATTCAAGTCATTAGGGGTCAAAAACCTTTTTTGGCTATAATCGGAGAATGGACTGTCTGCGAAGGCGATGGTTCACCATGGTGATATAATTGTGACATGCATGGTGTGACCTCTGACCTGTAATTGACCTCTGTCGGGTTGTCAAGTGGTTAAATGTCGAATCTTGAATAAAGTGTTATTAAGGAGTCGGGCAAAAAAATAGAAAACTGGTCTTTATTTTTGGATATCGATAGAGCTTGTGGCTTTAGGGAGGGAAAAACTCCGCTCGATCGGACATGACTTTGGTATTTACACGGGGCAACGTTCATTTTATACCTTTTTCGCCAAAACATTGGACATGTTCATGGGAATGCAAGATGCTTCTAGGTGGATGCATCAATGAGTGTAACAGTTTTATAAAACCGCCATGTATTGAAGGTAGGGGTTTTTTTGGGGCATTAAGGTCACTTAGGGGTTCAAGACACTGATTAGTACTTTTTCGCAATAGCAATGGGTGTGTTCATCAGATGCAAAATGCTCCTAGGATGGATCGTATCACATGGAGTGTAAAACAAGTCTCATAGAAATCGTCATATCATTAAAGGTCCTCGAGGTCAATTAGGGGTCAAAAACGTGTTTTTCTGGGCTATAATCGGAGAATTGGATATCGGCGAAAAGAGCTGGATTGTTCACCAGTGTGGATATATTGTTGCCTTGCATGTGTGGTGACCTCTGACCTGAATTGTGACCTCCTGTCCGGGTGGTCATGTGGTTTAGTCGAATCTTGAATAAATGTACTTATTTAAGGACGCACCTTGTCGGGGGATGTAGGGGTGCCCATACAATTACCAGTCACATTAGGAATTACCCATTTACCTGTACGCGTTGTCGCTTCACAAGTGTATAAAGTCTTCTTTCCTACGAATATTGTCGGTTTCTGTTCACCCAAATTTCTTGATAAGGATCGGGGATTATACGCTGGCGGTTTACCCGCCGACCTTGTCTAGTTAAATACAAGTAACTACATTAACAGTCGTGGCATTTCCTATATTCTGAATTGCTTATATCCTCCTAATTGTCCACATTTCATGTGTATTCATGGTTTTCCCGGGTAAAGAGACATAAGAAATACATGTATAATTTACACTTGACTAAATACATTTTCATTTAACTCTTGGAAGGGAGTCCCACGTGACGTGCGTGTATGTGCATGTGTTACTTTGCGCGTCTTGTAGTGCGTGCGTTCGGTGCATGTGTGAGTGTGTGTATGAACTCTCCCTTTTAATCAAGAATACCTCCTAACATGCTGCTCTGGTGGAGTTCAAACTTAGTGGGGTGTTCCCCTCAATGGCTAGCAGTGGAACGATACATTCTTTTATGATTAGGGGCAATTTTTTGGGGAAAAGTGGAAACTTGAAATAGGATTTTTGGGGGTATTTTATCTTTGCCTGTAAAGAAAACCAGACGGGACAAAGGATGGGAAGCAAGAAAAGGGAGAACTAAAGAGGGACGAGGAGGGGAAGAGGGTAAGAAAAACGAGGGAAACGCAGAGATATCTAGGACTTCACCTAGAAATGAGAAGAGGAGAAAGTGGAACTGATGAGATGGGATGACGGTTGGGGAGGGGGGGGGGGGGTCGCTTTGGAAGACCCAGGAGCGGAGGATGAAATCGGGAAATAGAAAGAGGGAAAGAAAAAAAAGGAGTGAAGAGAATTAGAGACTACAAAAAAAATATAGGGGGATGGGAAAAGGAAAAAAGAAAAAAGACAGGGAAAGGAGAAGAAGCAAGAGTTACCTGACATGAAAAGTTGAAAGGGAACAAATAATGGGGAAATGTCAAGAGAGAAATAAAATGGCGAAATGAGGGAAAGGAGTGCAGAAAGACCGAGATAGCGTAGAAAGAATGAAGACCCCGGGAAAAAGGGGGAAGAAAAAGAATAGGACGGAAAGTGACGAAAATGCTGAAACTGAATCAGAGAGTACAAGGTGTACTAGCATTCATCATTACCTGAGTTTCATAGATGCTTGGAAATATGGCAGGAGATCTGACTGTATCAAAGTTTGTCTGAATATTTTCAGCGAGAATCCATAACCGTTGTAACCACTGCAGGTTGCGAATAAAGTCCACACTTGAGTGCTTGCACCGGTAATCGAACTGATGAGCATTTTCAAGAATTTTTTTTGACTGTCTGACGTGCGGTTGCAATAGCTGAACGTAAGACGTCTCCACACAATTCAGCGCGCGAACACAGAATAAGTGGACGGAATCGATGCCTGGTGAAGAGGCACACGCGGTGTCTCTGTTGTGGATCAGGTCAAAAAAAATCGCACACACTCTTTTCAATCGAATTTGTTTGAAGAACTCAAAAGAAGATAATGGTATAGATCTGCTAATACTAGCCGCGTATCAGCATTCACAATTTCATACATAAACAAAGCAAAGCCTTGTACTCGCTCATCTGTCCAAGGCAGCTGTTAGCCGTTGAAAGACCAACTCAGACAACTCTCCCTAATTCAAAACTGTATTATATATTAGATATATATATATAGATATATATATGATATATATATCTATATATATATATAATAATATATTATTATATATAGATTTATATATAGAATAGCGCAGAGCAATCTTTCAGGGACCTAATAATCAAGTCATATATGCGACAATGAGTGATGATCAGCGCTCTTGCACTACTCAGCATATGGAAGAGTTTGCTTGAAACCCACCTAGATTTTTTATATCGCCATTGCAACGCTAATATTGTTTTAACGACGTCTAAAAGTGTGACTGTTTTATCATCTACGACCGACGGTTTCAACTCTTTTTGAGAGGCCATCGAATCCCTGGGATTCCTGGAGTGTCGAGATGAGTTTTATATACAACTATCAAATACGAGGATAGAGTACTGACTGAAACCCCCCCCCCCCCCCCTCGGATGATGTATAGGGTGCCCTCAGGAAGGAGTGACTTGTCCTATCATCATAACTAGACTGTGTAAGCGGGTAAACCGCCACGTGTATATCCCGCTTTTGACCATCATAGGAAGAAAGTATCTAACTCCATAAAAGCCCCCCATTTTTGGTCAAACCCAAGAACCAAGTCTTGTTATAATCCATGGCGGTCATAGGCACATGATTTATCAAATTTACCGCACGATGGCTTGAAATGACTTTTACCAATGTAGTCCCCATCCACCCAGTTTCGTTCAAAAATTTTGACAAATTTTGTGGAAATCGCAAAAATTCCGCAAATTTGACCTCCTATGCTTGAAATGACCTTCCACAGTTTTGGGGATTCAACTAATCCCTACCAACCAAGTTTCGTTCAAATCTGCCAAAGTTTGGAAAATACAAAATTTCGCGATTTGACCTCCGATGACCTTGAAATTACCTCCCCTTTGTTCCGGGATCAACTTAGTCCCTACCCCCAAGTTTCGTTCAATCCTACTACCTTGAAATTTTCGCGTAAATTATGCAATTAGCGGCCCCCAGCAGTACAGTGATGCCCACTTTCGAACTCTCCGAGATTTCACCAGGGCGGACATGTGTACCAAGTTCAGATCAATCGGATAAACTGTTAAAGATTATGCTCTAACGCCTAAGGTCTCCGGCGGCGGCGGCTACACACACACCCAAACATAATATCCCCGGACACTTTCCATGTCGCGGGATACATTACACGCTACGTAAACCTGTGTGGTGGTACTGGGGATTCCCCACCAACGTGAACGGAGCTCGAACACAGTGTATAGGCTGAATAGGTCTCCTACATCAAATTGGAGGGGATGAGGATGTTTCCCACAGGGTGCAGTTTGTGCACATTCTATAAGCTATATGCCGCTCGTATCTTGTCGCTGTTGTTTTTTTTTTCTACTTCTGCTGTTGCGGGCGCGAGTAATCATTTCTTCAAGCTCATTCATGCAGACATTCCACCCAGGCATATTCCATGTTTTATATAACTGTAACTGTTACGACGATCATGGGAATCATTTTGTGTCATTGCAAAGCCTAGAAGTGCTTGCGGTCTTTCCGACTATCTTAGGAGATTGCGGGGTAGGCGCGCTTTGAATAAAGTTAGGGGAAATGTTCATAACTTCCCCCACCCGGGCTCCAGCGGCTGGCTACGTAGTATTCTACTGTTATCCACATATGCACTTATGTAAAATTCATGGCACCTCTTGGAGATCAACTAGGTTCTCCGTGTACTTGGAAATTGGTATCCACAGAATCCAAAGCCTCCACCACAATAACACCGCATCATTCATTCTGGATCCCAACCTTACCATTACAAAATAAGACCCGGAAGGTCTATATCAATTGTTACCCGCCCTGTAACTCTTGCGTCCACACAAGGCATCATACACATACAGGAGCTGATTTTCACCCCAGCTTCGACCATTGATCAACGGGGGAAAATACACGGGAATCGCCGGAGCCTATAATGTCGGAGACTACAGCGCTCCTTGGTAGCAGAAT
Organism: Sclerodactyla briareus; assembly: GCA_026419785.1. Classification (NCBI taxonomy): domain Eukaryota; kingdom Metazoa; phylum Echinodermata; class Holothuroidea; order Dendrochirotida; family Sclerodactylidae; genus Sclerodactyla; species Sclerodactyla briareus. Next base: position 128,383 of record JAODTK010005569.1, read on the forward strand.
GCGAGTGGGGTACCCGATGCCAAGAAACGAATACGACCCAATGTCTTAGGCCCCTTGGTGGATAAAGAGACCCGACTGTCCAGAGCCATTGTTGTTCAAGCACCTGAAGCCGATGGCGAATCTGTTCGAGATCTCAGGCCCCCCCCCCACCCACATGCATCTAGTGCTGTTATCAATCCTTCACCCTAGAGCATGGTGAGGGGGGGGGGCGGTTTCATATTGGTCCAATGCCGTCACTGACGACCCGTGAGGCGAGTGCATGATTTGCGGGGCGTTGAGCCGCTAGCTAGATCCCCCTCCCCTCCCTCACTATCTCCGTGGCTGTGTTTTGTAACCCTAATACCCTTCACATCAGTAATTATCATCGCATCAAGCACCCCTCTTCACGAAATGGCGTAGTGAAAAGGCGGAATCACTTGAAAGACATGAAAAGGCTTTTAGAGCGTTGTTTTATTTTCTTCTCAACAAATAGGTGATACTGCAGCTATATAGATCAACTGCTTAATATTATTGCTTGGTTTCAGTAGCCTAATACTTATCGAAAAAAAATCGGAAGAAAATGCATCTTTACTACAGCTATTGAATTTTACCCATAGAAGCGAGGTGTTGCATTTTTAGGCACCAATACTCCAGAGTCCTGAGCACAGACTCTCCATCATATGGAGACTCGGTAGAGGAACCCGTCTATAAGTCATGAGGGTTGGTTCCATCAGAGGGAGGATAGACTAGTAAATTGATCTCGGAATCGAATTTTTCCGGAGAAGCTGCTACTGACGACTTCGAACATATGCTCTGTATTCAATTATCGATGGTGCGTCTGCTCGTATATCCACGCTGTATCACTCGCAGGTCAAAGAGTGCCCACGCGCCTCGTTTTCAAGCACTTCAGTTACTAATCGGTGCTTGGACTGTGGTGACGTCATGCCCACTGCGAGGTCAGTCCGCTGTGGTCCCCTCCCCCCCCCCTTGCCATGTCACACGTATTAGATCTGGTAGTGCCTGATGAAATCTGATTATACTGAATAAAATACGCCGAACACGTACGTCATTTACTTATTTTTACATTATTTTATCTATTTGATAGTACTTACGTATACATTGTGCGTCTATTCGAAGCTTCTCAGCATTTAAATCGAAAATTTATACGTAATATACAGTAGGTGCATATTCCACCGATGTCTCAACCCCGGCAGCCGTGTAAGGTACTACATCACAGCGAGAGAGGGCTTGGCGCTATGTACCCACCCCTCCCAATACGCCACTGGAGCCTATCGATGTTTGTGTCACTACTCGATGAATAATTGAATTTCTTAATAGTTCTTTTCTCACAAGGAGGGGCACTTGAATGTGATTATTCATGCTGCAAAATGATCGACAGAAGCAAATAATGTCACTTTTTCTTGGTCGGGGGGGGGGGGGGTATATCATCTTCGGATCATTGAACATGGTGTATAGTGGTTACAATTAGTTGGGAAAATACACACCCCAATGTTCACCCATAATGACGATTTCGAAAAGTACTTTCGTCACTTTACACTAGGTTTACTGTCTTGGGGATTATTCGGGGATTTTACTGGAGCTACTCAAGTTCAGCAAGATATCTGTATCTACCTTCCAATCATTTCAGGCAAGCTCTGAAGGCTCACGGGGGGGGGTGTGAGGAGGAAACTGATACTAGTCGAATGTATTGCACCGAGTTGCTACAGCCACCAACGGCTAGGAATTGTGGGGCGTCAGTTTTCGAAATAAAATATCATCAGAACCTCGTAAGACCGGCCCAATCACGCATATGCACTTTTCCCGACAACTTTACTCGTCTTTGGGAAAAAAATGTTATAAATTATCCATAACAATCAACCCGTAGTTAGGAACAACTGTCGCCGTCTAGTTGTGAGACTGATTTGTGTAGAACACACGTCTCTGAATTCGCCCCATCATCCGCTTAACGTGTTATCGCAAATGAAAGCAACATTCATGTGATAGCGCTTCTTCCTGGTAGATATACTCGACTCATTTCTGCGGAGTGAATGCGAAAGGCGATATTCCATTTGTGCGGATGCGGGGTGCGATATAATTGTGAAAATCGCAGTTTTGCGGATACGGAACACTTTTTCGAAAGAAAAAAGATGTAGGGTGATTCGGAATGACTCAAAATATGTAAAACTCATAAACATTGCCATGAATTGGCTTTTTGAGGAAAATATTCCATATTATCCGTTTGCGGGATGCGTCATTGATGCGCATTAGTCCTCGTGGTACTTTTGCTTACTCTTGTTCTCGTTTTCATTTTATTTGAATGAAATTTTTTGCCGCTATTGCACACTGTGTTTATTCCTGCACACCGAAAAAAAAAAATACAGCTTTTTTCGGGCACTTTCCAAATTTATTTTCCCGTGAAAACGACTTATGTTTTTTACCGCATCCCCCGCATCCCTCCCGCGTCTATTAAATTTCGCCTTCAGTAGTTCATTAAGGACAGACACAGTGCATTCGCCAACTCAAATACACAACGACCCCTGGCGACTGGTCACGAACAGTAAGAACGCGTGTCTGACATTCTTATCTGAGCTCTCCCAGAAGTCATGTGTCATAATTGTAAGATAGCACATTCTCCCCAAGATCTTTGCGTCCTGCGGCTTCCAGTGAGGCCGCCAGTTTCCGGACAGGGTCGCCTTTCGACCACTGGACCGTTTCCAGCACTGCAACATTTCAAAACTTGCTTCCTCGACGTTGCCAATATGGTTAATTGATATACTGCCAAGTTACCGTCGTCTAATCTCAAATGTCTTCCACAGACAAGCCAATCCTTGGGCATGGATTTCTAAATTGTCTGCCTAAAAATCCAAAATAGATAATATAAAATTATTATCCGGTATTTTACGTTACGCTGTGTGTTAGATCGGTACCAAGGTGCCTTACAGGTAATACCCCGGGCAAAGAATCCCAGAGAGTTGCCCAAAGTGTCTTGCCCAAAGGTATACTCGAAAGCTGGTCGCTCCCAGTGGGATTCGAACCCTCAATCCTTCGATCCGAAACTCTACTGACTGAGCTTATCCGATCTCTTTAAATGGAAATGTTTAATAATTGATCAGTGACAAAAGTACGGGAAATACTCTTCTTACATTTTTTTACACAGGGTCTCCCGGGGATTGTTGGATGGTATGTCACCATTAATGTATCCATCAACTGACTTCGGCGTAGCAGGTCATGTGGAGACCAAGGGGCAGCGGGGTTTACCATCTAAAGGGAGCTTCACCATTAGTTGGCGCTTCGATTCCAGTTCCTGAGCACTCCATATATACCACTGGACGGAACATCCAACCCTCCTGATGAACACTAAATTGATCCATAGATGGCCTTTCACATCATTGAATAGTACGTTTGCAACATGCAAGGATTTTCAGGATTTTCAGGGTTTCCTAAGGATTTATTCAATGCACTTCGCATGAGACAGGATCCTCTCCTCCTTCTTCCCAGCCATCATTCTTGAAGAGAACATTTTTTAGAACACAATTGGAGGCTGTACCAAGTGCCCCGCCAATTTCGTCCGTCTAAAATAGCTTCACCAATGGAATTCCACATGTGACTAACATATTGTCTCGCCACATGCGCAATTCAGACTCTGGCCGCCTGATTATTCGAGGAGTAGATGACCCTTGACCTCCATTTCTCGACAAAACACGGATTAGTCGTGGCATAACCATGACGACATATCAGAGGAACTCCCGCTCCGCTTGTAAACAAAGAAAACTAATTCTCACCATAATTTCATCATCGGTAACTTTGCGGTCCTCCGACGCATCGCCGTCCGTACGTTGCTCGGGCTGCTGTTGCGAGGGCTTTTGTGATGGTGAAAGAATGTGCAACTTATCAGGTTTTTGGTTATCAAGCTATAACAATCATTACCTGCTCTGCTCACTAGGTAATAAGGTGTCAACATTGCCGGGTACTGGAGGGGGGGGGGGGGGGTTGGGAAGAATACCAACTGCGAATAAATGTAGTAAGGTGTATTTAAAACACACCGTCACAGACGTGTCCTTGGTAGGATATGCCGAACATATACAGAGGGACAGTGCCGACTTTGAATTGGGTATAAATCCAAAGTCGAAATCTTCTCCTATATAGTATTATTATTTTCCAAACTGCGATGTCACTCGATGGGATTCTCAAGTTCAATTCAAATTCTGTGGACTTTCATTTACAACTCACGATTTACGGTTCACTGCTAAAGACAATGGGCACTTGGAGACATCCAAATATAAGTTCCGTTCGACTGCCCCGTGTTGGTTGCCACTCTACATATACCCTATTAATCTTCTTCGCGCCCTGATGTTGTATTCAGGAGTGCATTATGTTTCTGCCAGAAACAATTATGTTGTCTAATTTATTAAATTATGTTAGCACTATACGACCGAGATTCCCTCTCGCATGATATAGAGCGTGTGGGTCGACATCTATCCACTGGGTGCACGAGGGCTTTCTTTACTGTGAATACTAACGCATATGAACGTGCATTCGGTGTTTATAAAACAGAACGCAACAACCCACTCTCCGCGTTTTGTTCACTAAAGTTGTCCAAATCGCACTATTGCCTCTCACAATATTATACCCACATAATGCGATTGGAAACGCCGTTCGTATGGTCTAAATGTGCGCGGTTTGTGGTTTACATAACTTATGTGTGCGCGTGGGCCCTCGTTTTCCAGTTGTGTGTTGGGCATCCAACCAGTTTTTTGTGTGCGCGCTCGGCATGTCTGATAATTACCCATACTCAGCGGAATACGAGAGTGCTAGGTTCATCAATATTTCATCGATACTATATTGTATTGTATTACACGAGTACATATTCAATAGGGTGTGGCAATGGATGCTTCGACCTGTGCCTGTCATGAATACCTATATGCACCATCGTCAATAATGAACTATTGTTAGCTTGACTCGTTAAAGGAGTAGTTAAACTATTCTTACGTAAGTACTAACGGCCTTCAAATTACCTTTGGATTTTAGTTTGTATTAAAACACAGGGGGAGGGAAATACAATAAAAATATATATTATACATTACTAGTCTGTCATATAGAAGGGCGCTTAAACCTACGTGCAGGCGGTACTATGGATTCAATAGTGGCACTGCCAAACGCCACCCAGGTAGGTCGGACAATCGCGACGATGCGACGAATTTTGAGAGCTGACATAGATACACACATGTGAGAGTTCGACTATTAAACTACAAAATAATGCAATGAGTTTGTTGTATCTATGTCAGTTAGGCATAGATTCATACTCTACTGTACGTAACTCAAACGAACATCATTTATACAAATTATCATGTCATGCGGGGCACCCTAGATAATTTTCACCATACTACTATGTGTGAGACCAATGTATTCAGTGAACCCACCTTCTCTGCCACCCACTCTTCATTGATTCGGAGGATGTTATTCCATAACTCTGTTCTAGAATAAATATCTATTCAATACTCTACTCACCAAATTATATTCATTCAAGCACCAGTCTCGCATCGACTGACACTAATCTATTCTTGTCGATCCTGATTTTTGGAGATTTACGGATATACAACAGAACGTCCATGTGGCCGTCCTCCTCCGCCTTTCACAGGAAGAGGGAAGACTATCGCGGCTCTCTTCGATGAGAGAGGCATGTGGTGAAGCAGTGATGAGAGTACTTCTGGTCCCATAAACAACAGAACTCTGAGCCTCACACCGATACTCGCACTTTTCTCCGGTGCATCATCCGCCGTTGAGCGGCTCTATCAGCTGTTCCCCTGTATTACTGTAGAGTAGCACGTCATTGTAGAATGTACGCAGACACAATTGTGCCCGGCCCCCATCACTGCTAGATCAAACACCCAGCTATCTTAGTCCGGCCCAAGGTGACTGTCCTTAGCTCGATTAAATCCGGGCTAACACGTCCCAAGCCTCCTTACCAACAAATACCTCTGCCACCCTTCCTTACTAACTGCCATGGAGGCCGCCTGACCTTGGAATTCATTAGATTTAATAACCGTTTTCTCCTTATATAGTCAACATACTCGATCCTACGATGACTGCATGTCACGATGCATCCATCACTAATGACTGAGACTGTCGACTACAATCTCCCCATAGTTCTCGTTTCTTTGCTATAAATCAATTCACAGTTACTAGAACAACCGGGATCGAACGAGTAATAGATCAGTGAAAGACCGCCCGTCCCCTCTCCTGCCACCAGATCATTCGATGACACCGTTGTCCTCCCAGCGCCATCATATACACGCCACCGTGTCCTTCGGTTCTGAAGCGATTACACCTGGGCACTTGAACTCTGTAGCGAACAACCGACGCAACAATGCGTATTGGTGTTTTTGTGATATAAGAATTATTGTCACAACATCTCCAACACCATTAATATTCGGAATTTGCTGGAACCTGTGTACAATGTGTGTTTTGAACTCAGCTGGTAACAAATAAACTGGATCAGCATTTAGGTGCATGATTACAACGGTAATACTTCTTCAGGATCGATAGAGCAACTTTTATGCAGCCACGCCAGGAATAAGGATGTGACATCTCCTACCAAGTGCTCTAGGAATTCATCCAACCTTGGAGTACCAGGACTCAGTGTGGAGCAAACACTGCCAAGTTGAGCCCAAGCACCCAGGCCGGCAGCGGCGTCGTGCCATTGGGGCCCGGGAGGGGGGCCCGCCCCCCAATCTTTTTTTGGTGTCAAGTGTCACAACATTTTGTCATATTTGATTTTTATTGTCTTTGATAATCGTGTCGGACCCCCCACCCAAAAAAAAAAAAAAACCTCAATTAAAAATCGATATTAGTTAATGTCATAGCCTTCAATATGTCTGTCTCAAGCTCGCGCTTGATATTTGATATCAATATATACATAGCGCGGTGCGGTCCTCGGGCCAAAATCGGCCCGCCAGATAATGCAATCCGACACACCAGAGATACTAAGTTAGGGGAAAATATGTTGGGTTTTTCATACATAAAAGTTAGGAATTGTTAACAAATGTTCATAAACGCTGGAAAACGTCGATGCACGTATAAAATTCACTTCATAAAACTATCGAGATCACTTCTAGTCAATTATTGTTGTGACCATGTATATTTTTCCTTCCGGGCTGTGGAATATTTTGTTTGTTTGGATATGATGCTCGATGCTAAACTAAAATTGCGACACACAAACTTTCCCTCCTTCCGACAATTTTTGTGCTACGCTGCTTGACAAAATCATGGTGGCCATTATCAGGTGCCAACTTGCCCACTTCACTTACTCTAAAATCGCATGAACTGCTAAAGTGATATTCTTTTAATGTGTAAAATTTATTTTAATTCATGAATATAAAGAATTGTCATCTGGCCCTCCCATCTGGCTTCTAAGAACACCCAGTTTGGAAAATCATGCATAGCACGGTACGGTGAAATTAATTTCCGTTTGTGAAGTTTTTTTCAGTTAAAAATGGCTATCTGGCAACTCACATTTGGCTCAGTAAAGACCATACTTTAATAGATTTGCTACGCTGCGCGGAAACCAAATATACTGCTTCCCAATTATAGGCCCAATCGCATGAACATGAAGAGACTGAGGTGAAATTCATTCTAATTTATAAGTTACCGGGGTATCAATTTATTTTTTGAAAATGCCATCAGAATCACCAATTGGCAATTCAATAATGATGATTTCAAAACATTTGCTACGCTGCGCGGCAACCAATCGTGCCGCTTTGCTTGAATAGCCTAGAAATCGCTTTCTTGTGTTAGAAATCGCACAAAAGAAAGTGGGTTAAGGTTGAAATTCATACTAATGCTTCAAGTTCATTTTTGAATGGTCACATGAAAATAGCATCTGGAGCTCACCCATTTGGCATTGAGAATACCTAATTCGAAAATTTCGCTACGCTCCGCGGCACCTAATGGGGCCGCTCCGATTGGATAGTATAAAGCCGCTTGAACATACAAGTGGCTAAGATGTTCATTATAAGCTCTCAATTTATTTTCAATTTACTACATGAAATGCCATCCTTGGGCTCACCGTTGCATCTGAGAAACCAAATTTGAAGTTTTCGCTAATCTTCACGGCAACGAATGGTGCTTCTCTGCTTTCAAAGGATATAATCTTACAACATACTGTTGCTAAAGTGGATTTTTTTCCATTCCAAATATAAGTTGAATTTTAATTATTTTTGATGAAAAATTAACCATCTGGATATCCCTCCCCATTTGGCAACAAGAACACTTTTACTTTAATTGTCGAGCGCGGCAATCATGGTGTCACGCAGCCTAGACAGGTCACGCATGAAGTGTCAGTGTGCACACTAGGTTATTTCACATATATTTCTGGCCCATTTGGAACCCATCCTTGGACCGCCCGAACTGACCGTGCATCCTCTTTTGATGCATAAAATAAAGAGTGCAAACGAATGAATTTGTAGCCATAAGCCTATCAATGCATATGTGAGTGTCAAAGAAGTGATTGTAGCCAGCCCCTATCGACTGGTCATTTTCCGAGAATATTTTTTCCCCGATGAAAAAGGTTGGAGCTTTGTTAAATTTTAGGGGTGTTGCTCACTTTCTTGAGGCACGGAAGTGGTGAGGTGTATTTCACTGATAACTCACTGACAATTTTATGTATGTTGGCGCCAAACCTTGGGTGGCGCTCGGTCTTAGATAGTCATACCTGCTGATGCCCCCAAAAAAATATTTTCTGCACGACTGCCCCCCTGCAGGCCGGAATCAGGCAAGGGGCATCAGATGCCCTGTTGTACTATAATTCATGCGCTAGTATTTTGGAATAATAAGATAGCTTTGCTTTGCGGCCGAAGCCACTACATGCCGAGGACCGGCAACAAAATAAATATATACCTAGGCTTGTGGCCCAGCCTAACCTAGAGAAATCAATTGAAGGCTCCAGAAGCTGCTTATAAATCTGACATTTGCTTAATATATATAGAAATAACTGATACAATAAGCTGGTGTATTCCCTGCTTCTGGCCTAATAGTAGTCGATTCCTCTTGATGGCACTGTATAAAGTAGGTCGGCACTGTCTGGCTGTCCAAAATGGAGTGACCATGTGCTGCACAGCTGTAATACGGCATCTTTCCACATATCAAAATCTTGACCTCATTAACATAAAAGTCTTTATGAATATCTGTGGATATTCATTGGAAAAGTTTCAGATAAAGTCCAGTGCAGGTAAATTCACTACAGCCTAAGCACAATACGTAACTGTATCAGGGTGAGAGAAATCTGTCATCTGATTCTTGATTATGATTTTTTTTAAGTTGATGTATAAAGTTGTGATCCACTTGTCATGCGGATGCGGAGTGCGGTATAAAACACCATACCGCCATCCACGTGAGCATGGCCTGGAAGTGTTCTCATATGCTTTATTCGATTTGCAAAATGAGATTTTACAATCAGGATGGAACGAACACTGGCGTATCCAAATTACCACTTGTAACATTGTGGTGCTGATGGCACTTATAACAAATGGATCCTATGGAATACCTCACCCTATGAGCGAATCTAGCATAGCATTTACAACATCTGTTCATAATCACGGAGGTCACGTTCGATCATAAACCGCTGCAGCGCCATTTCATTATGGTTGGTGTCATCGACAAGTAATCGAATTAACTGCAATAATGACTGACAAAGAGAAGTGGATATTGTTCGAAGATCCAGTTTTTTTTTTTTAATCTGAATTTTTTTTTTTCGGAGACGGGTGGAAAACACCTTTGCCCTGCGCACATGGACCATGTTTGTTTTAGTACAACTTTCTTGTTACGGATCTTTAAATTATGCCATTTTATCTAGTACTGGAGAGATGGAGGCAGGGCTATTTATCCTTTTCGGGTAGAGGTACATTCACCATAATGCGAAATGAGTGCGTTTGAAATGATAGAGATTGCCACACCCACTGTGCTTTTTCGTCAGTGGGCGGTTAACACTCTGTATGACGTTCTTAAGTTCCGCGGATACATATCCCCGGTCAAGATTGTACGCAAAAGAGAACGATCCAACTCAAATATATGATCGTACTATTGGTCATAGACCTGTCGTTGATGCCTGCCCTGAATTGGCCACTGTAGATCAGTTGATTGATGCAGTGCCTTACGAGCACGAGCATCCGCCTGACTGAAGTGACCTATATTGGGTCTTTTTTTTTTCCCTTGTGAGGTTGTGTTATAACTGTAGTGACCTATTTGTTGTGTCTTTTCCGTTGCGATGTGGTGTTATTACTTGCGTGGAGGCGCCTATTTCACGGAACGAGACAACCCGGTCAATATATTAAATCAACACACACGGACGCTGTCTACGTACAGGCCAAAATGGAGTACAATGATCATGTAAATGTGACTCTTGGTAATCCAATTACAAAAATAAAACGGGAATAGCAAACCTCTACACGAATTCCCCAACCGACTCGAGTGAGCCCATAAAATACAATCGAACTGTTGCTAATTTCTCCGGGTGCGTAGGGGGGGGGGGGGGGGGGGTGGGGGGGGGGGGGGGGGTGGGGGGTGTTGACTGCGATATCTCCTGAAGTCAATGTCAAGATATACATTGGAAACATGTAACAATCAATCATGATCGAAAAAAACTTACAACATGGGTCACAAAATATTAAGAATATTTTACTGAATTTCTATGGAAATACCTATTTCCATTACCTCGGCTAAGTTGCAGCATTTGCTGTGTAGCGTCTTTTCATCTCTCTCGTCAAGTCATAAATACCCCAAATTCCTTCGAAGTAAAATGAAAATTCGACATGGACCTGCTATAACCTCCAAATATGAGGTGAGCGGTTTGACGTTCGACGATTCATCGTCATTCTTTATAGGGGAGAGGACCATTCGGCTCTATCCCCTTAACCTGAAGCTGACGGAATCCCAATACTCTCAACCAGTCGGTGGTCTATTGTATAAAATGATTCACTCTTGCGAATAGAAACTACCATATGTTAATATATTTCAAAGTGAGTTTTAACGGTCGTATAATCAAGGAGGAACACGCAGGGAACATGCCCGAAATGTCACCGTGGGGTTAGACGCCCGTGTTTCAAGAAAAAAGAAAATAATTGAAGCTGAAATTAGTGAACAAAACATGCTACGTGTTAACATAGCAATTACCTCTCCTGTTGTTTCGCATGCTGAGTGGGTAGGCTACTTGTAGTAGACTACATGCATGAGCTTTTCCCGTGATTTGATACATGGGGCGTCAGTGCAGGTGTTTGATATTTGGACTGGGTCATGTTGCCTATATGATGGATTAAGGCTATGCGTAAGTATGTTACCTGATAAAGTTTCCGTCGTAAATTTTGTATGGGCCTCTTGCTTCCAGGCAGTGGTGTCCAGCGTTTATAAATCACCTCACGACGTGGTCACACGTCGAATAGTATGGCTGATACGACGGAAGAGAGCTGCTACATTGACTTTTTGCTGATTGGCGCTCCATAGAATAGTGGACTGTATGGTGAGGCGTGTAGGCTGTGTCAACCGACAATATTAGGAACTCCGGGTAGCTGATCGGGAGGGAGTATCTGCCAACAAGAAATCCAAGATGAATGAAACGAAAAAGGTTTTCGTCATGACGTGGGATGTACTATATCCCTGCCCATTTCACACATTGAATGCCAGCAAAAAAGCACATCTTGATACGGCGATGTATTCTTAGGAACAAAAATCAGTAGCACTCGTTTCAACGAAGCATTACGATAGTGCATCTACACAGGTATGTCTTTTTAGGCCAGGTACTATCTAAAGTAACGTCATCAGTTCCATTTCGCATAGGCCTAACAGCTTCTGACCAATCCAGAGAGTGCAGTAGTTTTACATTCAAAATGACTTAGCCCGACTATTTCAAACACACCAGCCATTACCTCAGGATTGGTTAAAATTTTCAAGCCAAATCTTGAGAGTGATTCAAACCCACCAGGGCCATCAGCTTAATGATTGTTTCACACTCACCAATCAGTAGCTCATGATTGTTTCAAACTAAACAGTCCATTGCTTAAGCTTGGTTCAAAACTCACTAGTCAGTAGCTTAGGATCCAGGTTCAATGTTGATACCCAATAACGGGCATACAGTCATGTTTCACATGACATAAGAAAACGAAAGTTCAATGACATTCCGTGTATTTTTTCTAAATAACCTCCGTCTTCCGATTTTGGTTTTTCATTGACTGTGTTCTGTACTGGCATTATGCACGAGAGCACATGCGACGTGTATTTATATCTTTCTCTGCAGCACAGATATGCCAGAGTCTACTCGATACTCTTAATCTAAACTGCAATCTACTGGCTGGAATGTTTTTAATCAATCAACTGATCACAAGGACGCAACCATGAATTGAATGACGGTCTGAGGGGGGAAGAATGTCGTCACCTGAGAGCCTCCATACATTCTATACATGTTGTATACTGTCGAGCAACTTTTCAGCAACACCAACTTTAGGTAAAAAACAGAAAGCCAAAAGGCTCAGTGATTCCTTGACTCTTCCTGACAACCCATAACCAGACACAAGGACAAATGGGACATGTACCAGGTCATAGGGCAGTCAGAACATATGACAAATTTCCCATTTCCCCCAACAAACAATAGGGTTGCTATACTCTTGATAAGAAAGCTTAAACACTGATTTCAAGGTTTCCTGACTTTGACCTCTGGTGACCTTTGACCTGACCCCAAAACAATAGGGCTCATGTATTCATCATGGGAAAACACAACATACCATATGGGATTCATTCATCCAAGTTATCGAGTTATCATGTTCACTAGCCAAAATCGGCAAAATATCGACTTTTCACAGTTGTTACAAATTAAACCCCGGACTTGAACAAAAAACAACAGGGTTCCTGTACTCTCCATAAGAAAGCTACACACCAAATGTCAACTTGATCTAACCAACCATTCTGGACTTATCGTATTTACAAGGTTTCAGACTTTGGACTCTCGGTGACCTCAGATGACCTCTGACCTGACCCCAAAACAATGGGTGTTAGAACCCATCCAGGGAGCCAATACTAAGTATGTGTTCAATCCATCCAGGTGGGGTCGAGTCATGGTCTTATCAAGCTGAAATGTGGGCCCCAACGCCAAAATACGAATTTTCACGAATGTTCTATATTTGATTAAAATTCACCCCTGACTTGAACTAAAAACAGGGTTCCTGTACTCTCCATAAGAAATCTATACACCAAATTTCAACTCGATCGGACCAACCATCCTGGACTTATCATTTTACAAGGTTTTCTGACTTTGACCTCTCGTGACCTCAGACCTGACCCCAAAACAAAGGGTTCATGTAACTCATCATGGGGAACACACATACCAAATAAGAGCTTCATCCATCCAGAGCGGGGCACAGTATCTGTTCACATGCCAAAATTGGCTGAAATATTGACTCTTCACAAATTTTCTGTTTCTGACCAAAATTCACCTTGACCTATTCTAAAAACAAAAATGACCCCCAATCAACACCCAAAGCAATCGGGTTCTTGTACTCCCAGAAAGCTTCACACCAAATTTCAGCTTGATCGGACCAACTGTTTTGGACTTATCGTGTTTACAAAGATTTCAGACTTTGACCTCTGGTGACCTCAGATGACCTCCAACCTGACCCCGAAACAATAGAGATCATGAACTCATCATTGGGAACACATACCAAGTATGAGCTCAATCCATCCAGGTGGGGTTGAGTTAGTGTGTTTACAAGTCAAAATTGGCCAAAATATCATTTTTGACTGTTCCTTATTTCTCCCCAAAATGATCACCAATCAACATCGAAACAATAAGGTTCTTGTACTCCCCATAAGAAAGCTACACACCGAATTTCAGCTTGATCGAAATCATTATTATTATCACTATCGCGAAACGACGATTATCCTTCGCGATGGCAAATTTTACAAAGCGATACGTCGCAACTAATCCCGAGGCTCGTTATTGCTTCACGAAGCATCTCTTATCTAGTTTTCACAACCGCATCACGAAGGATAGATATATCCCAACAACCAATGAGAATCAACGTTAGAGAACTAATTCGACCGATAATTATTCAATTTTTGTTCAGGCGCACGCGTGTCGCGCGCTCTCCTCGGCCGCCTAGTTTATCGGAGATGGCAGCGGCGCTTTCAAAAACGTCGGCTTCTCAGGCCAATTCTGTGTCTGGTTATCTATAGCCTCACTTAGCTGCCTCTGAAGTACCATGAGGCGTTGTTCTTCCATTTTGCTAGGTTTCACCATTGAAAGCTGAACAAATCGAATTATATATCGCTGATTTTGATTGGTTTCAAGTTAAATCACGCGTTGACTCCGATCTACGCGATGCATGCGGTGTTGTTTCGTTAACATCAAATGGTCGAAACTGACCTTCGCGATTGTTAACCAGCCATCGCTGAAGGCATTTTTTTGCCATCGCGGCCCTGTAATCGTCGCTTCGCGAAGGGTAAGCAATCGCTTCACGAAGGCCGATTGCGCTTCGTGTAGCGCCATCATGTTATTATAGCGCATGGCGTTCCATACGCCGGCCGTCGGCCACGCGTGTCATGTCGTTATTGTTGCGCGGCTTGGTTCGTTGTTTTAAACTTCTTATTGCTCTTTCGCTCCGTTATAATTATGGACCATTATTATCACAGCGTCTTATAGGGCAGTGTACGGGCAGAAAACTCCTATTCTATAATAGCTGGATAGAGGCGTGCATGGATTAGCAGCTAATGGTAAAATGTCCACCGATCGTCAAAGCGGGCTAATCAGCCAATAACGTCGTTTTTCAAAAAAACGTGGAGACGAAGAGTTGTCGATAGCTGAAACAATCGCTGAGAAATTTTAAAACTGGAGCTCCATCACACGCCCATGAGCATGTAACTTGATCGTCCTATCACTCACTTGGATGTATTTGCCTGTGACTGACTGTCGTTGAGGTCTGCCCTCATTACATAAAGGTTTATGTTGTCTTACATATTTCGGTTCTTGCGTCATTTTAACTGATCAAATGTTATATAGCTTTCAAAGATGCAACAATTCTCTTTAACAATCCACAATTCGAGTAATATATTCATTCTGAAGGCTGAGTAAACACAGCTGCAAACGCCTCAAGTGCCGTTTCCGGTCGTCTGGGAGGTGTAAAGCAAAAAGGTTTCTTGTCCCTTCCGCGCCAACCTATTGTGGCGCTTCGCTTAGATAGTCATCTAGCACATCCCCCCCTCCCCCCCCCCTTCAACAAAAATCTACTGCCCCTGGTAATTGCGCATCCTGCAATACACAGTCCCATGGAATCCTAACTTGAAAGACCTTTGCTATTCCTCTCGTTGAGCTATTTGAGACGAATACACTTTTCGGACAGGTATTGTCATCTCTCATTGAACCTAGTATCGGTACCACGTTGTTTTGTCAATGCGAGTTGGTCTCCTAGACAGCGTCATCGAATTCGATCGAACATGTAACATAGTGATACTAGCCGCTTCGTTAATCAGTCTCTAGCCGTGCCGTGTATATAGGTCACATTGTACAGCTTTCGTGAACTAATTTCCGATGCTGCCATTGTACGTTCAATGGAGGTATTCCGATCAGCACCGACACCGCGGAAATTTGTCATAATGTTTATTTGCGCAATAATTAGCCTGATCACGACGGGTTCCGTTTCATTTTTGAAATTATACACAACCAGGCAATTGTCTATTCGAATCTCCGCTAGTGTACTTTCGTGGGGTGAAGAGGACGATGTAAGATTTTCGGAAAATATGTTTATGCTATGATGATCACGCCGGTTCCTCATTCAATGTAAGACAATAACACAAGTGTATGAGTAACTTAGAGGTAAGTGAAGTTGTGTCATATCCCCTCGCTATAACACTAACTTATTCGTGTCAACAAACCGGCCGAAGCCCATACTGTGCCATACAGACACGCCGTAGTGTACTCAGCTAGTAAGCGACATTGTATTCGAGGTAAAACCAGAAAGAAACAATTACTTCTTTCACACGCGTATGCATGATTTTCCAACCCGCGGGGCCTAGTGGAGACATGTCACACCTGTCCATGCATATGGTAGTCTATCATAGCCTTGTAGTACTTTGCCATTTTCACTGAATCATTTAGTGATAAGACAAGCAATCTTACATTCGAATAAAACTGAAAATTCCAGACCTACCTACTTACCTTGTGCGAAGATAGGCAGCGACAGTGACTTTGGGAGTGAAGGGATCGTTTGTGCGTGGTTTGACGTGTTTAATCTGAACGATATCTGTGAACTGTATGAATGCAGAATATATAGGCTAACTCAGTTCCAAGCGTACAATCTGTCACGTGTGATTTTACAACAGGTCGTCTGTAGGCCTACAGGATGTTTCACGCGCCTTGAGCGTCATATAGCACCTATTGCGAAACGGGGTATTCCCGGCATTGGAATAATAATTTAGCTCGGGATAATCTAGGTAACTGTAAAAGTTTCGACAAATGACCATCATAAATTTCGGATGGATAAGTGGCTAAATTACACGATGACACAAATGGTATCTATCAGTCACCTCTCACTACATGCAGTGATCATGGTATGCATGCCTATTTTTTCAATTCTACCAAACAATGAACGATAGAACCCAGTACAAGATTTCTTCCCGCGCGCCGTCCCGGGATTTATTTGTAATGGCGAATTAGTGCTCCTGTCCAGTGGCGGAGCTACGGAAGGGGGGAGTCATGGGGAGAACCCCCCTAATCTCCGATGCCCCCCCCCCCAGTTTTTAGCGTGACTACTAGAGACTGAGAGGAAAAAAACATTGGAAACCTACAATTGGTTTGGAGCAAAATTCCCACTAACGAGGGTCAGTACAGAAAATGTATTTACGATATAATCTTTTTGAGCAACATCCTAGGGGTTAACGGGGTACGAATATTACACTATTTCTGATTTAATTTCAAGACGCTGCGACACTGGGCCTGTCAATATGCGGTTCACTGTGCTGCGAGCCTGCAACCGTGCAGTGACTCATAGCTGTGTATAAACTACGCAGCTAACCTATATTTCAGTACCCGGTGCCGCGCCGGGTCCGCGTATACGACTTTGTTAGTAGATTGACTTTTCTCTCTCATTAAATTAGAAATTGCAGACATGAGATAGGCCCTACATATTTCGGGCTGGTTGAGTGCAGCTTATAATACCCGACAATTGCCGTTTCCAGATTCCGGCCATCTGGAGGGTCTTGAAATCCAAAAACTTGTAGCGCTCCACTCGATAGTATTTGTACTTCATATTTGTTCCCCCCCCCCCCTCAAGTTGCCAAGGCTGACGTCGCCACTGCTCCTGTCGTCTTTTAAACTTTTATACTATCTATGTCGGGGCTTTCGCTGGATTTCATCATCGCATGAAGGAGCCACCTTGGGGGAGACCTATCTACACATTTATAGGTCGTTAGTTGACAGGTTAAAATGACGTCGAAAATATATATGCGATATCAACCTTATAAGAACAATCACAATTAAATAGCAAGAGAGCTACAATGTGATTCCTTGAAACCTACCATTCATGAACTCCCAATTTCTTTCAACATTGACCCCCACTCACAGAAAAAAAAAATGTTTATGTACTCGTCAGGGGAAACGACCCCATCAAGTTTGACCTGGCTAGTCATGCGGACTCAAATGAAATGACCCAAAATATCACGATCCGTAGTCAAATAAAAAGTGCTTGTGTACTCATGATGGGGAACACATCAACCAAGTTTGAATTTGATTTGCCTACATGCATGTTTACACATTTACCCAAATGACCCCGACTGCCATCAAAACCAATGGACTCCATCTACAGACAATGGCATAAACATGCCCACCAAGTGTGAACATGATCGCGAACCAGGCATCTCCTGACTATCCTGATTACGATGTACACTCTAAAAGTTGTTTGGGTAACCAATACCACCTTGGGCCAAATGGCTGGTAAAATGAATTGACCAGGTGGGTATTTACCTAACAATTGTTTAGAGTGTAGTGTTACACACACACACACCGGTGAGCATGGTTACATGGTAAAATTACCCAAATACCCGCTTTATATCCATGTTTCCAATTTCCCCCCCCAAAACTGCCCCCCCGATCCGTAACTAAAACAAATGGGCTTGTGTACTCATACACTGAGTCTAACCTTGATCAGGCTATGAACGCCGGTCGTAGCCTGGTACCAATCAAGTGTTGCCCAGCATATCAAAGTAATGAAGCATACACCTTTTTTACCCAATTGAACCCCCCGACTGAGATCTCAATCAATAGAACCCATCTACAGCCGTGGGTAAACCGCCCACCGAGTTTGAACTTGATCCGACCGTCATGTCTGATTTATTTTGACTACAAGCTCGGTGTTTCCACACACGCCACACACCCACACACGCTAGAGACACCAGCCAGACCCATGCGCAGGTGTGGGGGTTCGACTGAGTCGCCGAACAATGCACCACCCCCCCCCCCTCACCCACGCCGCGCGAACCCATCCTAGCGGATTCAAAAACCTGTACAAATCCGAACAGACTCTGGAAAGTGTATGCAACTGTGCATCGTTGATGATCCATAGGTAGGCACAGCTGAAGGGTGCGGGCATATCGGTATGCGCATCCATGTTCAAGTCCTACGATAACTAAATGATAAATGCGTTTCGAAATCCGCCTCATTCACAGGACGATGGAACAGACTGAAACACCATATCCCACATGTCTGACGAGATTAGTTCGTGACATCATGTGAATTGTGTGCCAATATTCTCTAGATACCACGGACATGGCCATCGCAATGTTGTTGCGCATGGGTCAGTGTACGAGCCATCGACACAGAAATTGACTAACGGCAAGGGTCTTCGATCCTTTTGGAACGTGGAGGACGATGTGGACTACAATTAACTACGATAATTAGAAGAAGTGACATGGGGAGCTGGCGCCCTAGCGAAAAACCAAGAAAATATTGACTTATTATATCTCCAGATGGCCGGATATAATAATAATACATTCGATTCTCACAGCGCAATATTAATTACAAAGTGGCCTCCCTATGTGCTTCCAAAAGTAAATGAAAAAAAATACCATGAACGTGAACAGTAAGTCCTAAGAACCTTTTTGAATGTACCAAAGGGAGACCATGTTCTTATATTCATTGGGAGATAACTCAAAGACGGAGGCAGACACTACGAAAAATCGGGAACCATGCAAGACTGGGTTTAACAAATTAAGCTGAACCGACAATAATTGGCCGTGAAGCAGAGCGAAGACAAGTTCGCTAATATAGGAGGTGGCATCTCGTTTTGTGGCTTTGAAGCCACATATGAGCAAGTTTAACCAATTTGCCACCAGAAGACAGCTCAAGAGTTAACGAAGTTTCAATAGATTTCTTGCCAGGGTTGCGACGGATTTTCCTGATTTCACGACTGCAGTGGATTCGAATTAACAATTCTCGAATATGGTAATCCATTGTTAGGCGTTCATCCATGACGAATGGCATAAATTAAGTAAAGTGAATAACATCGGTGTTGGCAGCATTGATAAGTTAGCATGTCATTGTGACCCGCAGCACACGATATTCTTGATTCAATCGAAGACTGATACGCCCTTCCTCGAAGAGAACGTACGCTAAACGAGTGTTCTCAGCAAAAATCACAGATCACTGACCAGTGGATTAACAATATCATAAAGTAGTGCGCTCTACAAAGTGAAGCGTGGTGCCCCCAACTGAACCCTGTGTATCTAAGAGGAGACTTCAGCAGCTGTCCTCACAACGTCTCCTTCTCAGGAGCGTTGTACCACGGGTCGCCGAGCGTAAAATTCCTGCGCAAAGTGAATAATATGTGATTGGGCAAACCAACTACGTTCTCCACGTAACAAAATGTATTGATGCACACCAATGTGAATGTGCGGTGGTTTTGCTGGATACCGCTACAATTGGATTTCGCGCGTAGCGTTGATAAAATTTCGCGAGAAACGGGAACACTCGGAATGCAAGAAACGTTTCTGTTAGTTCTTAGGGAGTTGAGTCCTGAACATCTTGAATTCGGTCTCTCATGCCGCGAAAAGTTGCACAAAACGTTGTCATAGTAGTCAAAATTATTGCAAAATTATATGGAAAGGGTCTAAGATAAAACACTGGGGTAGCTGGACGCCAAATGAGGCGGCCGGGAGGGGGGGGGGGGTGATGCTTCAGCCATTGTGCATGTAAAGCTGTTTTGTCAAACAAAATGCAAAGCAGTTTGGGAAAAAACAAAAATATTGACATGGCTGATAGAATGACCAGAATATATAGGGGTACTGAATTCGGAGGGATCGGCAGACAGAAACGATTTACCTGATTTTTTTTTTCATCGCAGTTCATATGTGATAACAGGGAATATTAACTGCGTGCCGAAGTGCTTGATTTTTTTTTTTTCGCCTAAACAAAATACGGCTATTTGGTATTGTCTTGTTGACCTGAATATTTGAGACAGTTCACGGGATCATAAAACTATGAATATCTCTCTTAACGCAGCTGGGTAATAGAATGACCAGTATTATTTGTCCTTGAAATGAGGGAGACAGAAATGAATTACCCGATCTCGAAACGTCGCCTGATTTTTATTTGCAGGTTTCAGTTATGCAGCGCCAGCAGAAAAAACAACTACTGTGCGCGGAACACAAAAGTTCTTTTTAGCATTCTATCAGTAATTCAGGCGCCTAATATTAGTGAATTAGTTCGGTTTTGCATTGTCTCAGCTCAAGACTATATATGCTGTTGATCATTTCCTGATCGAGTTTTTTATGCTCAAATGGTTTGGGCAACTCAATCATGGCTCATGTCACTCTGCATACTGGAACTACCAGCATCGCGACAACCAAACATGTTCCTCAGGGTATGGAGCGCTCAAATTCACCGTTCGTAATGCAGGGACGTGGTATTATTCATCTCGAGACCGTGCCACGACGCGACCATAGGGCTACATAATAACTCGCTAGAACAGGATCTAGTAGCGTCCTTACTCAGAGCTATAATTATAAAAGTCGGATTTTCAATTGTTCATGTCACTGTCTGTAACTCCTGATATGAGCACATATTTAGACTTTACCTCTTGACCTCATCATCAGACATAGTTTGACCCACCGAGAAATAAAAGCCATGACAGTTGAAAGGTCTCCAAATATTTGGCGAAAGGATTTTGTTCCCGAGTTGCCGTTTGAACAGAGCCTTCCTGGATCAGCTACGCAACTCGGGAACAAAATCAAAGGTATGGGTATGGGTATGGGTATCCTTCCCACAATAGCATGAGGACATTACATATGCTCCCTCTAGCTCAATTGGTGTTGTTAATCACTCTGTACTCGTTAAGAACTGTGAGCTATGAATCACCATCACAGATATATTTTCGAGACGAGGATGAGATATGGTACTTTCCCGTGCTTTGACATGAACCACGACAAGACCACTCAAATGTTTCATATGTTCATAGTGGAAACGTCTCAGAATAATTATACACAAGGGTCCCTCCCATGCAAGTACTTTTCACGCTGGGTAATTTAGATTTGGATTTGGTGGAGTACTAGACACAGTACCAATCACTTCCCTACATAGTTGGTAACACGTGCATATGCTGTGCTCACGGGGCAATATATGCCCTCAAAATAGAGACTGCGATTAATATGTAAAGTAGGCATTATCAGATAAGGCTTAAGTGTCGCTAAAATATACATTAAATATTGGATTGACATTATATGGATATCTATTGAACCGTTTGAAGTTTTTCATGCCAATAATCAGGTACTGAAAACGATTACAGGCCTAGAAATTCAAACATCCAATAAGTGTGAACATGGCCTCAGTCTTGTTAATTGCCACCTATGCTACTGCAATTGATGTAAATATTCCACATGAAGCAATGTATTGAATATTCGAATTTCCGGAACCATAGACCCCCAGATGTTAGTAAAATCCAAAAACCGTTTTGTGAATAGCATGGAATGCAGACCCACCAGGGCTTGACTTTTTCGTTTTCTCGTGTATTATTTCCTACTCATTATATACGGGTATAATACATACAGGACAATTCCTTATTAAATATTACACCATAAAACCATTTACAACATAAAATAAACATTTGAAAGAACATGGCTAGATGTATAAGAATTGATTCATAAACTACAACAGCCCAGACGTGATACATCACAGCCCCAAAAATGGCGTCGAGTTACTAATGCTATATACGAAGAGTCACTAACCCAAGTCTTCCGAAACTGGATTTGCTGCAAAAATACAAAGTCGGATATATCTTAAACTATCATCGACATAATATTGTTACTAGAGTGAATTTGTCCCTCGAAAATATGAACACACCTAGATTACCAAATAACGAATTTGGGAATACAGAAAATGTACAAAATTCTGTTGAAAACACTAAGCGAAAGTATACCTATTGGAAAGCCATACAAAAAACATATTCAACTCAAAGAAACAGTAGTAGTCCCTCGACTATTGAAGAAAAAAAACTGGTCTTAATCCAATCAATAACAGACGTTAAATCTTAGGGGACCAATTCCCATGAAATATGTTCAATTGTTCGATTGTCCTTTACCACTATGAAAAAGGACAGATCACCATCCTCCAGATTTCACTCAGCAATTCTCAATTCTAAAAGCTCTGTGGGTGAGAACGCCACTGAAAATCTAAAACATACTATTGAAGATCTGCCCCTACTACGATCAACCTCACGGGGAAAGAGAAGGCTTCTTTTCTCAGCCACCCGTATAATAAGGGGGTCTTTCGAAACGGGAGGCCAAGACAATGAGACTTTGGTTTTTTTCGACTTACGGAATCCCATTAAAATCCGAGGTAAAATTGGATGAAGATACCGAGTTAACGCATGGTAACAAAGGATTACAGCTGTGGCGTTCGTCTCGAATTAGACCAAATCTGGGAAACTAAATTGCGAAGGCTTGGGAAAGCAATTTAAATACATAGTTAGGGAGAAAAATAGGGGTTTCTCGGTAACAACCGGGCAGCATTGATTGAACCAAAGGCATTACATCTTAGTGCTTTTCTCCAGGAAATATAGGCGCAACCATAATAGAACCTGGGATATATGAGCCGTATTGACGCAGAAACCTCCCAAGAAGCGTAGTGTCTGTTCTTCGAAGACCTAAGTGCCTAGTGACCGTTGACATTTTTTATTCTAATCAGACTGGATTGCTTCCTCGGTACCAAACATTACACATTACCACTGAGCCATGGGATTTATGAGTATTGAAGTAGCACCCTGGCTTTACCAAGAAACTTTAAAAAAAATGTGAAAATCGGCAAAGTTATAAGACAGAAGCATACCGGTGAATTCCATCAGCATACTGCAGAAGCTTGATACTTTCTCGCTACGCCCCGGAAGAGTAAATCCACGGATTTCTGGGCGATGGTCAATGTAGTTGGCACTGGGCTCCATATATAAAACGTACAAAAGTGGGGAGAAGCGGACCCCCCTCCGGACCCCGAACTGGGTCAGAAAGGTGGACCAGTAATGAAGAGATACGACTGTTAATTTGATTGTACAAAATTGAAACCCATCTGATAAAGTTGTCTCCGAAATTGAACTTGCGGAGGACTCATTCTTAACAACAGAATATTCAATAATATCTCTCATAAGTATCAGATCGGCTTGGATGGTTCTCCCAGAGATAGTACAAGTCTGGAACTCACTGATAATAGACGGGAGCTGTTGCTAATCTAATTTGAAGAATTCTAGCTAGCAATTTGTAGTCGGTATTGAGGCGACTGATAGGGCGCTAATTGAACAGATTCGGCGTTTTCACCGCTTTTTGGCTCAATAAGGTTATTAATACCACAGCGATGGGATGGAGACAGACATTCTCTAGCAAAAATCGTGTTTCTAGAACAAACTAAATCATTCTAGCAGTTCACACCTCCTCGAATGAAATGAGGTATTGACTTATTTATTTATGGTATACTTGCCAGAGGATCAAACCTATTCAAGGCCAAGCAAGAGCGAAGATACCTTATTGGCACCATATGGTCAGCTGCTAATCTTTCACCAGGTACACAGAATAAGGCAAGGCATCTTGGCAGTATAAAGTTGGTGGGGTGGGGCCAGTAATCACACGCAGACCGCAACTTGCCTTTTCCCCTTCGTTTGTCCGTGCTCCAATCATTTGGGCTGAGCCTCCAACGAGAAAGTGACAGGTACCTTTTTTTGTCTTCGGTATGACTAGACCGGGGTTCGATTCCCGGTCGTCCGTACTATTTGTGCCAACCACACTTCAGGCATGTTCGACTTTGACAGTGTTCTCGACATTGATTGCACGCTGTTGGTAAATATACCGGCAGCATCATCTATCTCAGAACCCTTAACTCAAACTCAACCCAGCAGCCTTCATGCAAACATCACATGACGTCGCAGGACGTTCTTTGAGAAAGTGGCTAGAAATAGGAAATATCTCTGACCGTCCTACCTAACCACCTGCCATAGACAGAAGTTCAATAACCATGGTCATTGACCCCCACCTACCAACCTGCATAAATATTGAACATTTCCACGGAATATAAGGAAGTATCTCTATATTTCTCAGAAACAGCTATATACACACTGGATTTTTTATTCGATTATAAATATTGTACATCACCTTCACGAGCCGGTCAGTATTGCTGAAAAATGTTTCCTAGATTAGAACCCCTTAACTCATCCACATCTTAACTATTAGTCAGTGATGCGCCACTGTTATGACCGTTGAGTAATACTTGAGGAGCATTCTACGAGTTGTTCGACCTGACATTGAAAAGCTACATATAAAACGAATATAAATTCATGGAAGTCTGATCTTCTTGTCTTAGTTCGGTGATGTCAATAGAAACCATAATTATTTAACACCGCCTGAGGTATTCTATGATCCGGCCAACAGCTAATATTTACATTTCCGTACGATTTTTTTGTAACATAATTACAGGTATTTTATATACAAGAGACGGTTTAACGTAAAAGCACATTTTAAAGCACCTCTAAATACCATCCCAAAGTTTCTCGTATTCCTTGTTAACCTGCGCCTTTTTATTTTTCTCGGATTAAACTAGTACACAGAATATCACTAAATAGAAACTGGAGGCCCAAATAAGGGTTGGATGTATTTCTAATTACTCAACTATCCGCAAAATATTACCAAAACGGAATCTACTTACATGCCAAATATGTACACATGATTCTATGTATCCTGTAAATATTATTGTACAGAACAGATACAACACGTGTTTTTCACACGCTAAACAACTATTTTCAGTAGCCCATGATGGTTATTGGGAGCGCGTCTTGAGGTCTATAAATGCTTTTGGTTGATAAAATTTCCACCCAGTGATGGATGACTTATCCCCAACCTCAAGAAGCGATATTTGCCACTCTCAAAGAGAACGTAATCCCAAAGGTCTGTTTTTGACGACCACCACCACTCCGGCCAAACGAGCCATTTATTGTAACGGCCATATTTTCAGATGGGCGACGGCCGGCCATTTTGGATTTCGGCTACTCACGACTTCCGCCCACACTTGTTGGCGAGAGGCACTATTATTTTTTTTTATATTCGACCTCCGATGAGGTCGAACATCGAAAAACAAACCCCGCTTCTCCACGCACGGGAGTGCCCCAGATTAACCAACTACCAGTGAATGGTACAGCGCGCACCCTATATAGTGTGTAAGCTTTGTGCACTCCCTTACTGCTGAGATACGATAGATGTTCACAACCTCATTACCACAGCCCCTTATGACCCCAAGACCCGCGTCCACAATTCCCCGGCGACTACGGAGGCATTTCCGAGAAACATGTTTAATATTTCCCATAGAAAATTGAAATTAAAAAGCCCAAAAGGTTTTCTTGTAATTGAAGGAGGGTAGTGGTGAGGTACGACCGCCTCCCCACCCCACGGTATCCCCTATACCCGTCGAGCAAATTCTGGAGTCACCTCGCTCTAATCCCCCTCAGTGAAGGTGTCCCTTTGGAATCGAAATTTGTGTACTTTAACGGTGTCATCTTCATACCTAATTTGAACTTGATGCATGATTGATTAGATGGGGCTACCTGCTGACAAACATTTTCGGTTTGCCACCTCAACGACCTGAATGACGATGTTTCCCGTACGAACCCGTTGCCGCCTGTCTGTCGATAACGCAGCTTGAGTCGAAATCTGGTAACGAAATGGAAATATTTACCTCCGGCGTAGAGAAAAGGGAAAAAACGGAACAAGAGGGAACACGAGTTCCGCAATTTTTGGCAAATACAAGTGATGACCGGACGACTGTACTGCTAGTCTATTGACTAGGCCCAAGGGCGGGGCGATCAGGGGGGGGGGGGGGAGTGTGGACGGGGGCCGGCGCCCCCCCCCCATATTTTGGGGGGTTAGGGGGACGCAATGAATTTGTCCCCCCAATCTTTTGAGCCGACTGTATTCCGTGACACTGTATTACCGACATATCCAGCATCAACCGTGTTTAACCAGGCAAATGACTTATGACAGTTGATGAATTCGCTGTTCCATTTTCGAAATTTTTGCGCGCTAAGCGCACGCGGGTATTTAATGTCTCGGTAGTGTTCAGACACATGATGTTCCTTGTGCATCCATATGATGTTCCCTAAAACAAAAATGCCTGAAATCACTCTGGAGTTCTTATAATAATAGTCATGAAAGAAGTGTTTCCTTCAATCCTATAATCGTTTGCATAAGACGGCTTTACCATCTGGTGTGTCGCTCCTTCATCGAACTAACATACAATCGCTATCTGAGGTGATGGAGATTGAGGAGCGGGAGTGGGTCTACCACCTGCGGATCTGTGATTAATTTTTATATTTATGGTGGCGACCACTTTTGAGAACGTTGGTGCACAAGTGCACATACTAATCACATGACTGTTGATGGCACATAGGTTCGGCATCGAAATGCATCCTGAAACGCCACAAATTGGTCGTTGTCAAAAAGACATATTCAAGTGAAGAAAGGCTGTCCAAAGTGAAGTCCCATATGGCCTGAAATTGAGGAAATGCCCAAAAGTGTAAATTTTCGTTGTCCTTTGGAGGGAAGGCGGTCGAGGCGACGGGGGTAAGCTAACCACCCTGGCGGGACCTGTGGCAATTTGGTCCATTCGTTAATCCATTTTTGTGGCGAGACTTGTTGTAAAAGTTGGGTGAAGAGCACTGTGCAAACATACTACGGGAAACCCCATAAAATGGCCATCGAAGCTTCGGCCAGGGAAGTGGAACGCCACAATTTCGTGCAAAGACATGAATTCCAAATTCAGGTGCAGTTAGTTTATTCACAGATTGCCTGACTTTCTATGAATGTTCTGAGGTCAATTTTCGCTGCGCGCTTCATGCTCTCAGGAAAGAAAATCGGTTTTACTTTGGTGTTATACTCGTTTGGCCATAATCTGGCTCCGATCAGAAGTGCCCCTACCATGCGCCCTGTGTTCCGCAAAGGAATCAAAAAAGGGGGCCCTAACTCTGATAAAAAAACTAAGTCTTAGCTAAGTGATAGTCAGAGAGGGGTCAGTGCAATGTCGAACGTTGGTCCAAACTGGATCCTGTCACAATCTCGCGCTCCGCCGATGTAGTCACGTGGTTTTGCCATTGCCTTTCCATTGCTTCCTTTCACGACCGGTAACCTCACTTGCATAGCATTTCGGAATGTCACAGCCCCCAACGCAAACTTGGAAATTTAATCCCCCAATTTTGGAGAACCTTTCCTGAACTACAAATTTTTTCAATTTTAAGGAGGCTACTCACTGTCCCATAAGACATGGGAAGTGCCTTTTCCTGCACTCTAGGGGGTCCATCGAACTTAAATTTTTCTCGTACGCTACGCGCCACCTGTGGTGGCGCTCCGCTCAGATGGTATTCGTTGTCCGTCCCCCCAACCTCCAACACAATTCGCCTCCCTTGACTAGGCCTACTAGATTATGCAAGATGGACCGATAATCCACCGCTGTATGTAGAAGGCCACAATACTCGGCAACAAGGGGATTAAAAATAGAAAAGTGATGCTGTGCATTTTTGGTTCACTTTATGATTAACTGAAGAAATACCCCAAGGACATGTCTTGTGAATGGACTTACATTTGCTATCTTGCATAATGGCTCAGGTGTTACGTACGTTTCAAATAACAAGACACAAAACAGCATGACGTCATGTCTCAAACTGATACCGTAAAATTGCTATAAATTGGCCTACAGATATGTTTGCGATACAACATAACCATATTTTGAAATCTTGATTCCCTTGTTCGTTAAAGACACTTCATCACCAGTGGAAGGGTGTTACGTACGTTGCAAAGGCACCACTTTTGGTGTCTTCTAAACTACTTAATCATTTTTTCACTTAGTTGGTCAACTAGTGTAAAATGCGAGTGGCTAAGAGTGGTTTAAAAACACTTTCCATGTTGTTCGTTCCCACCTACGTTCGTCGACCTAAACCCCTACTGCATAACAGACTGCAAGTCCGATACGCTAACCCGTGTACCACGTGGGATGGCACCAGCTGAAGCAACAGCTGAGTGTGCTCGGTATGTACGTCGGCACACCAGATCGACTGAGATAAGCCAGTTCGTGATTTTAGAAGTCGCTGCAGGCAGGGTAGTTTTTCGAAAAATCGTTTCGGCCCTTTTACGTTCAACGTCGAATTGCCATCGTTCACTCATGACCGTTGACACATATCACAAGAGATTTAGACGAATATCGCTGTATTTCCATGGATGTCTTTCTGCTATAGGCGCAACACGCAGTAGGTCTAATCTAAGACTAAGCGACCTCCGGCCGGACTCAATCGCAATGTCATCAATGTCGGAATGGCCTGACCCCCCATTAGCAAAATGAGTTCAATTTATGGGCCCCTAGATTCATGCTGCGCAATATGCGCTAAATAACAGCTGCAGGCTTCCGTTTTCTGTGTTAATTTCAGTGCGGTGGGAACCTACAATTTTAGGGGGAGACGTAGACCAATATTTGATGAATTGTTGTGTTACTATCTAGCAAGGAGCGCCAACCATTGGTCCGGCGCGGACGCGTACAAGAAAATTTTGGGTTTTAACAAAACCTCCCAGATGGCCGGAAACGACACTTCCTGAGCATTGTGAGTTATATTTAACCAGTCATAACACTGGGGTCATGTCTGCAAACTGGTAGTTACCGTTATTAATAAAATTATGTATGAAGAATGATAATGCATACCAGATGGGTTTGAACAGCAAATTCCCGCTGAGGAAGCCACGGAAAGGGATGTCACACCTTCGCACCCCCCGCCCCCTCCCCCCCCCCCCCCCATCTAAGAAAGTCAACTTTCTTCTTCATTACGCGGTGAATTTTTTTTCCTTTTCCCCCAGTGCCTGATCGAGACTGAGTCATTATGATGCTCACCCAGGTAGGGCCCTTTCCCGCCCCATTGGCCATCCACTTGGTCACGTGGTTAGCGTATTCGGACTTGCATCTGTTATCCGTTGGGGTTTATGTCGAACTGTACCGTTGTGGACGAACCAAACACTGGAAAGTGTTTTAACACTTTGGTTCCCTCGCATTTTACAATAGTTTGACCACTAAGTGAAAAATTGATACGTACGTTTTAGAATACACCAAGCGTGGTCCTGAAACTACGAACAACCCTTTCCCACTTGGTGATGAGTGTTGTAACGAACAAGGGAATCAAGATTTCAAAATATGTTATTGTGAGTATCGCAACATATCTGTAAGCAATTTATTATGCAATTTACGGTCTACAGGTTTGATACATAAACAATGCTGTTTGGTGTCTTGTTATTATTGAAAACGTACGTCACACCGGAAGCCATTCTGCAGAGATAGACATAAAAAGTCATTCACAGACTTGTCATTTGGGGTATTTCTTATGTTCATCAAAAGCTGAACAAAAATGCAGCATCACTTTTCTAATTTTTAACCACTTGTTGCCGAGTATTTGTGGCTTGTACATACAGCGGTGATTTTTGTCCTCTTGATAATCTATAGGGCCAGTCAAGGGCGGCGATTTGTGGTGGCGGGTGGGGGGCGGACAAGACGAGTACCTCCTGAGCGGAGCGCCACCACATGTTGGCGCGTAGCGTACTAAGAAAAATTTAAGTTCGCTGGACCCCCTAGATTTCAGGGAGCGGCATTTCCCGGGCCTTATGGGACAGTGAGTAGCCTCCTTAAAATTGATAACAAATTTGTATTTCAGGAAAGGTTCTCCAAACCTTGGGGATAAATTTTCCAAGTTTTGCGTTGGGTGGTGTGATTCCGAAATGCGATGCAAGTGTGGTTACGGTCGTGAAATGAGCAATGGAAATGGGCAATTGCAAATCAACCACTTGACTACATTCGCGCGGAGCGCGACAAAGATTGTACGTGATCCAGTTTGAACCAGCGATCGACATTGCACGGACCCCTCTCTGACCTATCACTTAGATAAGACTTATTTTTTTACTCAGAGGTTACGGGCCCCCTTTTTTTTATCTCCTTTGCGGAACACAGGCGAATGGTAGGGACACTTCTGCTCGGAGCCAGACTTGTGGCCACACAGAGTATAACACAGAAGCATAACCGCAACTGCGCGCGAGCGCGCGCGAAAATTTTACCCTTCAGAACATTTCCATGAAAAAAGGTCAGGCAATCTTTGGATTAAACTTAACCTTCACCTGAATTTTTGAATCATGTCTTTGCACGAAATTGTGTCGTTCCACTTCCCTGGCCGAATACTTTCTTTTCGATGGCTAATTTTTTATGGGGTTTCCCTAGTATGTGCACCGGCGCTCCCCAACTTCAACAAGTGCTCGCACCATTGATTACCCGACTGGACCAAATTTGCCCACGGTCCCGCCATGTGGTTAGACTACCCCCGTCGCCTCGAAACCGCCTTCCTCCCTGCCAAAGACACGAAATTTACACTTTGGCATTCCTCCACGCAATTTAAGGCAAACTTTGGACTTCACTTTTGGACCAACCTTTTCTTCACTTGAATCATGTCTTTTGACAACGCAATTTGTGACGTTTCCTGGCTGCATTTTCGATGCCGCACCATTGCCATCAAATTAAAACACCTGTTCATAGTGATAGTATGTGCAACATGTGGCACCCAACTTTCAACAAGTGGGTCCACCATAATATAAAATAATCACAGATCCCGCCAGTGGTAGACCGACCGCCGTCGCCTCATCTCCCATCACCTGAAGATAGCGATTTGTATGTTATTGTCCGATGAAGGAGCGACCCAACCAAGCTGGTAAAGCCAAACTTATGCAAACGATATAGGATTTGAAGGAAACCCTTCTTTCATTGATAATTATATAAGAACATCCCAGAGTGAATTTCAGGCATTTTTTTGTTAAGGAACATCATATGGCTGCACAAGGCACATCATGTTGTCCCTGAACCTACCGATACATGGAATACCCGCGTGCGTACGCGCAAAATCTCGAACATGGAACACATAATGCACTCACTGATCATTAATCATTTGGCCTTTGTTTTAAAAACCGGTTGCTGCTGATTGTCGATACAGGTCACGGAATAGCATCCGGGCTCAAATATTGGGGGGACAAAAATGCATTGCGTCCCCTCAATCCAAAATATGGGTGGGGGGCCGGGGGCCGGCCCCCTCCCCCTGCCCCCCCCCCCCATGATCGCCGCCCCTTTGGGCCTATCAATTACTACTAGCAGTACAGTCAGTCGGTCAGTCACTTGTAGTGCCCAAAAATGCTAACTCGTGTTCCCTCCTTGTTCCAGTTTTTTTCACTTTTCTCTACGCGGAGGTAATATTTTTCCCATTCGATTACAGTTTTCGCTACAATCTGCGTATAGCGCAGACAGGCGGCAACGGGTTCGGTACGGTACATTCGTCATTTTTTTCAAGGTCGTGAGGGGCAGAACCGAAAATGTTGGGTCACACCGGTAGGGCCCATCTAACGAGCACATGCATCAAGTTCAAATTAGCTATATGAAGATGACACCTGTCTAACGTACACAATTCTATTTCAAAGGAACCCCTTCACTGAGGGGGAATTAGAAGTCGAGGTGACGCCAGAATTTGCTCGACGGGTATAGGGGATACCGTGGGGTGGGGATGCGTCTGACCTCACACTAACTACCCTCCTTCAATTACAGAACATTTTGGGGCTTTTTTTTAATTTCCATTTTCTAAATGGGAATATCTCAAACAGGTTTCCTTCGAATGCCGTCCTATCGCCGGGGAATTGTGACAGCGGGTCATTGGGGTCAATAAGGTCTGTGGTTAATGAGGTTGTGAAACAATCTATCGTACTCAGCAGTAAGGTATGCACAAAGTTGCTTAACACACTATAGGGTGGGTGGGGGGGGGGGGGGGGGGGGGGGGGGGGGGGGGGGGGGCGGCGCTGCTCGCCATTCACTGGTAGTTGTGTCAATCCTGGGGCACTCCGTGACCGTGGAGAGCGGAGGTTTGTTTTTCGATTGTTCTGACCTCATCGGAGGCGATATAAAAAAAAATTAATAGTGCCTCTCGCCAAAGTGGGGTGGGCGGAAGTCGTGAGTAGCCGAAATCCAAAATGGCCCAGCGAAGGCCGTCGCCCATCTGAACCAATTTGTTTTTTTTTTTTCTTTTTTGTTTAAATTGTTTGAGGTACATCGTAGCTTAAAACTCATTTCTGGGTTATGGGGTCCGATGATTATTTCATGTCAGTTTTTCATTGATCCCAAGATCTTTTGATATCTCAAAATATTCCAAAATGGGCCCGAAATCACAGCTTCCTCCGCTGGGTCTAGGTTCAAATAATTCGTCTATTCAATGATAGGCTGAATGAACGCTCCCCACTTGCTATGGAATGGGGTATCTTTTTCCCCCTTCCACCCCCTAAAAGTGCGTGAAGGGATGAGTTCACCATAACGTAAACTGAATGCGGAACGCCCGCCCCCCCCGTTCCTTCCACTCTTTGGAGATTCTCGTCGATTTAATAATCTAAATGGCATTGATCATATTCCAGTGCCGCCCCTCTCACACCAATATGCCCGCCACTGAGAGCTTACTACCATTTATCCAATCGGTTCATTTTATTTCACTTGATGACGTATGGCGGGGGCCAGGATTTTTTCCCCGACGGAGGAGGGTCCAAATTCCAATCCAATCTAACTCTGAGAAATGCACAAAAATGCAAAACGGGGCACTGGAGGTATTACGTCGTGAGAGAACACCAATTCACACAAGCAAAACAGCGGTAGACATTTAAACTTGAGCGAGGAACATTGCAAATAAGAAAAAGATATGACGCGCGCGAAGCGCGAGGAAATTTTCGGCTTCAATATAGATTTTCATGAAGAAGGTTGAAATAGTTAGGCAAATAAAATAATTTCCCCCCCCCAGTGTTTGCGCCCGCCGCCTCCTTTTTTGGAGATTCTTAAAATTTCTTTTTTTTTTTTTTCAGTCAGCCATAACTTTTTTTGAAAGAAATATTTTTTTGTGAAAGTCTAACTACAACTACATGGATCAGTTTGCTCTTGACAGAGGCACAATTGAAGCTGTTTTAGGTTAGTAGACCTGTAGAACCATAAAATAAAACGAATAAAAAGAGGGCCTCCCATCCTCTGAGAAAAGAGGGTCCTTAAGTCTGGTCTTTCTCATGTTGCATTTATTTATAAATGGTTATTAGCATTTTTCTGGTTATAAATGGCTCTAGTATTAGTTTCAATCCAGCTACTTGTGGGAACCCATCTGGTATATAAACATCTTGATAAGCAATGGTCGGGCGCCACAAAAAAAACAAAAAAAAAAAGGGGCCGCTCCCTCCTCATTTTGAAAAAGCGGGACGCTAAACTGTTTGTTATTTTTACTTGGCCTTATATTGTTCGGGCAATAGGTCCTTGTCGGGGTGTGCAAATTTTAACTACCCACATCGGGCTCCCGACGAGATGGGAAACGTTCCCCGACGGGAAGCCACGGATGGCTCCACCCTTCGCTTGTAGACCGACGTAGGAAAAACTGGAATGATTGGGCTGCATATACCCCCTCCTCCCCTGATTGTTGCAATCGGAAGCTGTGATTCGGCGGGGCCCATTTTGGATTTGCGATATCAAAAAAAGTATCATAAAAAGTGATATTCGCAATGAAATCCCTCGACCGCAAAAACGCCAGGAATTATGTTAAAACGCGATGTAGGCTTCTACCACTCAAACATATCTGAAAAACACTTTTAAGCTCGTCGACCGCGGGCGGGGGGGGGTGGGCCATTTTTTCATTCACGGTCACGGCTCACGAGTTCCTCAGATGACTCAACTAATGTCATATTCTAATGCTGGTACAATTGTGTCGTTTCAAGGCCAGTGTCGACGGTGGAATAAAACAAGCGACAGTATCACTATTAGACTATAGTATCATATAGTGTTTTCTCATCTCCGTGTGCCAATCCTACTTCCCACCTTCCCCCACCCCTCCCCGAAATCCATGCTGTCCATCCCGGGTGCGCCTAAAGGGCCGGGTCACACTAAACGATATCGTGTCGTGCAACGATCCTATATTATTGGTTTCAGGCTGATAATACTCGGGCCTATTCATATGCCGGCTGGGACAACCCTGCACATGGATGGAGGAATTGATTCGCTATTTGCCAAACCATCCAATGTGGAAAAGCCCTTCCCGGCGTTTTGATCATCACATCTTTCCTATTTTCTTGAGCTCAACGATTTGTAATCGTACGCGCCTCTTAACCATTTTCGTATGACGGCATTAGAATGAGTTTTTTGAACGACTTTCGATCTAGAAGGTATTGTGATAATGTGTAAGCTATATCATCCATGAACATTGTTACCACCAGGAACACCAAGACCACTCCTTTTGCCTGGTTCACACACAACACCTGAATCTAACAAGATCGTGTAGCAGACGATAGAAAATCGTTATAGTGTGGACCTGGACCGGCCCTTAAAGTCCATTATTCCCCCCCATTCCCCACCCCTCCCTCCCCCCCCCTCCCCCCCCCCCCCCCCTCACCCCTACTTCCGTCCAAGTTTCCCCCCTCAACCTCCGTTCCTTGACAGGGTAACGAACTGTATTTAAACCTACTAGTTGAACTCCCCAACACACACCACACTTCTTTACTGCGTCAGCGTTCATTTTCCACTTTACTTTGTAGAATGCCGATTATTTCCCTCTGGCCTTGCAGTTGCCACTGAACTATTGAAAGTTCTCTTAACCGTTTATGAAGTGAAGGACGTGGACGTACGTGTGCGGGGTAATGTTTGTTTGTGGCTTCAGCGCCCTACAACTGTACAGTGGCGATGGCGGTGGAGAGATAACGTCAATGGAAGGCCTCTGAGCTCTCCCGAGAGTTACTAGTTTCGCTCAATTTTATTAGGTTGCCAGTGTTACGTCTGCCGCAGCACAAGAGTACAAGTTTGGGTCTCTCATCCAGTGTAATTACAACGTTTGGTATTACTTGCATGTTTTATTATTAACCCAGTCGGTTAAAAAAATCCTTTTGGTTGTGGTTGAATTAATAAACTAAAGCTATTTATCACTTTTCATCGACGGATATCAACTCGAATATTGTGTCTCACGACAACCACCTCACTAAGATGGTGGATGCCGCGGATAGATTTGTGATACCTCGCGCCCGGGAAGAAAAAGATCTTCGCGCAGAATGTCATCAGAACCTTCGGATGGATTTGAACGGTCCGTTGAAGACCCAGTCGCCGGTTTTCCGCCGATAAAAGAGGGATCAACTTTTCCGCCAATGTCACTCCGTAGCACTGCAGTTGCAATGCTGCCACGGTTTTCGGGTCGGAGATACTGCAGCGATGGTGAACTGCCGACCAAAATGGCGACCAGAACCGAAGTTGATTCCAGAGGCAAGCCGGCGAGGAAAACGTACAGATCGGGGACGGCATAGAATTCTCGAGAATGGCCGATACGCTTGACAGATTCGCACATTTCACGATCCGCAAGCAGACAAGTTACAGGTGAGTGAATTCCCAATAGGTGTAAATGGGTTAGCTGGGGATGTCCAGCCTGCAGACATGAACCTGGGACTTTGCGGGAGGAGTCCCACTGGCGCAAATAGCCTCAACTCACGCTTAAGCCTATTTCAATTAGTAATGTAAACAATTATTGTCTTCAACCTACCTGTTACATGTTTCAGTATCCTACTCTAGTCTGAGTATGAATGTCGTTTAATTATTATTAGGCCCTAAATCATGTGAACGTAGCCTAGTCAGTATCCTTCGCTCAGTAACTGACTTTTCATGTCTGGTCAAACCAAACCCACCATTGAAATGTGGCAATTCATTTTTCCTGCATTCGAACCGGGATTTCGTAAGGCAACCGCGTCACTTGGACATGTTAAGACGAAAGCGCATCGCCACACTATCCGTCATGGGTGTTGCTGTTGAGACGTATGGTTGGGCAATAGAGTTCCCATTTCCCCCAAAAATTACTGATTGGTTGCCGTTGTTAGAGTGTCGGCCGTCCACCCGGGAGACGGGGGTTCGCATCCCAGTCGGGTCCTACCATAAACTTTTAAAATGGTACCTTTTTGCCTTCTCGCTGGATGCCCACACGAGGGATTGGAGCAGGAACGAACAAGGAGTAGGCAATTTGCAAAGTTGCCATTGCGGTGGTATTACCCCCACCCCACTTAAGGTATGCCAAAGAGGCCATTGCCTTATTCCATGTAGGCTACCTGGTAAGAGATTTGGCAGCTGTGGTGCCGTAATCCAGGTCTTCATCCTACCGGGCCTTGATAGGGTTCATCCTCTACACTCGGCAGGTATATACATAAAAACACAGAGTCGAGAAAGTAGTGTAGAGTGCGTGAAGGATTACGAAATGTACCCGAGACTAAAGAAATGTATGAGAACTATGAAATCGGACTGGTGGCAATAACCAAAGATGCATGCACTTCATGACCAGGGCTCTAGCCAGAGAGCCGTCCAGGAGTCATTTGGACTCCCTATATCATTTATTGCCTTATATGTTCTCATAACCATTTTACTGTACAATTTCATGAAAATCCCCTATTTGGATGGCCTATGCCTACCATCCTGGCTAATCCCCTGGTCAGGACCCCACACATTTTACAACTTTTGCAAGGAAAATGAACATAGGCATGATTGAGAGTTGCGTAGAGATCACACAAAAAAGACCATAGAACTACAGAGATTCAAAGAAGTTTAGAAGCTAAGTGAGGACTCATACTTCAATGAAACAGATTGGTACTCCAGAAGAGTCTGTCAGCCAAAACTCAGTGATTACAAAATAATTTTAGAACACTGCGGGATCCTCGGGGTTCTTCAGACCTTCCTCCCATCCCATGATGCCATTCTCTCAACTATTTGAAGATTCAAGCAACACTAGATAAGAGAATGGCCATCCAGGTTCCAGATGACCAATATTTCTCTTGAAAAGATGGTGCCACCGGCCCTCAAATCTTCATTTCAAAATGTGCATGCACCGCTATTCGAAGCAGCCGGGCCTACCAAGCCTTTGGTTGCTATCAATCAAATACATTCATCATTTTCTACTTTGTCTGGCAAAACAGCTTAAATTCTTGCCTGATCAACTTCTAAATTTTGGTAGACTCTCGAGGAAGTGTCCTAATACTCAGAAGTCAACTCAAAACTCCACATAATTTGCATATTTAGCCAGTGGGCGTAACCAGGGGGCTGGGGGAAGGGGGGGGGGATAATTTGTTGGGGGGGGGTTTGGCGGGTTACTTGATACCCCCTATGACCCAATGACAAAAAAAAAAAAAACAAACGAACGTGAGAGATCCAACGTTTGAAATATCATCAATCCACAGTTTACTGGTTTCTTCTCACATGACATTTAGAACCAACATGCAAAATCCTAGGCATATATTATCAGTCATTGATGTTCGAAAAATTTCCTAGAGTCTTTGGTGGTTGTCTAATCCCCGACTCCATATCTTGAACTGAGAACACTTGGTGCCATACGACTAAAAGTGAAAATAACCTTCCCAGAGCCCCTTCCGGAATTTTGAACTTTCCTATGTCAATCCAGAGCCACATACACTCTGTTTGAGTACAGATTCATCAGGAAATGTCCTTTGAATGTGGTTCGTTTCCTGTATGCCCTTAAAGGACAACTGCAGGATGAATTATTAACCCGGAGTTCATAAAATTTCCGTTACATAGTTACAGTCTTTCAATTTGTCATGTGTATTGTGGCAGACGAAAAGCATCCCATCATCAATAATAATAAATGTCATATACTTGCACAACACTCTTGGTTTCTATTGAACTTCACACAACATTTCAGATTTTCACACAAAAGCACTTAGGTCTATGGAGGAATTGCGGTATTGGGTTGGTAGGTATGGTTGACTGTGGGTCAACAAAAGTGAAACCTGAAATCATGGGGGGCATAACTTCCCAGGTTGTCCAAGTGTGTGTCATGCATTCTTGTGCAATTGGGGATCTTCCCTATTTCTCTGCATATTGGACCAAACTTTGGAGGTCATACCCACATAGGAACGTCGTATCGAAATGGGGTTTGGACCTATAGACAGTTTTTTCCATTCTCCATGATAACCTCTGTTGTATCCTACCTGCAGTTATCCTTTAAAGTCAGATGACACTGACCTTTTTTTTTTTAGGATACTATGACAGGTGCAGGGAGGTTACTTGCACCATTCCACTGCATTGATTGGACAGAATATTCTAGTTTTCTCTAAAGTGAAGGGTTGTCCCTTGGACTGTAACCACCTTAGCAAATTGGTCATCCCTAGAGCATTTTGGGACTTTGGGGATTATTGTACACCTCCCCTCTTTCAGAACAAAGAAATTGAACAATCTCGAGGGTCCTTATTATTGGAAAAAAAAATTTGTCGCTTTGTGCCACCTGTAGTTGACCGTCGTGCGATCTGCCTTAATGAACACATATTATCTATTCCAACCAAAACCTATTTCCTCTGAGTGCGCTCGCTCTCACTCCTAATGCATGCTTCATTCCTTTGGAGTCCTGGTCTAGCTATTCATCGAAAAGTCAAAAACGGTAGCCACTCTCAATTCCTTGAGCAAGCCATACAGGAGAAAGGATCACATTTCTCTCCTCGTGAAAACAAGTCTCTCATTCCTCCTAATAAATCGTGATTGAAAAGCTGGAACGGTGGTTGATCTGTCGTGATACAGTACATGTGTAGAGCTTTTCATAAAATCTTGTGATGCGTGAACGCCGCAGAGGGAAGTGCAGAATCCCAGGACTTAAACATACCTCATAGCTCTTCGCCCGTATGTAATTTTTTGTCAGGGAGCGGATCACTGTACTGTAAAGGCTCATAAGCCCTGCCAAGTCCTTGACCAAGTATGCTTGTAAAACTAAAAATAGCTAAATTGTTCCCAGTAATCACTGATTGAGTCTATGCCTAAATCTATTATAATGTGAACAGTCATCATGTTTAGGCAGAATTGACAGGTCTACATAAGATGGGGCTCATCTGTGACAAATGGAGGGATTCCATCTTGCCCTCCATCCAGGAGACGCAGTTTTTTCCTTTGTGAAGGTTAACAAGCTAAAACCACATACATGTGTGTGTGTGGGGGGGGGGGGGTGAGAGTGGCATGGGGGGGCTCCATGCACTTGTCACCCAAGGAGAGCTCCTCCGTTGTAACACTTTGTTTTAATACGTTCTGATTCAACAGTCCTTCCAGTGCCCTTTCCACAAACAATTTTAAACCACCAGCATGACTCTGTCATCACGACTGTCCATCGACGCAGGTGGGATTTATTACTAGTGGGTGGACCAATGTGTACTCCTATGATGATGTTGCCAAATTGCCTTTGGAGTGTTTACTCTGGTGTGCAAATATTTGGGCTAGAGAGGTTGGAGAAACCAATGTATGCAGCTTGAATACAGTCAAGATTTGCTGGATAAGTTCCAGTAGTAATGATGGCTGTGCACACCAAACAATAGTGACAATAGTAAATAAAAACCGGAAACATCATTCGGAAAAGCTGTTGTTGCATTACAAAATGCTCCTCTGATTGAGCAAATTCAGAAAATTTTATTAAGACTGCTGAGCTATCATCAGTTCAGATGCATACAAAAAACTCGTAAGGCCCACGTTTATTGATAGGCTTACTACCGATGAAATTGCTATGCGTGTTCGACACTATTGAAAATGATGTCATTCTCATTGTCATCCAATTGTACTGAGTCTCCTGTTTTAAATAAGTCAATATTTTTCCTCTGATGCCAACTCTTGGCAGTTAGTGTACCATAAATTTAGTTTATATTAATATTGTGTCTTGTTTTTCAAATTGTGGAAATTTGGTGGGATGGTTATCATCGGAGATCGGATTAGCTCAGTTTGTA
Source organism: Sclerodactyla briareus (assembly GCA_026419785.1). Classification (NCBI taxonomy): domain Eukaryota; kingdom Metazoa; phylum Echinodermata; class Holothuroidea; order Dendrochirotida; family Sclerodactylidae; genus Sclerodactyla; species Sclerodactyla briareus. The sequence continues at coordinate 168,709 of JAODTK010005569.1, forward strand.
GAGCTTGAGACTTGTGATGGAAGTCTTGAGTTCAAAACCCATAACCCAGCCGTTTGGCCTTTCCATTGTGGGGACCCTTTGGGCAAGGCGTTTTACTATCGTTGCCTTGCCCCTCCTCCTGTCCCAGGCGGTTTATATTCGGAACCTCTGAGAGGTTACTTGTAACCAAGTGCGCTGTGATTACGCAGCCATGTGAGAGAGCTGCCTCCAATATGGAAACAACTAATAATCATACCCCACATGGTGGATAATTTTGGTTTTTTGGTCTTCTCCGGCGCCAGTGCCTGTGCCACCACCATCTCCGCCCGCCGGAAAACTTTCTGTGTTAACACAATACTCTCACGCATTGCCGGATTGACCTCGTACTTTGCACACATGTTTATCATATAAAAAAACTCGGATGATTTCGAAGTGGCATCTTCCCACTGGCCCACGAGGGTGGCCATCTTGGATTTCTTGACAACTATTTTTATAGCTGATTTCACGTTTCGGAACATGGGCGATCGTTTTGCGACCAACTTCCATTTTTACTTACACCTCACTTACCCCATGGGACCCCACCCGGCAGACATTTTGGATTTTTGGCAAAGCTATCTTATCACTGATTTGCATGTTTCAGATCATGGTGATCGTTTTGGGACCAACGTTCATTTGTGTCCCATGGGACCCCCCACCCGGTGGCCATTTCCATTTTTTGGACGAACCTTTTTATCGCTGATTTGCAATGTCTATTGAAGGTTGGCGAATTGTCTTGGGGGCCAACTTGTTCATCAACCCCGGGATGTCAGTCCGGGGCCATTTTGAATTTTTTTAACAAAATCTTTTTATCACAGATTTGCACATTTGACATGGCAATCATTTTGAGACCAACTTTCGTTTTAGCCTCCTCGGACCCAGACTCAATTATTAACAGCGTTACAATGGATTGGTCTCTCCCACTGATGCTCAAATGTGGGTACGCGTTGGCGTTTTACCCCGAGGCGCTTCTATGTTGTATGAGACATTGATTAAGTGGCCAGACTGGCAGACTTGTGGCACACTGCAGAAATAATCATTGTGCCATGCATGATCAAAGCTAGATAGAGTTCAGGTCTGTATATTGTCTAACAGTTACGACTACTGCTTTCTGTTCCAGCAATTATTTCATTGAACACAGGTGATTGCGCAGAATTGAAGAGAATAATGCCACTGACGATGTCAGTGTGCAATTTCTACGTGGATTCGATTTCAAAATCATAGTTTTGCAAGAAGGGTGATTGTCAATTCTGTATTTTTTGTTTAATCATTATTTTTGTTATATCGCCCATAATGAATTTGGTGCTTTGTTCTGATACAGTACAGCTTGTCGTGTGACTTCTTACTATTTGTCATTCTGGAAGTTCATGATGGTAAGAATTGTATATATCGTGAATTTAGCGCGAACTTAGATCATAAAAAACCCCAGAATTAGGAAACGTTTGCGCCAGCCAGGGCGAGATGATCAACTATTTCCTGCATGTATACATATAGCACCAATTCATCTGCCTTACCACAACAATTCTCAAATTAGTTGTCCATTCCTGAATATGGCACTGTCTGGCCCGAAATTTGATTTAGTGCAATTCGACATGAGAGATCCAGTGGCAGTGTGTTGTGACGACTCATACATTACATGGTTGGCTAAGCTCCTTGTTCAGGGATCTGTGTAATTTGTGATGTCTTGCTCCTGGGAGGAGGTTGGGATGTTCACAGGAAGTTCTCAGATTAATAGAGTTGAGTGCTGTGTCGGACGTTAGTAAAGCGCCTGCCCCTCTGACGGTGTGAAAGGTAAAGGAAGGGCCGCAGAGGGGAGGGGGGAGGTGGTGATGTGCGAGTTTCATTTATCATATCCACTTCAGAAATGTGGACCCTTTGCCACGATTGAACAGCTAGCTGCAATTAGCCACTCCGTCTACTACGTTAATTCAACCTGACACTGGTGTGTGTTCCTAGAGGGGGATGTACGGCGGGAGAATGAATCTACCTCCATCTGGATATACCATCCACTAAATTGACTGTCCTCATGACATGAGGGAATGTAAATAATGCACCTGAATTTTGTCAATTATGAACAACTGATAGAAAGACCTTGAATTTTTTCATAATTGATATGAAATGACTGGAGAATAACTGAAGGATAGAGGGCTAGGTACGAGAGGTGCTGCTCTCATTTTGCCATATTCACTACAAAACTTTCTACCAATACTGTGAGTAAATTCCTTGAAATGTATACCCTTTGCTAAGCTTCACTGGTGTATAGATCCCAGAGAGGGATGCATCCTGCTTCAACCCCCCCCCCCCCCCCCCCACCCACTTCCGCCCAATTCGGAGGTGCTATTAATACTTTAAAAATTAATTCTTGAAGCTTTTGTACACGATAGCACTCATGTTTTACTGTGCGAATCCCGGCCTGTCACTTCTTCTCCTGCATACCTGGGACAAAATGATGTGCGCACCTCCAGCCAGACTGTGCCACTGTCTGTGGCAATGTAACCAGGATTGAGGGGTATGGTTACGGTACGGCAAGTGCATAGTCATTAGCTACAGTCATCGTTCATCCATGGTCACAGACTGCAACAGTTGCCTCGCCAATTTTTTTTTCCGCCATAATGAATACAGAATTTTTGGTTCGAAATCAAATTTACAATTGGCGTAAATCGACTAATAAATTGCGGACGGCGAGGTATTGAGCTCTGCGGGGGTGCCTTCTGTATTATAGATCTGTTGCCCCTCCAAGGGAAGAGCAAAGCTTGCTAATCTGAGCAGCAGCAATTAGACAACCTGGGTAGAGTGAAATGCCAAGAGTGCAGTGACGTTGTGATAAGATACTGTGTTGTACAGGATTAATAGCTACTGTACGAGCTGGTTCCAATGGATCTGAGAAGAAAAAAAAAAATGTTTGAAATATGAGAACTGCTTACTATAGATTTGACATGAACTGGGTGCTTTTATAGTAGCGGCTGTGCAGGGAGTAAAAGGTTGGGCGCGATCTGTTATAATTGACCCTGAATGTGATCCTAAACTCACGTGCAGGATTTTTTTAAGAAGTGAATAAAATAATTGGATAATCATGTAAGTGGTATTTTCGAAATTGCCGAACATTTCAATCAATTGCGGATTTAATGGCAACAATACGCTGTAATCAGGGACTGCGCGCGTGCCTTTTTGAAGATCAGCGTCTCATAAAATTCAATGGCCCCCGTTGCGGTGGTGATGCAATGCCCACTTTCAAATTCACCTTCAGAAGATGTTGTAACACAGACATCTTGGGCAAGCCATAAAAACAACAGCTAAAGATAAAAATCCTGGAGCAAGGGGTAACCAATGTGGGGTGGAGAGGGGGTCATGATCCCCAACTTCTGGGAAGTTCTCTAATAACACAAAATGTTCTCTGACTGCCTGGACCCTCTCCCCCCCCCCCCCCCAACTTGATTGTGCCCTTTCCCCAAAGAAGCAGGGACTAATAAACAGATTGTGTATAGGCATGCCAATACCACTAGGCACTGATGAGTTAATAAACAAGCATTTGGAGGAGGTATTTGAATCCAAAATGATAGAATGGTAACAACACAATATTCCATTGATCTACAGGTACCTGTAGTTTCCAATTTGCACAGAATTCAATTTTAGTGTCAAAGAATTCAGACCAGGAGCTTGGCTATTACAAGTCTAGAACCCCATAATGTACCTTTAAGCCTAAAGGCCTATGCTTGTGTTTCAGATGTGCTTTATAAACACAGGCTGAAAGAGGACATATCATAAAACACACCCTAATTTTTTAGGTATTAGCATGTTGTTTTGAAATAATTTACTTTGGAGAAATTTAAGGCTTTCATTGAGCAGGACAACTTATGGACAGCTTTGATGTTAGGTCTGTCAGAGAGCTCGTACAGTGGGACAGTAGCTCTCCCCCCTCAATTATTAAAACACTTGCGCCCGTTGAACGACTGATGGCATACATTTACAAGTTCTTGACACGATCGGCGCGCCTTGCCTCAGCTGGCCACGGGAGACCTCAAAGAAGACATCATTAATCATAGGAGAGGTTTTCGCTTCCACCGACGGGCAACCGGAACTTGAATTCAGTCACGAGCAGGACAGTGCGTTATTGATGATTCCTGAGCTCGTCAGAGCATTCCATCGTGGACAGGCAGTTCCGTCTAATGGCTTTCCCTCGTGAGAAGAAGAGCCGTTTTTTAAAGCAGCAGGAGTTGGGGCGAGGGAAACAAAATTGGACACCAATTAAACACCAATTCCTTACTTTCCTTGTTGGCCTGTCAGCCATTTGCTTCTAAAACCTGGCAGACAGTATATAGGCCATATTCAGAAGTATACCATGGTAGAGGCAAGAATTTACGGTTTTCTAAATACCAAATTCTGTTTTGAATCTGTATTTCAGGTTGTCCATTGAAATAGTGTAGGGGAGATTGATCAGATTCCGTTTTATAATTTTACAAAACGGGAAACTCTTGTTTCTTTACCATTGAGGGAACCATTCATGAAGAGGGAGTTCTGGAGAGGAGGGAATCTTTGGGGGAGGGGGGCGCAGAGGAGGATGTCAGCCACCAATTATTCCATTTTGATTAGGACCTCTTGGAAAAGGGGGTCATATCCCTATCTCCCCCCCCCCCCCCCATATAGCCGAGTCATTATGAGGGAGAGTATTAAAGTGGCAATTTTCTTGTTCATCTGTTGACGATTATGTAATGTAGAGAAGCATATTTTTTTCTGTAACATATCTTTATTTTTGTACTAAAACGCTTTGATCTTTTGGAAAGGCGTTATATAAATGACTTGAAAATTAAATAAATAAGCATTAAATAAATAGTGAATCACCAGACCAATACATGACACCTGGCCACGCCGGACTCGACTCTTTCGTGGCACTAGAGCGTGAAATGCGTATCACCTGTAGATCAGAACTCCCCTGGCCAATGTCACAATGGACTGACCATAACGCTATTGAGCGTATGTTAATTCAGCCTGCTGGTTAGGGACTGGGGTGAAAGCCCGATGTTCATGAGGGTTGTTATTCATAAGGTCCGTTTGTCATAAGGCCTTTATATTTCTAAGGCCTTTTGTTCTAAGGTCCGGTATTCATAATAGGAGCAAGGGTCGTTTTGCATAATGAGAGAAAAGGTCCGAATTTCATAATGGAAAAAAAGGTCCGATATTTCATAATAGGGGAAAAATGGTCGTTATTCATAATAGGGAAAGGGTCCGTATTCATTAACGGAAAACGGGGTCCGTTATTCATAATAGGAAACACAAACACCGGTCGTGGATCTGCCCCAGAAATTGCAGCTGACAAAAAGGGCACTTTTAGGGTTTGCATCCTGCCGGACCTCGCATGGTAAACTCATCTGTTGGCAAGATATAATGAAAAGAAACCCATATGAATACGGACCTTTTTTCGCCGATATGAAGTAACGCTCTTTTGCTATATTGAATAACGACCCTTTCACATATGAATAACGGGCCTTTTAATGCGATTATGAATAACGGTCCCCTTTCCCTTTTTATGAATTACCTGACCTTTTTCCCATTATTATATCGACCCATTTCACTATTATGAATAGAGGACCTTGTGCTCGTTATGAATAAACACAGAACCTATTTGATAATTATGAAAAACGGGCCTTCAGTCAATAAAAACGGACCTTATGAACAAAGACCCCTTTTTTATGTATGAATATCGGACCTTTACTATTATGAATATATGGACCTTTGTGCTTGTTATGAATACAGACCCTTGTATAATTATGAAAAACGGCCTTTCAGCAATATGAAATCCTGGCCTTATGAACAAAGACCCCTTTTTATTATGACCACTTTATCGGACCTTTTTAAGTCATTGTGAAAACAGACCCTTCTTCTCGAAAATTTGCACGTTATGAATAACGGGCCTTATGAACAAAAAGCCTTACGAATAAAAGGCCTTATGAACCTCGGGCGGTCCCCAGTGACTTGACCTGAGTTTATGAACTTTTAGCAGGGGGTAATGGTCACATTGCAAGTGCACCACAGTCCATAGTGCTGGTAATTGACAGGAGGCGTGGTCACCTGCGCCAGACCGAGGTTGCTTGGAAGTTGGAAGCTGGCAAATTTGGACTAATTTGGCATAATCTGGTGCTGGAACGGCTTCACCTTTTGTGAAGAAATATGTTTAATCCACATTGACCATCAAAGAGCCATAAAGTATGACAAATTCAGAAAGTCACATAAGTTTAAAACCAGGTAATAAAAAAGACAACACTTTTGTTGTCGGAATAACTGGACATTATGCGGGGAGAAGGGAGTTTTCGAGAAGGGCGATCTTTGGTCAGGCGATCATGGGTCAGAAGATGGTGAAAATAACAAGCACACAATTTCCACATTGTACACCACACACTGATTCCGCTGAACAATTATTGTTGTTGGGAATATAATAGAACCTGAAACTGAATGAAAAACACATGGAATCAGGTAACCATGGTTACCAGTAGCCATGGGTGCGTATCCAGGTACTCATCCAGGGCCGAGAGGGGGGCTTTGTGGGCTCGTGTCCTGATGTCCCCTGGTATGAATAGAGGATAGAGAAAGAAGCAGAAGGGGAAAAAATAGTAGGAAAAAGAAAGAAAGGAAGAAAGCACGGAAAGAGAAGTAAAGGGGGATAAGAGGGAGAGAAATGAGCCAGAGGGAGAGAAAAATGGGGGTGGACAAAAACCAAGAAAATATCAGAAAGTGGGAACAAGACATAATTACTACATTCTGGGGGAGGGGGTTGATGAACAGCCCACCCTTTTTGGTATATTGCAAATTCTTGTCGCTACAACCCCAACCTTTTGGTTGCCCTCCACTAAAGATAGGTATCCAATTTCCACCCCCCCTTTCTGGGCTGGGAATCCTACAACATGCACAAGTCCCATAATATAATGTTCATGTACACCAACTGGTTCGTCAGAACTCACCCCGCACCCACTCATGAACTATAGCAGATATTTCGCCCTGATCCGTTAATTGGCGGTCTTACATGTATCATTTCCAAAATTGCTGGGAATGGCAGATGGGACAGGTGTGCCTTCCTGATTTATTGCAGCTGGAAATATTGGTGTACGCAGTAATACATTAAACTAAACCAATGTGAGTTGCATTTCACTGTAGATTAAGGAATTGATTTGACACTATAGACATAGTTGTCCTGTTCTTGTTCCATTTCGCAATAATTTTGGTTAGTCGAGAAGGCCCAGCCAGTAAATGTTTAGGGTCCAACTCACAACCCACCCCCTTCCCCCTTATTCCCCTGTGAAATTGTGGGTTGGTATAATTGCAGCCTCTAGCTTGCCTGCTGGGGTTTTGGAGGAAATTTGACATTGCGACACCCAGGAGCATGTGAAGAATAACAATAATTGTCTGTTAGTTAGCTAATTTATAATCGAGAGTGTTGAAAAAGGACTGGACATTAAAAAATTGACTCCTGCGGTACTTACATTCAGGACATAGGGCCACTTTTTGTGACTGGGTGCAAGGTGTACATTGGCCCAGGGTTGATGGTGTTCATCACAGTTAGTGGAGCCTTTGTTAGCTTCCCACCCATCCGCAGGACCAAAAGGCCAGAGGACTTCAAAAATGGTACCTATTGCCTTCCCACTGCTGGGCGCAATTAGCTCCAGAGAGTGGGGCAGAGGGAAATGGGGGAGGGGGGTAAAAGCAAGTGACATGTTGCCCCTGGCGGTAAATTGACCCTATTCTGTGTATCTGGTGACAACAAGGGGGGGGGCAGGATATCCAGGTCTGAATCTCTTTTAGGATTCAAGCCGTGGTTACAGTTAATGAGATGGTCAGCTATTTTGGCAGAGGCATAATGTAGACTGTCATCTGACACTGCCAGACATCGTAATCGTGCAAAATGATCTTTCGAAACTCCCTATAACAAAACTACACCTCTACCCGCACAAAACTTCACAGACTTTCCCCCATACCTATCAGCCATGATATCAAATCAAAGAGATGGGATGAATTGGTTTCGTTCTCAAAGAGCGCATGGTGACATTTTGAAAGGCCCGCCATGATGGCGCTAATACTTGGGAGAAGCTTCTCTCTGTACTCCTAAAAGCTTTTAGTGGTGAGTTGTGACTTACCGCTGTGATAAAACTCAGAAAAGGCTTTATATTTGATGACTCTCTCTGATAAGTATCCCATCTTCCCATACTGAGAAAAAAGAATGGCCACTTTTCGTGGTGGATTCCTCGCCATATACAAGAGGCATCTTGAGACCCCTCTTCATGATTCCGCCATAAGGTTGAGTGCATATTGGTATAGGATTCCTACACATTCTGCATTGTGTACTGTATAGTAGATGAGAGCCCCACTACACATGAGCCTTGTTAGAATTCCTGCCCTTTCCCTCTGCCATGGGCAATTAGCAACAACCTAGTTCATTGGCGTGCTTGTTTCAGGATCGAGTCAATTGTCCTGGCAGGGATCTTATTGCCTGCCCCCCGTGGACCCAGATCCATTACCGCGCATGACTGACGCGTATATGTTTTAGGAGTCCCAACTGCTCACGTAAACCCGTGCTCCCTGCAGGTGTACGGAATTGACTACAACCTTTTTTCCATGAGGTGTGTATTCGGCTCTTAGCCCTGTACAATGCTCAAGGCCTGCGAGCATCGATCAGCTACTGCAGCTGAGAGACCTCATTAAGAAAGTTACCATTCCAATCGAGCCATTGCTATCACTGGTTGACAGATCATCATGTTTCTATGGGTTGACAATTTACTGATAGTGTTTGTCGCTGTGGCATATGGAGGAAATGTGGAGTGGGAGGGGGAGAGGGGGGGGGGGGGAGGTATTGTTGTTTCCTGATATCGGAGAAAGCAGAGCTCTTACCCCCCTTAGGCCAAAAAAAAGACATTCCAAGTCTGTGGAGGATGGGCAAAATATTGTTATAGGTTGAGCCTAAAAGAAAATAGCATTTTTTTGAAAAAATTGGGGTTTTTTTTTTTTTTTTTCCTTTCCACAAAGCCTTTGGGCATAGAGGGAGCCTCCCAGAAAGAAAGTCTATTTCCGCTAGTAGCACAAACTAAACTCTGACAAAATGCGGCCAGACAAAGAAATGGTATGAGAATTAGATGATTTGTAAATGTAGTAAATATCCGTTGGATGCGAATGAATACGGGAGAATTTGGCTAGTGAGTCCACTGGCGATGAAGCTTTGTTCATTTAGCTGTGAATACATGGTAAACATCGGTTAAGGGTAATGGCTAGTTGTATGGAATAAACCAGTTTGTGGTTGTATTGTGCGCATGCTCACCACTGGGGACAGTTTGGGGAATAGTTGAGATTCCCTCCATAGCGATATCGTTACGACGAATTTCAGCTGCAACACACCACTTTTTGAAAAAAAGGCAACCAATTTATCCCATATTTTCGGATATTTATTGTTGATAGTAATGGGCGGAAATCTGTGAAGTGTTTGTTTGACAGGATGTGTCATTTTCAGCAGGTGAGTTTCGAAAGTTCGTCCTGCACACTGTAACATTTCTACACCAAACTGCTGTCGTTCCCTCATGACCTTTGACACAATACATTACATGTCATTATTGTACTCCGAACTGGCTTTTGTGACCTACTCTTTCAACATTCAACCCTAAGCCAAAGTTCATACTCGTTCGCCGACCTCATCGCAAAGCGGAATTCTGCCACACTTGCCACCAGTGAGGTCAACAAAAGTGCAACCGTGGACATCTGACTCGTTTCGGTTGTGAATGCTGCCTGGCTGTATGCGTGTATAACGCACTTCTGTTTTGTGTGAGAAAAGAAGAAGTTCCACTTCTTCTGCTTTGTGCTTCACTTTTTGTAAAACTCAAAAAAGAAACATTTAGGAAACATACAAAACAAAACATACACCAGGCGGCCGTTACTGTAGCTCAGTCAGTAGAGCTCCAGACTGCAAAACCATTGATTGCGAATGTGGATCCCATCGGAAGCCCAAAGATTATTTCCGTAAGTGCTGTGCCTGTTGCTTGAAATGGTCCTCACGCCACCCCCGCACTGTATTGGCAGCCCTATTGGGGACCGGCGAATGACGTACTGAAATGGTGCGGCGTCCATGAGGAACAAGCAAGAGGTGCGTGCTGTATGGTACTGGTTTGACGGTCAGGGCCTCAGGGGTATATCTGTAAGCGCTTTTTGAGGCAATCCTTTCCACCTGGAAAAGTGGTATATAAGAAGAGATATTATTGACATATACATTCGTTGTGGTATCTATTGGAATTGTGCAGGGTGAAAACTATAGCCTATTGGTTTGAATTCAACATACTAGTTGTTAAGATTTCCCGGTCAGTGATATTACCAACCTGTCCAAATGATGAATTAAATCGAACAAATATTGGCCTTTTGAGGTGAATAGGTTGTATTGGTATTTATAGCCTGCATTTGGTTTATTTAGGAGGGTTCGCGTGAAGCCACTCGAGGCTCATCGAGGCGCGCATTGATCGTGGATGACCGCCGTGCATAACCTGCCTCTCTATTTCACTAGTGACTATTCAGTTTATGAGGGACAAATACCCTCTGAATAGGGATAAGGTTAGAGGTTAGGTTAAAGGTATAGTTTAGGGTGGTTGTCAGGATGGTAGTTGTCTAGCACCGAGAGTCATGTCTGACCTGACTGCTTACAGCCAACTCACAGACTCATTGGACATGTATCCTCGGAAGAACCCCAGTCCACTGCCACACAGTAGAGTAATGAGATGAAGACGAGGATCTGCCCCATCGCAACTGCAAGTATGGCAATCCAGGAAAAAACAACTGCCTTGTGAATGCTGAGTCTCAAACTTGGAAGGTCTGCTTGGAAATTAGCATCATTTAGTGTCGTACCCACGGGGAGGGGTTATGGGTCAGAACCCCCCCCCCCCCCCCGGGGGCCCCCCATGACTCAGTGATCAATACATTTTTCAACACAAAACTATTTTTTTGCAGTTCATGAAAGGTTTTGCAGCTGTTTATATAAGCAAATCTTCCTATTGTGGCCAATAGGGAGGGTGAGCCTTTAGTGGGCGCACTTTCCGTGGGTTCCGACCTCACACCCCCCCTCCCCCCATGAGGAATCTCTTGGTACATGCCTGGCATCACTGATACTACTGCACTGTCTCTCACATGACATACTATACCCAATACGCCGGGGCACTTGGCTGTAGCATATCCCATGGAATGATGCGATAAGAGATGTTGTGTTTGCTTCCGACATATTTCTCTCGTACAAACTAAAAAATCTCATGGCCCTGCTCCTCTATCATGTAAACTGGTGTCAATTTCCTCTTTAAACCCTTTTGCTGATCCAAATTGACAAATTGAGGTAAATTATATAAAGCCCCTGCTGATAGAACGAATCGCCACTCATACCCTCTCCGGTCCACCTGATCAATTTAACGCGCCACGCTACGGGAGGTTACGTTAATTACCAAATTGCGTGTGGCTTGTCAAAGTGAAGGGTGATTCGTTCGCCTCGGGATTTGTAAGAGGTGTGAGGGTGTGAACGTCTCGGGATTACGGACTAGTTATTAATTGATTGGATGTAATTGGCTGTCAGTCGATACAGTCGTACCGATGTGCATGAAATGGCAGTGAGATCTGTTGCGCAATCCTTGGCTGGATAATTTGGCGAATAGCCCATTGATTTTATACTGTTTTTTGGTAGAGTGGTCTTGTGCCCCATCAATGTCATGTATGTCCACCTCCAAAAATTGGATAAATTTGACCATTTTTACTTTCAAACCCCACCCCCCCCCCCCCCCTCAAAAAAATGTACTTCATACATGGAATATTATGTTTATAAATTTATGTCTGCTGCCTAGTGATTTTTGACAATTTTTTGGTACCTTTTGTACATGCCATAGGGTGGCACACAACTTGGGTAGGATGATCCGTTTCATATTCAACTCTCTCCATATTGGGCCCTACACAGCTGACCCCTCCCACACGCCATGTGACCATCTGGCAATAGCGCAAAGCCCTGGTTGGCAACCCAATCACTTTCTAGTTTTGTCGGATATTTCGTCTTGCAATTGGTCATCTTACAGTAGGCTAAAATGTTGTAGTTGTTGTTGTAACAACAGCTGTGTCTTTGCAATCGACAGTGAATCGCAAAGAGCAACTTGTCATCCAACAGTTGAAGCTACAGTACTGCATTTAGGAGCGAGTACCCTCTATGGTTATGTCGTTCTTCAAAGGCGTCCGATTCTCTTACAGTTCTCCCCCTCCACAAGCAGTGCCTTCAAAACCATGTTTGCCTACAGTGAGTATGGGATAGCAATAAATTGTCCCCAGAATAAATAACATTGGCCTCAATTTGCAACTTTCGGTTCGGTATGGACCCTGTGCGCGCACGCTAAAGTGAGAGCGACCCCCCAGGCTGTGCAATCGTCGCCCTCGTCTGTTTTAGCTGATGAACAACTACTGTACATAACATAACTGAGCAGTAGGGATGATCCTGAGGAAACTGTGTGTGTAGTTCGGGGGGTTAGGATTACTTGATTTTAATTAGGTTGATTCATACATATCCTAATTTAATCTCATAATTTAGGCCCATTAGCGGCATTACGTCGCCCAAACATAGACACAACAGCGTTGGTTATAGACCACACTCAAAGGGCAACTGTTGAATTGGTTAATAGAGGAGTTGGGGAATAGAAAGGTATGTCCACAGGTTCGAACCCTGTTCCATTCATTTTGCATGAACATGGGATACTTTTTTATCTTTTTGAACTCGGACGGCCCCTAGCCCTGTATTGTCTTCACAACATGCCTTGTATGAATGTCGGGTTGGGACATCTGACACATGTTTTGTTCCATGCTCACTTCGCCCAATGGCAAACTCAGGTTGACTTTCCTGAGTATCTACTTTATAGACCTGATGTTGAAGTAAATTCTTGTCTTCCTTCGCGTAATGTTTTTGGGGTCAGGATAATTTCCCCATGTTTCATGTTTCCTAAACTGCCATTACGGTTTTATAATGCGGCTGCTATATGCAAACCTTATACTCAGTAAGCGGGTTATTCATATAAAACAGTTTCTCTACACTTGGGAAGGGAATCATTGCATCATAATATGCCAAACATTTTATGGAAGTATCTTCCGTTATTCCCTCTATTATAGAATACAGTAGGCCGCTTGTAAATGCCAAATTTAGCCTGATTGCGCTGAGCAGTTAAAGAGGAAAAGCTCCTCTGAATATTAGTGCTCATTTTCTCCAGCCCCAGTGGGATCATAAAGCCTCTGATCCTGAGGGCACATGATTGATTTGGGTATTCATATAAATCCCAGCTTGTCAATAACTGGTCAGAACTATGGAGCCTTTGGAGCTACTGTAGTACTGTATTAGAGAAGAGCTACTGTATTAGAGAAGAGCATGTTTCGCTGTGTTGTAAGAACTAGTAGCCCCATAGGAGGTCATATTTACCCTAGCCAGCCAGTCCCTGAGCAAAGAAGAATCATGTTGCTTCTTAAACTGTAGATGTCCAATATGGAAAAAGTGCAATATTTTGGGGGGCAAAATACTCAGTGTGCAGACAATCAGTCTGAAAATGAGGAGAAGGGCGATGGGGTGGCCAACCTGGTATAGTAAGATGGGGTAAAAAAAAACAAGGGGGTAGTTGGGGTAAAAAGCAACCCCCCTATTTCACAGGGGGATATTCAGCAAAAGTTGGGGGATATTTAGCAAAAGTTTATTTCAGGTATAGTAATGGGTCTAGTTTTACTATACTTCAATACTGGACTCTAAGTCACTTCAATGCCGATCACCATGCACTGCATTGAATCGACAAAAATAAGCAATGGCGAAATTAGCAAAATTGGAAGTTTGTACCACATTTGGGAACTTTCTCATTAATCCCCAATAAATGATTGAAGTTTCTTTCATATTTCAGATTTCGTTCAGCAGTACAGCATACTAAATAGTGCCCTTACACTACTCATGTTGGGGGGAAAAAAAACTAATAGCTCCACTGTATTCCTCATGACTCCTAAATTTATAAAATTTCACATTAATGGTAATCTTAAAGATCTGTCATGTCATAAAAATGTTCAACAACCGGAGAAAACTGACTGGCATTGACGTTTTTACACTAAATATTGCATTATATTGACCCCCGATCGTTATGCATTGCACGTACGCATATTGGCCGAGCATGGCATACAATGCAACTCTTCCACAATTGCTACTAAGATATTTTTTTCAACTTTTTTACTTCATAGTAGAGATAATAGCTTATACTAGTATGTATATGCTAGTATGATTTTTTAGGTATTTTCAGGAGAAACACATTTTCTAATATTTTTTGTTTTGCCCCACCATTGTCTTTTTTTACCCCAAATCAGCGAAATTTTGGGGGTAAGAAAAAAACAATGTTTTTTGATAAAACAACACCTTGCATTTACGAAATTATTTTTTTTGTGGAGTCCCTTTAAAGCAATCCTACTCCACACATTTAAGGACTAAAACCAAAACTGTACCTGTTCCCTATAAGTTTCCAAAGCAAATTTTAGGTAAATTGTTGCTTTTAACCCACTTTACTATACTACCGTGTCATTCCGCTAAGCTGCCCAGAGCGCTTGCGAAGTTTCACGATGGGCGCTTACAAGAGTATAACTTTACTACTGTTTTGTATTCGTTTTGGTTTATTTTGCGGGACTGACACGGTGTACGTAACACCTTCACAAACATCCACAAGGGTTGAAGCAAACAATGTCTTGCTATTTCACAAGCAGTGTATCCGCCCCCCTCCGCAACCCCGCCCTTCCCGATAAATAAAAACGTACAGGAAACAATTGTTCGTTCAGCCGTAACAAAACTAGTTTATATGCTATGTAAGTGCGCTATAAAACACTGCATGCCACCTAACCATTGCCTCGATGGCATGGATCCCGAAGCAAGACACGGCCGGGATTTGATTGTGAAAGTGCTAAGATCATGGCAAAACTGATATTATAATATTGTATCCATTGAAATTGTTTATCACTCCTTCTTCATATGTCTAACTATAACGCATTCACAAGGCCACAACATCGTTATTGCGGGCGCTATGGCGAGCGCTAAGCGCTTTGGGGTTTTGATACAATGTGTTTTCTGTATGGTGTATGGCTGTGCACATGCAATGAATCGAGCAAGAGTGATGTGCTACTGCTGGCATGAATGCAAACAGAAAATATTTTCAGGCTTTTTGGACGCGCATATCGACTTTATTTTACACGCGTTTTGCAAAAAAAGGTTGGGTGCGCTTACGGGAGATGATCGCTAGCGGATGAATCCTGTATGTGAATCTGAATGAACTCTTACAACTTTTCACACAACTCTTTGCAACCGTCTCATCTTAGCTGCACACCAGGATATAATCCAGGATCACAAAATCTGATGCGCATTGCCACAGGCATGGCAGGTTCTGAGATATCCAAAGGAGGGGGGGGGGGGGGGGGAGAAGAGACCTGAAGGATGTTTCACGGAAAAGTCCCCACGGTGCAAAGGGATGCTGTCACCAACACTGAGGCCAGAGAATGAGGGGGGGGGGGGGGGGGGGGGGGTTTCAGCCTCACGCATCAAGAGCCCAGCCACTTGATGAAGTCCTAGTGGTGAACAGCACGGTTTTAGTGTGTGAAAGGCTGTGAGGGTGTCTTCATAAAAGTTTGGGGGGGACTGGGGGATCTTACCCCTCTTCCCCCCCCCCCGCCCCCACCCCTTTTACTTTGTGTATCAAATGGTGGAGAACTAAGTTCGCCTTTATGCTCCAAAAGTTAGCCAAACATGGGCAGACGATCACTGTTGATAGTCCGTTAGACTGCGCGAACAGTTTGCAAGAAAATTCAAAAGTTTGTGGTCTGCTCGCTATTTTACTCCAACAAATATTGCAGACTTTGTCATATTGTTGTCATGACATTCTTGTAACCTTTAGTGGAGGAAAAAAAACAGGCATGGTGAGGGTACATTGATCTTCCCGCAGGGGTTCAACAGAGTGAATTAATTCCTATTTTCTGAACTGCTTTTGACAACTTCAATATAGCAGAGGATTAAAACAAAGTGGGGGGTGGGGCTAACTCTCCCCTCTATGGGATTCTTTTTCTCAGAAGGGACAAATTCCTCCCTTCCCTCTTGTCACAGAATTTTTGATAGCAGAACAGTGATGAAAAAAAATGTAAATTTCCCGGGAAGGAATTTATTTCCCAGAAAAATTACAATGATATACCCCCAAAATTTGGAAAGATTTCCCTCCAAGTTGCAAGATTTCCCTCCAGAGGCAAGATTTCACTGGGAAGGAGCTTCCCAAATTCCCAAGTTTTTCCACCCATGAGCAAACTTTTTGCAAGGTGACTGAAGTCTGATCCTGCCATATATGCAATGCTGGAAGGTACCATTGCGCAGTCTGTCAGCTCCCTGAAGTTTGGCGCTCATTGAGCTGTAGTTCCACGGAGCGTAGCGGTGGCTGTATGCCTCATTGATTCATCTTACGATCATTTCGTCGCCATCAATATTGAGGTCAACGTTGTCACCTGAAAGCAGTTTCTTGCTTCTTCGTGACGTTGGGCTGATACCGCATTTTGCATTTCTTCTGGTGAGGGTCCTAGCCTAGGACAGGGGATGGGTATAGACGGTGGGGGACGCGCAATAGTATAGATCACCTCGTCGTGTAAAATTGTAGGGGAGTGAGGGTTCAGGGTTAGTTGGAACGTTTTTCATGGAAATCTGTATTTTCCAAAAATGACAGGCATACCGAAAACAACATACCTATCGGTAGGAGGACTACTTGGTTGATCACAAAATGCAGCCGGAAGAAAAGAATGTTGCTCTTTGGAGATAATTCAGGAGAGGAAATGTCGGTGTGATAGGCGGGGTTAGGTTAGTTGGAATATGGCTTCAAGAGAATAAATGGGAATTTATGACAAACTATACACATTGTTACCTTGGTATATGCCTTCTAATATCAAATTAATATATTTGCCAGACTTATATTATATAATAATAAAGGTAATAATAAATCTTTTGTCACCATATTTCTGGAGATTGTTTCAACATAGAGGCAGTAGAAAGTAGAACATACAACATTGAATATCAGAATATGGTAATCTCTCCTAATGTTTGCAGATAACTGTGAAGTGTCTTCACATGGTTTTAGATTAAAGTAGAAGTAGAATCAGAGGGAATTAGTGTGCAATCTTAAATATGCAGCCAGCATGTCCCAAGGACCATTTTGACCTTTGTATGCTAATTCACAGAATGGGAACCAGCTTAATAATTCTTTATTGCCTCATATTGAAGCTTAGTACTTGAGATGTGAACAACCTCACAAAACAAGATATTTTGGTTATTTCCCTCTGTGACAAAAAATGCATTTTTAATAATTTTGTGAAAAATTACTCAGGTGCTGAAAAAACTTTCCTCCCTCATTCTGTCTATGTCGGTTGTTAAAACCAGCGTCTGAAAGTAATATGGTGGATGAGGGTTAGCAAGGGATACCCCTAGGTCAGTGGTCCAACCTGAAGGAACTTTCCCCCAGGGGGGAAAATTTCAAGGGATTTCAGCAGAGTGAAAAAAAATGATACAAAGGGTAATCATCTTTTGCAAGAGTTTTTTAGTTTCCCTTTCCGATCTCCCACCTAATCAACCTTCATTATTAAGTATTTCATAAGGGAAACGGCTTCAAGTGAAAGGCAACCAGGGGGAGGGAAGGAAATGGTGAGAAAAAGGTTGGGAACCACTGCCCCCGGTAATACTTGGTGTGAAAATTATTTTTGCATCCAGGGGAAAATAACATGTTCAAATAAACACCACGTTCCATTCTTCCCCATATTTATTATGCAATATGCATGAGTGGTGTACCACCCCCCACAAATGCTGGGCTTGGTCAGTCAGAATGCGGGGTGGTCATTGGCAATCCGAAGTGACGCACAAATATTCTGTGGAACTTCTCTGAAATATCAATAGCTCTTACCTATCCAATTATTTGAGAGAAAAATAGGAAAAGTTGGCCTACTGGTGGCTCATTTTTGGTTACCTATGAAATCAATTTTTTTTTATCATGGATTCAGGTCACTGGAGGTCACATTCACCGTGTTAAGTTGCATAATTTAATGCATATTTTCAAAGTTTTTCAGATTGTTCGTGAAACTTGGTAAAATTGCCTAATTTGCAATATTTAGGCAATTTCAGTCACATTGCCACAAAACTTTTAACCTTTATAGACATTGTCAATGCTCAGTCCTTTTCCCCGAATTTGAAATAGGGCACTGAGTAGTAGGCTGTGTCTGTTAGATGCTAATATTGAAATCTTTTAAGCGACACATGGAATGAAGACATCCTATGTAATTGTTTGCATGTTGATAATAGAAGTAAAACACTGATCGCGAACTAGGCTGACACTGGGGGCGAGATCGCATGTTTAGGAGTCGTGAGCCATTTAATTAATGACTTGAGAGGGTGTTGTGTCATTATGACACAATTGTGGACTGCACCGTGGGACAATGGTCACCCTGTACAAGAGTACTGTATAGGGAGCATTAAAGTCATTAAAGTCATTAAAGTCATTAAAGGAGTTGTGCTATTGCCACGATATTAATTATCATCCAACATTGTTTAGGTAAACATACAAAGGTAGCTATTAGTGTACTGTACATGAGGTGCTCATTGATTTGTATTGAAGGACGTGGCCTGTGTGCTGGATACTGTATGTTTAGTGTTTAATTGCAGCAGCTGTGCTGCTGTGCCTGGCCCATCAGTTGGAGCTCGTGATTGCCAGTGCTGGATTCACGGTTCTGTTACTTTCTCTGTGTAGACATCGAGTACTCCCTGATTCTACAGCATTACTACATGGGCATGCAGGTGGGGCAATCATCCGATGAGCGTCTGGCGCATATTTGGGTGACAGTGGAAGTACAGTACCGATCTTAAACTGTCCAGTCTGACTAAAATAGTTTCTGGTAGCTAGGTAGAAGTGATTGTTGAACAATTGTCACAAGGTTTTTCTCAACCATTGGAGGATGTTGAGAGTGAGATACTTTGATCTATTTTATCGAGTCATGAAAGGTCTTTGGGTCTTCTGCGTTTCATGCGCCTAAACCCTACCTCACACATTACAGTGTGGGGCAGCGGGGTTAGCGGGGGGACAGAGGGAAAGAGCTTTTATAAAACTACGTTGTTGTTTTTTGTAACTTGGTTTGGTACCTCAACTGTACTACCTGTCCCCGTTCCCCCCACTTACTAAACTCTCCCTCACTCACTAACCTCTCCCCAACTTACGGACTCTCCCCTACTTACGACCTCTCCCCAACCATACTTCTCCAATTCACGCAGCATCACTACCTGCTACCGTATGTCCAATCATATTTCCTAAACTCATAGCCGGCGGGGAAAAAAAAGGGAAAGAAAAAAGAAAAAACGGTGCCCACTGCAACCCCACTCAGGGGCGTCACTAGAGGGGGGGTGTAGGGGGGTGTGACACCCCCCATTCACACAGGCAGTCGGCAAAATGATGCCCATGTTGGCAAACCCCAAAATGTTGGTAAAAGAGGTTAACAAAAGAGAGTACAAAACATTTATGAAAGAAAAAAGACCAACCTTTTTATGCAACCTTACAATCCTAAAATATCTCTGGCTCAAAATGGCCGGGGGTACATCTCCAGCACTCTATGGGGGTAGTATAGAAATAAACTTTTGTGCTCAAGTCGGCAAGCACAAATTGAAGAACTAATGAAAAGAGAGTTAATATGAAGGTTTTGAAAGAAGAGAAAACATAACTTGTAGATTCAACCCTTACAAAGTCTGAATATTGCTGGCTCAAAATGGCCTTGATGGTCATCTCCGGCCGGCAATTTATGTGGTTTGAACTGAACTTTAAATTTCTCTTTCTCCCAGTCGGCAAATTGGAACGTAAAAGGGCTAAAACGGAGGAAAGTGTTTCGTAAAAAGAGGAAATGTGAAACGTTTACATTCGACTCTTCAGAATATCTCTGGCTGAAAATGGTGTGGGAGGCCAATCTCCGGCAATCTTGACTGGTATAGAACGAAAATTTGGTGCCCCAGTCGGCAAATTGAAGGAACTCTCTTGAAATGGTGGAATGAAATTTCCGACTACTAGAATGAACTTTCAGTTGAATCTCAATGGATCACACATTCTTGATTGTAAACGTTCAGTCACGAATCTGAGTGGAGAATCAACTGACGTCTCATTCGTCTAGAGTATTCTTCAACTGAAGTTTGGTCTAACCGACTAATAAAAATGTTGGGACTGAAAATTCAGCCGCCCATTTTAAAAGTGAAAATTGGAAGGCCCGGTAAGAGAGGATAGGAATTGTTTGGCAATCTATGGCGGTATAGAAATTCTACTTCAGTGCCATGCAGCTTAAAACACTTGGAAAGGGCCGTTTCCTGCCATCTGGGGACTCACAAAACCAAAAATTTTCTGCAACGCTCCGCGCCAACCAAGGTGGCGCTCCGCTTGGATAGTACACTACTCTTACCCTACTGAACTGATATGCCACCCCCCCCCCCAGGCCCCAGAATAAGAAGAAAACTAATTTAGATGCCATGCAGCTTAAAACACTTGGGAAGGGCCGTTTCCTGCCATCTGGGGACTCACAAAACCAAAAATTTTCTGCAACGCTCCGCGCCAACCAAGGTGGCGCTCCGCTTGGATAGTACACTACTCTTACCCAGAATACTGACCTGATATGCCACCCCCCCCCCCAGTGCACCAGCATTTAGAAGACTACTTTAGATGCAACTGAAGCCAATGTTAGGACCACTTGTGGACCGCGCATACTTGATAAAAAATAAATTCTAAGCTCTGGCCTCTCTCTGGGCCATCCGCTGGTGGCACGGCCTCATTAATCACCCAGCCTGCTACCGTGGTACAGACATTACACTGTTGGGGGACATTTGGGGGTGGCTTTCCTCTATTATATTAAAGGGGTTTAGTCGGCAAACTCAGCATGGTAGTCGGCAAACTCAGCATGGTAGTCGGCAAAAATAGGGGATACACCCCCCCAAAAAGAATGGTCTGGCGACGCCCCTGACCCCACTTGACCAACCCTTCAGTTATATTTCCGCCCCAAGATGCAAGCATCTGCTCAAAGTTCTGGCATCAGGATTCGGCACGAGAATCCCTCCTTCTCATCCTTTCTCCTGAAGTTTGAGAGATCTTATTTTGCTTTCCCTGTCACCATTACCCGGCTCAACCATCTTCACCTCCCACCCCTCATGCGACCTGACTGCCAATTTTCCATAGTCACTCCAACACTGCCTATGCTCTTGCCCTCCCACCACAACCCCTCCCATCACAACCCCTCCCCCCCCCCCTCCCCTCCAATGAAACCCTGACTGCCCATTTCCCATATTCACTGATTCCACTCCATTACTGCTCTACTTTCCCGTTCACCTCGATCACACCCTTCCACTACACAATGACTGCCTATTCCCCATACTCACTTCCATACTGCCCAATTCTCCCCCTCCCCTCACACTCCTCTCTCTCCCTCACTCTCACTCTCCCTTCCTCCCCCCACTCTGTGCTCAACTGAAGAATATCGATATTTAGTTGCACAATAGATTAATCGATTGAGAATATCAAGTTCTGTTTAATCAGGGGCTATAAAATAAGCTTTTTTTTTAAAAGTTTTTTGCCCTTTAATTCCTGTTCTGACCAGTGTCAAGACCACACACCTAATAATCGTAACAGAGCAAACCTCAGCCACAGCTTATGATTGATACATGTAATGTGTAGGAGAATTACTGATTCAGCCCTCCCTGTTACCCATACATCACCTACCAGAACAAATACAAAAAGAATATGATCAATCCATTAATAATCGATCTTCAAATAGATTATTCGATTAATGGAATAATTGTGAGGGCACAGCCCTGATGTATACCACTCTGCCCTACCTCCCCCCCCCACTTTCACACACTCCCCTCCTCTATATAAACCCCACTGCCATTCTTCCCACTGCTGCATTCCTTAACCATCATTCAGGGAAAGCAATTCTGGACTTAAGGGTGGTGGGGGGGGGGCGGTTCGGTCAGTGGGGTCAGGGTGACTATTGCCCCCACATTCTACCTAAGCCCACGGCTCTGTACTATAACACACAGGTTCACCACATGTATGTGGTACAGGACATTATGATGAGTTCATTAATGTATCCTGGTTTTGTCAGTTTCCCCTCATCTCAAAAGATTCTGCCGAACAAAACACACATCGCTGTATTAGTCTCAGCTAGTTCTTGCACAAAATCATCCTCTCTCATCGATCCCCATTTACGGATCTGACTGGTACAAATAGAACGGGGGCGTCAGACAATTTGATGACGCCTAGTGCTCTTTTAAGCCCCGGAACTTAACTCGGCTGTTGAAAGAAACTCTCTCTCTCCTGGTTTTAGTATCTCCAAATTGAGTATTCGTACCGTCTCTGATTACGTCAAGGTTTTTCTCTCAATCAGGCCTAAAGTGTGCGTGGGAGGAGTATGCTGCTGATCCCAACCATTTCCTGGGGCGAGAATTGCCGTCCTGCGGTATCCTTAGTCCTGGGTAAAATCTTTTCTTTATTACCATGTACACTGTAGCTACCCTGGCTCATGTCAGGAGTGTTTGGCGTGACATGAATTGGCATCTTATCTGCCGAGAGTAACAGGCTCCTCTGTTGGAAAAGTGAGAATTGTTTTCTGACAAAATTCCAACAAAGGTAAACTTAATTCCCTTATTTGTGGTTTAATAAATGAAGAGGACGGAGTTGTTTTATATATACATATAAACCAAGCTCCAGCAATCCAGTGATAATGCTCCTATATGCCAATTGAGGCTAGTATGTGGAATACTGGAGATAAGGCATGTCTTTTGCAATTATATCCCCACTTCGGGGATATTATGTGTTGCTTCGCCGTCACGTCGCGTCCGTTTGAGCCGAAACTTTGCACACAAGTTCGCCATATATTTAAAATCAGATGGGTTTTTTGAATGTGGATGTCGCCGCACTGCAGGTTTCCAGCAAATTTGCATAATTTGTGCAATTTCACAAGTTGGTCAGATTTCCACGAAACTTGGTAGGTGGGGACTATTCGGGTCCCGAAAAAAGTGAAGGTAATTCAAGGTCCCCAGAAGGTCAAATTTACTAACGCGAGTTTACACAGTTGGTCGGATTTCAATGAGGCTAATAGTAATAGGTGTGGACGATGTTTGGTCCTGAAAAGTTGGAGGCCATTCGGGGGTCATTAGAGTTCAAAGTCCACGCTAATTGCATCTTTTGCCCATTTTTTTGAAAGTTTGTCTGATTTCCACAAGACGGGTAGTGGGAGACTTTTAATTGGACCCCGAAAGAAGCTGGGAGGTTTATTTCAAATAAAAAAGTCCCAAGGTAAATTATCAAAAGTTTGTCAGATTTTCCAACCGAAACTTTGTAGGTGACATGTAAAGCACGCTTTTGAGACTACATTCGCAGTGAAAAATTGCACTATAGAAAAGCTTGTCATTTCATTATTAATCAATAATGCCATCCACATGCAAACTATATAACCATCTTCACCAACTATCCGCGAGGTGGGGATGTACACGTTGGCGCAGTGTACCCGCCAGCATTTTCTAATGTTTTATGCTTATATATACGCCCAGGGCAGCACTACAGACTTTTGACATTGGTTGGCCGTCCTACCTATAAAAATCTGCCCCCCCTCCCCCCCCCCCCCCACCCCCCCCCCCCCCCCCCCCCCCCCCCCCCCCCCCCCCCCCCCCCCCCGTCACGCTCTGTGCTGGAAGGCAGTTGCGCATGCTATATTATTACAACTTCCATATTCATTCCGCTAAGCGCCCATCTCCCGTATGCGACCACCCCAACTTTTTTGCAAGCAGGATTACCCACCAACACATGGGGGCTGCAGAAATTGCACATTTATTACATGAAATTTTGAACACGTTACCCTAACAGACCTTCCATATCCCACATGTGAAGCAAACATTTATGCTATTTTCCAACATGCATGATCCCCCCCCCCTCCCCTTCCCTCCACAACACCACCCTCCCCCATATTATTATGGAAGAATAATCAGTGAAAGTTATACCTCTTAGTCTCCTTTTGCAAGCGCCTGGCCTTAGCGGAATTAATACTGTACTCTACTGATACCCTATGCCTCCATGTCGCTCGATCTAGAATTTGTCTCTGCAGCTTGCATATC
This sequence comes from Sclerodactyla briareus, assembly GCA_026419785.1. NCBI lineage: Eukaryota > Metazoa > Echinodermata > Holothuroidea > Dendrochirotida > Sclerodactylidae > Sclerodactyla > Sclerodactyla briareus. Next base: position 192,911 of record JAODTK010005569.1, read on the forward strand.
CTTTAAGTTGGTATAACAAAACTGGTATGCGGTGTACGATCACACGAACGGACACAATTGTATGTCGTTCTGTTTTTAGTATCCGATGTCCATATAGCTCTCCATCACAAAGTTACAGTCCTTTGAATGTGTGCATGTGTATTGTGCAAGATCAGGAAGCATCCCATCATGCAATGGTAAATGATGTCATACTTTATATTTTTGTTTCCTATCAAAATGTACACATTATTTTCACTTTGGAGAATAATTAGTCTATGAGAGAGGACTGCTGTAAAGGGGGGATTGGTTTGATTGTTACTGTTGGTGAAAGACACAGAATTTCTGTGGATGTTGAATTTATTTAATCACATGAAACCATAGATACATAACATATATCTGTTTTTTGAACTGTACTTCAGCATTAAATTGTGCAATAGGGATTCCCCCTATTTTCTCCGCAAATGTAATTGACCAATCTTTGAAGGCCAACAACTCTACTTGCGTTACATGATCACGCACATGATGTATAGTTTTTTCCATTCCCTGCAGTACAACCCCTGTTGTATTCAGCCTGCAGGTGTCCTTTAACTGCCCAAATTACAAGAGTATTTACTGGTACCGCCAAAAAAATTATTATTTTGTTCAATTGTTGGTGCAGGCTAGCTGGTACCTCAAGGGGGAATAGGTGGGGGGGGGGGGGGGGAGGGGGGAGACGGGATGACACCAGGTCCCCTGGTTCGTCTTGCCAGCTGCACAACTTGCGTGGAGAAGGTCCCGGTGGATGCAGCTTGGTGCCTTCCAGGCATGTACTCCCGGAGTGAGTCAATTGTGTACGCCACCCCTTCTAAACCCTAACGGGTGGAGTCATTGGTTCAAGTGGGTCATAAATCTGTACATGACCAAACAAATTCTGGAAATAACCCACTAGGGAAGCCAGTTTTCATTGTGTTTTCCACATAATCTGAGTAAAATAACACCCCCCCCCCTCCCAAATCAGCTACATGACTGGCCCATTTAGGAAAGTGGACCTCGCATGTAGTCATCTTGATTTGAAATGACCTCCACTTGACTTTGACCATCCCTGGGTATTGGGAGTGTGTCATACTATTGACAAGTGCATTACATCCCCTTCATGTACTCAAGCTGAAGGAAGTGTGATAGTTACAATGGGTCAACCTGATCTCGTTCAGTGGGGAGGATCGTCGTCGGCCAATCAGAGATAACTGCTCCAATACGTACAGACCAAACATCCATAGAGGCCCAGAGGTGATTGCAAGACATTGAGAGATTTACGAGACATTTTTGTGGGTTACTTGAGGTGCACACATTATCGGGTGAGATGGAGAGGACGTGGACATGCCTTAATTACCCTTCAACATTGATTGTTGCAGTTTCTCAGGTCAGGATACTGCGCCATGGACATACAGATTATCGTAGAGATAATTGTTTTGACGGGGTCTCACCGTGCCTGGGGGTTTGATGAGGGGGGCATGACTAGAAGAGGGGGTGATGCAGTACCTTGGAGGGTGTATGGAATATGAGGGACAACCAAAGGGGGGCAATTTGTGTTGGCAGTTGGGGGGACGGACAGGATGAATACTATCTAAGCGGAGCGCCACCACAGGTTGACCTGTATAGTACAAGAAAATTGCCCGTTTTACAGACCCTCCAGATTGCAGGAACGGCAATTCCCGTATGCCTTATGGGACAGTAAGCAGCATTCCTAAAATCGATAACAAATTTCTCCAAAAGGAATGGTTCTCCAAAAAAAACTTTATGGCTTTTAGATATCAATTTCTAGGTTTTGCGTTTGGTGCTGTGACATTCGAAATACGATGCAAGTGAGGTTATGGCCATGAAAGGAGCAATGGGAATGGGCAATAGCAACAATCACTACGTTAGCTGCTAGATATGTCGGATACAGTGTCAGCGAATAATCAGTTGGCCTCAAATTTCGGTGGGACAAAATGCATTGCGTCCCCCCAACCAAAACATTGGAGGGGACAAGTCATCCTCCCACCCCATGATTGCCACCCTTGCATACATGTAGCTTCAGGACTTAAACTACTTTTTTCATTTCGAGGGCTACTTCCCAAAAAAAAAGAGCCGCCGTAAATCTGATTTCGGGGGCTACTTTTGGATTTTCGATGGCTCCTCCATTTTTCAGTTAAAAGCTAAAATCATGATAATTTGGCCTCATTCATTCATGAAGCATATATTAACTCAACTGCACTCTTAAAACACCATATAATACTCTTCACACTCCACAGTAGTCCACCCTGAACAACAGCTGCCAAGGAACATACGAAATTGAATATGAATTCGGGCTTCCCTAAGTTCTCGCATGTGTGTGTGGTGGGTTAGTATGTGTATAGTAGGGCTGTCGGTTTGTAGAGAATACGAACAATAAAACGATTGTAAGTTGTAACGAATATTCATCATCGTCCAATAATTCAGTGTCAGTTATTTGTTCCAAGATGTGACTCAAAATTAACTTTGAACAATTCATTGTGTGTCTTCGTTTCCTCTTCAGTTTGCTTGTGTTTCTGCAAGCCTGTCACAAAAGAAGAGGTCATGGCGGCCACTTTATTGAAACACATATTCCCTTTGTACAACCAGGTTTTGACATGACATTGTCCACTGAAATACTGCTTTGTCAGCAACCTTGTTTCTCATTGCTTGTGAAAAATAATCAGTGAATTATCATTTTATTATCTTATTTCGGTACATTTCATCCCATCGTTTTATGATTCAAAATCGTTTTTGTGACATTGTGAGATGTTGTCGGCCATGTGCGTGTGCAACACTGGCTATATGCTCTCTCCTACCTCCCAGCTCAGCCTGCAAGCTGAGCGGATCGCGTGCTGTATAAGCTTTGATCTGCGTATTGTACAACCCCTCCAATTCAAATTCCTGCACAGTACATGGCATGCACAGCTCAGAAACTGTTTAGTAGGTCAATAAGATGAGCAGGCAGTTGGCACATGAATATGTGCATTCCAGTGCTTGCACTCTCGCAGCAGTGTAACAATGCAAATTGCGTTGCATGTGTTTTAAAATTGCTCAATATGCACGTCGATTATCTCCCTGTATCAAATGTTGAGCCAAAGAAATAATGATTTTCATGTGCATGACAATCCATGCATCAATTTATTGATGCAAATACCAGCGTTGGATAGTATAAAAACAGATTGTAATCACGCAATTGACTATTCAACTAGTAATAGCCTAGGCCTAGATGCTTTTTAGTTGGGAAATTTCCAGATTCTGTTGGAAAGTTTCACCATGAATAAATCATCGTAATGATGCCGAAACATGTCAGACTAATAAAAAACAGTACCAGAAGGGTATCTGAAAATATTTCATCACATAATTTGCAAAGCCCAACCTAGAAACATCAAAACCACATCAAATCATATTCCCAATTTCATAACATCGCGAATGACTAGATGTGTAGCCTAATGTTAATTTCACATCGACTACAGTGTGTTGTAGGCTATCATTTCTAAGCCATGTGCTTCCCAAAATTGACATCGTAACTTTGAACTGTTTCATGTGTTACTTACAAGAATATGGTCAATTCACTAATTAATGGAAGTGCAATTATAAATAACAGCTTCCACAATGATTTTCATCACATTTACAGCGACTTCGAGGTTGTGCTTGCTTCAGTATTCAAGCTGAATTGAGGCAATAGAGTACATGGCAGCTCGGCAGCATGTAGGCTACTTGTAATGTATGCAGTGTGAGTGAATGGGTGTACTGTGTTCAGTTGAAATAGAATTTTATTTATCGGAAAGGGAGAGGGGGGGGGGGGTGTCTATGTGCGGAAATACATAGCAAATTACAAAACATTGCTCCAGTACGTATGCACGATATGTCAAGTGAATTCATCATTTTGTATTAGCGACATATCGGCCAATTTTGTGCAGTAATTGTTTCAATTCAGTCGCTTTTAGGTTTTGCGATAATCGGTATGTTACGATCGTATTTAGCTCTGTAAGTAATTCACCGATACTGATACTGAATACGGATCATGCCATAATCGGACCTGCCGGTCGTTCCGGCCTATCCAGACAACGGATTATATTGCCGTTGTATTTTTGGCTGTTCACGGAGGAAAGTATCGCGCATATCTGGACATGTTTTAAGAATGTTGAAGTCACGTTTTTGCAGTTTTTCCAGCGGAGAATTGGCGACATATTTCCCCCATCAAACTCACAACTTGGCCCATCGAACTGGAGCTTAGGGGATATTTTTACGGGGGCGAATTTTCTCAGTATTTCATTTTTTATTCGCCCCCGTCACGGCGATTTCGGGTGCTCTTTCAGCGTTTCGGGGGTGAATTCGCCCTCCGCCCCCATGTTTTTTAAGCGCTGTGTAGCTTACTTGTCAGCCCAAATCAAACTCAAGGTACTCTTCTGACTAATCCCAGAAACTCAGCTCCTATGCAATTGTCAATGTTGTCATACACGCACCATTGCCTAATGGAGCGTCTTGTATGCAAGCCTGTAGATCTCCACTTGACAAGAGTAAGACCGAGTGTCTGCATACGGAGGGCCGAAATGAAAACAATCCACAGACGATGTTCTGTGTAAATTGTCCGTGAAGTTATCACGCTCGGAAATTCATGGATTCACTGATCATGCAAGTAAAGTGGGTCAAGTTCCCGTCTGTCAGGAGAGCTGCGTGCTGCTGATTGCACAAAGTGCACAGACGCTCAGAGGACACAGGCACATATTGTCAGAGAATCTATAATACATCTGTCGCAGTTTATACAGTCTGATGGTCTAGCTTAAAGCCCCAGAACTCATCTGGAGCAGAGTGCAATTAAACTCAGAATAGGTAGAAGAACTTGTGAAATGGCTTGGAGGAGGGGGGGGGGGGACAGGGAGAAATATGGGGCAGTATAACAAAGATTCCTGCTCATGAAAAATCTTTTTAACAGGATGGAGAGGAGGTTTCCTGGTAATGTGCCTATTGTGTCAGTACTACTGACTGGACTTTGGTAGCAGGAAGTTTCTTTCTGATGCTGAAGGATAACAGATCATGGTAATAACAGGGGGTGTCATGACAGGGTCTACCCATGTCACAGACCATGGTAATAACAGCGGGTATCATGACTGGGTCTGACCATGTCACAGACATGGTAATAACAGGGGGTGTCATGACAGGGTCTGTTCATGTCACAGACCATGTTAATACCAGAGTGTCATGACAGAGTCTGACCATGTCACAGACATGGTAATAACAGGGGGTGTCATGACAGGGTCTGACCATGCCACAGACCATAGTAATAACAGAGGGCATGACAGGGTCTGTTCATGTCACAGACCATGGCAATAACAGGGTTGTCATGACAGGGTCTGACCATGTCACAGACCATGGTAATAAATAACATGGGGTGTCATGACAGGGTCTGACCATGTCACAGGACCATGGTAATAACAGAGGGCCTCATGACAGGGTCTCTTCATGTCACAGACCATGGTAATAACAGCGGGTATCATGACTGGGTCTGTCCATGTCACAGACCATGGCAATAACAGGGTGTGTCATGACAGGGTCTATCCATGTCACAGACCAATTGAGACCATGGTAATAACAGGGGGTGTCATGACAGGGTCTGACCATGTCACAGACCATGGTAATAACAGGGTACGTATCATGACAGCTAGTCTGCCCATGTCACAGACCATCCAGAACAGGGGGTTCTGACCATGTCACAGACCATGGTATAACAGGGGGTGTCATGACAGTGTCCTCATGTCACAGACCATCCATAACAGGGGGTGTAATGACAGGGTCTGACCATGTCACAGGACCATGGTAATAACAGGGGTGTTATGACAGGGTCTGTCCATGTCACAGACCATGGTATAACAGGGGGTGTCATGACAGGTCTGACCATGTCACGGTCCATGGTAATAACAGGGGTGTTATGACAGGGTCTGTCCATGTCACAGACATGGTAATAACAGGGGTGTTATGACAGGGTCTGTCCATGTCACAGACCATGGTATAACAGGGGGTGTCATGACTGGGTCTGTCCATGTCACAGACCATGGTAATAATAACTGGAGGATCGAGTCTCACCAAGTCACAGACCATGTCAATAAACTCACCAAGATTTGCACTATAAGATGGTGAAAATATAACCAATGGTATGGGCGAGTTTAGGTTTGAGCCAGTTAAACTTTCCTTATTTCTTCAGAACGGAACTACAGTAGGGCATGCAAAATACCGTGGAGAAACTACCAGAGTGAATTATAATCTCAACTTTAATCTGAAAAAAAAATGCATGACGTGACATTTGATATCATTCTGGCTTCATTAAAATGATTAATCTGCAAATTACGGTCCAAAAGCTCTGCTGAACTATGCAACATTCATCCTAGCTAGAGACATTTCTTCAATTGCTTCCAATCTATGTGCAGTTCTGCTAACCTTTTGTTTAGTGCCTGGAGGGCAGAAACTTTGCCAAACAGATTTCTAAATATCAAGCTATAAATATCCATCTCATTATCTTCAAGGTTGTAACATGTAAGGAAAGTACCAGCGGCACTAGTGTTGGCCATGCTCTTGCATTTAGCAGAGGGAGAGAGAGGGAGAAAAATGTTTGTTTCGTAGAGCTCATGTCATTGAATGTATTGCTTTGCATTTATTAATATTATCAACCCAGGGGCATATTCTGATGCTCAGTGCTCTGCTGTGGGCGTTCATCACTTCACCCAGCTCCCATAACCTCAGCTTTTGAGCCTGCAGCATGCTGTTCAGACCCAAGCTGCGAAAGCTGCTGTTCATAGGCTGCGTTACAACAGTTTTACCATAAGAAACCTTGGCGGAGTGGGGCGAGGGCTCAGCTGAGCGTGAGAAACCTCAGTGGAGTGGGCTCAGCCGTCCGTACGGGCCTGCTGACCGGGAAGCCTGGGCTCTCTGTCATACAGTAGGAGACAGTGATGCTGACCTCGCGCTTAGAAACTACAGAGATTTGGTTATACGGTAGCTCATGAGATCGGCTAATAGCAGGATTTGGACATTATAATCCAGCAGTCCAACCTCTGTTACGCCCGCAAACAGTACTTGCGAGCATGGCGCTTGAGCCTCTGTGGCTTTGAGCCCATACCCAACAAACTTGCCTGCCTCAGTGCAACCGCTACACATAACCAAGACGGGAAGTTTGCTGCGAGCAATGGCCAGAAGGCTGGGAAGCAGTGCTCTGGTACACCCTCTATTCCAGAAACCTTTTCATTCCAGGACTGAACAGCTCATCATCTCTCGAAAGCATGACAAAACTTTTCCCGCCATTTTCTTTTGGAGGTTCTGTCCTGGGATCCTCAGATTCTATAGTTCTTCTTGGCATGCGTCTGACTCCTGATCTCAGCTGGGAATCCCATACTGCAGATATTGCCAAGCAGGCCTCTCAGAAACTTGGTATCATCTTCTGCTCTCGAAACTACTCTGAGCCTCTTCATCTGTTGGCTCTATAGAGCACAGATTCGCACCCCAGCTGGAGTACCGTTTCCACGTTTGGGTAGGAGCCCTCCGACAGTCTTTGAAATCCTTGTTAAGATACAGTCCAAGGATATCATACTTATTTGAGATCACTCTTCGACTTCTTTGACTTGCGAAGCCTTGCGCACTGTAGATGTGTCGCAGATCTCTCTCTCTCTTTTCTATCGCTACATCTTTGGCATTGCTCCTCCGAGGTGGGCTCTATTATGCCCCCTCCCTTCATCCCATCCCAGGTAACTTGGCTGGCAAGCCGCATTCACTGATATACTGTTTGCATCCCTGCAGCCCACTCTGCTTCTCATTCGTCGTCAGAACCTCCCACCATTGGTCTGCTTTCCCTCTTCCTGCAACCTTCAGCTTTCCAAGTCTAGACTCAACAAGCTGTCTCTCACTCCTCTTTCACAGCTCTTTCATTATATCCCCGGGACACTGTAGTGTCCAGGGGTATCATGGTTTTGGCTGCACCGTCGTCCCCGGCTCCATCTCCGCCGCCGCCGCGTTTCTCGTTAGCGCTCTAGTTCTTCAACGCATTGTCCGATTACTCGAAACTTGGCACCCATGTTTGTCATGAATGAATCTCGGACGATTTCGAAAGTGGGCGTGGCCACACCCGTCCAACGGTGGCCATCTTGGATTTTCGACTGAACGCATTTTATTCTCGTTAACGCTCTAACTCTCCAACGCATTGTCCGATTACTCGAAACTTGGCACCCATGTTTGTCATGAATGAATCTCGGACGATTTCGAAAGTGGGCGTGGCCACACCCGTCCAACGGTGGCCATCTTGGATTTTTTGACGAACTGACTTTTTTGCAGATATGCACGTTTTGGAATATGGCGATCGTTTTGGGACCAACTTTAATTTCGCCCCATTGGACCCCACATGGCGGCCATTTTGAACTTTTTCGCAAAAAATAATGCTTTATCCGATAGACTTGGAACTTGGTGGACAGGACCGCCATGAAGAAATCTCTGATGATTTCGAAAGTGGGCGTGGCCACACCCGTCCAACGGTGGCCATCTTGGATTTTTTGACGAACTGACTTTTTCACAGATTTGCGCGTTTTGAAACATGGTGATCAATTTGGGACCCACTTCAGTTTTCACCTCATTGGACCACACACGGCAGTCATTTTGATTTTTCACTTGAAACATATGCGATTTTCCAAACTTTGTCAGATTTGAACGAAACTTGGTGGATGGGGGCTACATTTGTTCCTCACGAAGTTAGAAGTCATTTCAAAGCCCCATGGGTCAAATTTGCATATTCATTGCCATGAACTTCCTGGAGTGCAACAAAACTTTGTGGATGAAGTTTATCTTGGTTTCTGAGCAAAATGGGGGTCTTTAGGGGGTGTTAGATACTTCTTCCCATCATGCGCAAAACGGGGATATGCCGTTGGCGGTTTAACCCGCCTCCACATGTCCTAGTTTCTTACTCAAGCGGGCCTCGTCATAGGTCAGGTACGACGCCTTGGTGTTTGAGCTGATAGTGTTACTGTGTTAACCCAACGCGAATGGGATACTCTCCCCGGAGTGATTAAGTGTTCTCTGGCTGGTTGCCTCGAAGGCAGGAATTAAATAGGATTGTATTCACCGGTTGCTCAGGTGTAGTGAACCGTTTAGACTTCCAGGTAGACTCTGGTATGGCGTTTGGGCTATCGACATGAGCGCATATTCCGCAGGGGAAGGAGAGATTTATACCCCCCTTTTTGGCGATACCCTCTTCACTGCAGTCGTCATTACCTGTAGACACCATATGCCTAAGTCCATATTCCTAGTTCCTAATCTGGTGGAAAACAAAAGGTGCCACTGGCAACCCCCTCGACCAGCCCTTCAGTTATATTTCCGCCACCAAGATGTAAGCATCTGATCCAAGTTCTGGCGTAGGGATTTGGCTTTCGAAATCCTCCTTATCCTCTTCCAACAAGGTTTGAGAGATTTCTCTATTGTGCACAGAAGTCCAATGTTTTGTTCCCTTGATGAAGAACATTTTCGTGAACTTCTTCTCAGGAAGGGCTCCGTAGGCCATATTTTCTTGTTTCTCATCTCATGGAGTTTCTTCTCTCGCACCACATTTCAAACTCGCAAGCGACTGTTTGCAAACACTCTGCAATTCGCTTATAATCTCCCTATGACTTTAACCATTTCACATCACACAACCGTATTCTGGTTGGAATCGCCGTCATATACCCACCCCCCCCCTCCCCACTTTTGCAACATGATGGCATATGTCTCCAACTGGTTATCGATCGTTGATTACCCACATACTTCCAAGGTTCATGTAAGCAATCACTGGTCTTCTTTTTGCTACCTGGGCCTTCGGGCTCACTTGTGTGTTCCTCCTCTATCCGGCTTCAGATCGCTGCTCGGACCGTGCCGCTTACATTATAACCTCTCGATGTGGCGCATTGGGAAATGGTCCATTACAGTATGATGCATTCTCCTGCTGCTCACCACTCTGGAGCCAAAGCCGGGTGGTCCACATCAGAGCATTCCACTTGAAACCAGCCATATTTGATTTTGTATTTGCTCATGGAAAGTCGGAGGCCGGAGCTCGACACTACATATTGGTTCGCTTTTTAGGAAATCACTGCAATTCCCCTTGTTCTTTTTCACGTGACGGCGGCTGAGAGCAATCACAACTGCGATCATCTGCCTCTGTTATTTTTCATATTTTTGGACGCTGGACATGAGTGGATAGCTCTCTGGCCGCAAACTGCTGTCCCAAACCAGGAGGCCATTACTATCAACCTCAAATGAAAAATCATCAAATTCTTCTTCTGAACAGGTATACTCTCCCTATATTCCTTCGGCAGATTTGCTCACAGTCTGTCAAATATCATGCCACACAGGTCTTAATTGTAGGTCACAACGAGAAGCTTAGCAGGGCAAACCGTGGGAGATTTATCGCTCTGTAGATGGGATGACTAGGTGAGAACTCCTCACAGTCAGGCTAGTAGTGTGTTTGGCATGGAGCCTACGAGGCCGAAATTCATTTGCGCTGGAATATGAGAGCTCTGTCGTGATTGCCGTTTGTATATTTTGCCCTTCCTTCAGCTGATGATAGCATAAAATGGGCATATGAGCTGGTTGAATAGTATCAACACGTCAAATGTAATGATGTATAGTGTGCTGTTACGTGAGGCCTGTTCACCCAGGGTTAACACTGAATACGTATCAATGTGAAGGAAGCATAAGTGCTGTTTTGGTGACCTGTTCATGTTACCACTGTTACTACTTACATCGAATGTAATGATACATAGGGTGCTGTTAGTGAGCCGTCACGTTAACACGGTAATACATATCGAATGTAATGATGCATAGGGTGCTGGTTAGTGTGACCTGTTCACGTTACCACGGTAATACATTATCGAATTTTAATGAGCCTAGTTGGGTGTGTTTAGGTGAGCAGTTCACGGTAAACACGGTTGAGATGTATCAAAGGTATGAGGATAAAGGTGCGGTTAGGTGAGCATGCCTGTTCACGGTAGCACAGTGATACATATCGAATGTAATGATGAATACTGGGTGATGTTAGGGGTGAGCCCTGTTCAAGGTAACACATGAGTAGGTATCAAATGTAATGATTTATAGGGTGCTGTTAAGTGAACCTGTTCACAGTAACATGGTAATACATAGCGATGTATGTTGCATAGGGTGCTGTTAGGTGAGGAAACCTGTTCACGTTACCACGTAATACATATGAATTAATGATGCATAGGGTGCGGTTAGTGAGCCTAGTTCACGGTAAAACGTGATAGTATCAAGTCATGATGCTAAGGTGCTGTAGGTGAGCCGGTTCACGGTAGCACGGATACATATCGCATGTAATGATGCATTGGTGCTGTTAGGTGAGCCTGTTCCGGTAAACAGTGATATGTATCAAAATGTATGATTATAGTGTGCTTGTTAAGTGAGCCTGTTCACATTAACCTGGTAATACATATCGATGTAATGTGCCTAGGGTGCTTATAGGGAGCCGTGTTCACGGTATCACGGTGATACTTACCTAATGTAATGATGCATAGCGTGCTGTTACTTGAGCCTTTCCGGTAACAAGGTGATCCATACAAATGTAATGATTTAATATAGCGTGCTGTTACGTGATGCCTGTTCACGTAACAAGGTGCTCGTATCAAATGTAATGATTTATATCGTGCTGTTACGTGAGCCTGCTCACGGTAACAGTTGATGAGATTATGATGATATGGTGGTTGAAGGTCATGGGGGTGCACTGGCAGTTAGACATCGAGCGAATAGTGTGCAGAAGAATTTTTCAGAGCTCCTCCGATGAATAGTACACATCTTACACAGCACAAACAACTTGATTTCCCTCTCATATTATCAACAATAGAATAGTAAAGCATAGGGTGGATAAGCCAGTTCGTAGTTGTGAGTGCGCATGCTCACCACTGAACAGTTCGGGGGGAATAATAGACGAGATTCCCCCATAGCAATATTGTTACTGCTTGTTTTTTTTACTGTCACCACTATTTGAAATGCAACCATTCATCCCATGTTTGGGATTTTATTGTTGATATTGTATGGGGGGGAAAATGGTAAAGTTTTGTGTTGGCAGGATTTGTAATTTTCGGCAGGGGAGTTTCGGAAGATCGTTCTGACACTGTAGTTCAACGTCAAACTGCCATTGTTCCCTCACATGACCTTTGACACAATATCATTATCATCTCATTAAACTGTAACTCCGAACTGGTTATTAGTTGCATTCAAGAGTGATGATAGTTTGGAAAAGAGTTATAACGATAGTGCTACTGTATGGGGAGGATCTCGTCTATGAGGTAGGTTCTGTCTAGTGGTGAGCACGTTTCCTTACAACCTTAAACAGGCTATGTGTCCACTATTAGCCGAAGATAGTATATTATGGGGGGTTGAAACGCTGGTGAAAAATAGTAATAACATTTAGATGTCATTGCATAGTTCAGTTATGTGTTTAATAATTCCCCACTTTTCAGGCAATGTGATGTGATTTACCGAGTGGTTGGCACAGCTGGTAGAGCATCGCCCTTCTACCCAGGAGGCCAGGGTTTGATTCCCGGTCAGGTCATACCATTAAAAATGGTAACTGTTGCCTTCTCGCTGGGTGCTCAGCACAAGGAATTGTCGCAGGGACGAACGAGGGATAGGCAATTTACAAGTTGCTATCTGTCTGCATGTGATTATGCCCACCCCCACATTAAGGTTGCCTTATTCCGCGTATATTGTGAGGGATTCACAGCAGACAATAAGGTGCACTATCCAGTCTGCACTATTTGCGGGACCTTGAATAGGTTTGATCTTCTGCTTGGCAAGTAATCAAAGAACCAAAAAAAAATAATGCATTCTGTAACATGGTAAGTCGGCTGGAGCAGGAATATATTGGGTTGAATACATAACAGTTTTTTGTTGGCCTAGCACATCAGCAGAACTGTAACCCTATGACAAACAGTAGTTCATGCATCAACTAGTAGGATCACTCACGTATCTCCCCCCCCCCCCCCCCCCCCCACCTCCCCTGAGTCCCCTCTTCATCCTCCTTACGAAGTTTAAATTCTCTGCATACCGCAGAAAATAGCTATCTTTCAGTGAATATAAGCCCAATCTATTCCACTGCACTTCTCTTAACCCTTACGGCCCTGCAACCGCAATTATGATAGGGCTGATAGGCCTCCATTTAGGGTGTACTCATTTGTAGAAAAATTCTCCGGTGACCTTGGCAGTATTTGCAAGTGGACAGGCTGGATTACTTTAATTGTACAATAAAAATCCCCTTCTCTCATTTGAACAAGACTCATCTATTATTTTGCATTTGGATCTCTAAGTGATGACTTGAGGCCATATTACAACTTACCTATTATCCAGCCATAAAACATTAGGCTGCTTCCCGCAGCTTAGGTTCTGCAGAGTATACTTAAATGCATCCCAGATATGTTTTTGTAGACATCAACATCGAGGAGCCTTCAAAATAATTATTTGGGTGATGAAATTAGCTTTAATTATGCAGGTTTGTAAATGTCTATTGCAGACTAAAACTCTGATCCTTCCGCAGGCATTTCATCTTTGAGCTATAAAATGAAGTTGTTTAATTTATGCATGTGATCATCATGTTCCACCTATATGGTCCCTAATCTGCAGGGCGCTAGGATTAGGGCGTTTCTTGTAGAATAATAATGATGCGCGTTCTCGTCAGTAGAACGTGGGGCTGCCGTATCATTCCTGGCAAGGTTAGTCAGATGTGATCGAGTCACTGACGAATAGGTGATCACGGAACCACATGGTTGTGATCTCCACGACCTTCGTAAGTGCCTCTAAACATAACTCGCCAGCACGTCATTGCTTCCCCCCCCCCCCCCCACACACACCCTCTGACTACTCATGATTCAGACCGTTTGCTTGTGCTCGGTGGTAATGTTAGAAGTCAAATCTGGGCAAGTCTAATTAAGGAATAAACTGCAACTGGGAGACTTTTACTGGTAAATAAGACGTTGACAGCTGAGTTCGTTATTAGGCTAATTCCAAAGCAAAGTCGAGACTGTTCATGACAGTAAAAGTCGATCTGCTGTAGTTTATTCCTATTCTACAACCCGCAAATCAAGAATTCACCCAAGCTATTAGAGATATCTATATCTTTGTATCTCTAAACAGTAATACCAGAACTTCCAAAGGCTCACGCACCTTACATTCGTTTCAAAGTACTGCGTTTACTTAAGACGCAGCAAATCGAGCAAGTATTTGATTGTTGTGTTACTCTGACCAGCTGACTGTTATTGCAACTGTTATTGCAAAAATAACAGTCAGCTACGTGATTGGGATTAGCCAATCAGAACCTGTATTCGCAAAAACCGATACGTGGGGGTTATAGAATTGGCATTAATTATGCAAATTCCATCAAAATACTTCATTTAGTCCCATTTTGCACGACACATCGTAGACACGGTCAACATTCAGGCCCTGGGACCCGGTCTCCTAGAATATGAGGTGGATTTGGATCGCAGCTGCCTTCCAGGCAGATGTGCCTGTGCTCTAGTGAATAAATTAATGCTTGGGGTGTGCACATTGCCCACTGTTACTCGCTGCACTGTGACTATCAGTGTACGAGATTTGCTTGATAATTCTGGGGACATGCATCCATAGGCTGATGAACAGATCTGATTCACATTCTATATGGAACTAATACCCATATTTTTATCTTTGCTCTCCCCTCTATAACATAAATTACAGAGCATAGGACCGATCAACTGTCAGTTCTCTTGCCTCAAGAGTTGCTCACTCCCTCTGTTTCGAGTGCCCTTATCCATCAGATACAGTATCTCTGGAGTACCCTTATACGGCTGTGTGGGAGCTGTTTACACTAATATTCTCTATACCTATAGACCTCCAGCTATTGAGTGATGAGACTAGAGGACGATGTATTAGGTCTTTTCTTAAAGTTCTTCTTAAGTTCCATTCAGGGCCTTCAATTCCTGTCCTCCTTTGCAGCAACGAAACTACCCAAAGTGTAGTAATCTATCATATTGACTGATATAGAAGCTACAATTGAAAATGAATCTGTCGAAACGATAGTATTAGGGTGCAAACAATTTGTAGTTTCGTGGTGTAGGTCCTCATGGCGATGCATATGATTTGGTGCGGCCGGCCCGCATTTTTGAAAATTCACGGATAATCACCAGTTTCCCCAAGAATAGTTGATTCAAGTGTCTGTTACTTCCACGACTGCATGAAGTTTCTTCTTGTAGACGAGATATCGAACGATGGCGTTCATTTGCAATATCCTTGATGCTTATTCTCTCAAAAAGTTTCAAAGGCTTAATGGAACTTCAAGTCAATGAACAATTGAGTCACATTTCCTTTCCATGGTTTCCTATCAGAAGTCTGGTCAAGTTTCCAATTCCTGGGTCAGTCATCGGAGGCTGTCATGCCCGATTATATCTAAAATAGAGCAAATACTGATAGCATGAACTTTAATTGCATGCCTCCCAGATTCTCAGTAAGTTGGTTTGACGTTTAATTCACTGCATTCATTGTATCCAAAATGACAGAAACCTGCATCATGCTCGCTGAGCAATGATAGGCCAGTGGGGGATGGGGGGGGGGGGGGGGGTTGGGGGGCGCTTTAACCATAGCGATTGGTGTGGGGGCGTTCAACTGTAGTGACGGTTTGGTATACCTGCAACTAATAGGCCATATCCAATATAACTTGCTCCTCAGCGCTAAGTGCTTCATCATGTCCCTAGATAAGCAATCTATGATCCCTCCAAAAGTGTTGGAACAACAGGGGGGGTCAATTTAGTTGAAGGCTATGCAACAGAGTCCCCTGCAGCCTCTCCCTCCCCCCACACTTCAGTCGTTGGCTAATGCCTTTGTGTCAGTAAAATTTCAACATTTAATCCGGAGGGCACAGGGAGGGGTTTTGCAATACGTGCAGTTTTGTTCCAACTACTTTTGGCAGGGATTGTGGACCTTCATCCCTCACAGTCATACCACGATGCCAAACTAAGAGAGATGGGGGAAACTGTAGGTAGTAGGATGGGCTGAAGAAGGGGAGGGGAAGGGGGGAGGAGAGAGGTTGCTAACACCACAGGAAGCAATTGATCACAGAAACTACCAAAAGCGACAATTTTGTATCTAATAGTTGCCTGCCTGAGACCCTGATAGCTTTCACCACTAACCTTGGTAGCTAGTACACCCTCCTACTGCAGTTGCAATGATCTGGCATTTTCTTGTACCGGGAGCTGGCCACTCCACCATTCCGTACATGTTGGCCTTCACTGCGGAAACGTCACGAAAAGTTGGAGAGTGCTATAAACTTAGTTCTTCACTTTATGGAATCAACTGGGTCAGGAAATAGTAGCAGCCTTCTTTTGTCTCGCCTGAATGAAATTCAGAGAGACTTAATGGTCACTATGGCATGTGTATGTATGTGTTGGGTGTGTGTGTGTGTGTGTGTGTGTGTGTGTGTGTCACACTTTCTCGTTAGCAGGATATCTTTGGAACGGTCAGTGCAATTGCGACGAAATTTTCAGGGTAGCTTTGGGGTTAGGTGACCACAATCTGATTAGATTTGGGCACAAAAAATCCTTAAGTAAGGTAATTAGCCGATTTTTTATTTAATTTATTGTTTGAGAGGCTCGTTAGCAAGCAAGATTACGAATGAACGTAGGTGCTATGGGACCTGGTTGCACATAGATGCGGCTATAAGGTTATGAACTGATTTCATATTTCAGTGTAAAATATGTTTATTAAGTTGTCTAATTCGCATAATTTGAAATGTGAAATTCACAAGTTTGTCAGATCTTGTCAAAACTTGAATATGGTCTACCTCAGTCTTAAAACTTTTTTAGCAAAGGATCGGGGTCAATGGATGTCATTCAACATACCTAATTTGCATAATTTATGTGAAATCCTTTAAGTTGCTTTGACTTGATACCTGGTGGGTAAGGTTTACTTTGAGTTCAAAAATTTTTAATCATGGATTCAGGGTCGCTGGAGTCATTCAACGTGTCTTATTTGCATAATTTATGCATAATTTTAAAGTTTGCCGGATTTTCGTTCTTCAGGTAAATTGCCTGAATTTGCATAATTTAGCAATTTTAGTCCATGTTCCCACAAAACTTTTACTCCTTTAGTAGACATTGTCAATAAGCAGTCCTTTCGAATTTGAAATAGGTCACTGATTAGTAGGCTGTTTCTGTTAGATGCTAACACCAAAACCTTCGAGCGACACATGGAATGCCCTTGTAATTGTTTGCATGGTGACTAATAGAAGTTAAACACTGATCACACAACCAGACGAGACACTAGTGCATCGCCTTGTATTGGTTTGTTTGAGGACTGGGGGTGATTATGACCCAATCAGAGGTGTAAATTCTCATTACTTTTTTGGCACTGTGATTCGTTTGGTAGCCACCTGACCACCTATCCTGACAGTGTATCCTGACAGTTGTCGGTATAGGTAGTATATCTGATGCTATTAGCCAAATGGAGAATATGACGAACGTTTCCAGGCACTGACTCATGTTTCTCACCTGTTTCACCACAGGACTGTCCACAGTACTCAATGAAAGGATCTTTCATCCCGATGGAATGCATTATTAGACTAACATATAGTGTTGGTTGAAAACTGTTGTGTTGTTGGGTTCGTTACATTAGCTGACTATAGACCCATTGGGTCCAGACTTGAGCCATCAGTTTTACACAAGGGTGCTATCATGGTAGACACCATCAGGGTTCCCTCGGTCATGGAAAAACTGAACAGAATCATTAATTTTCATTAAGAAAACAGGCCTGGATAAGTTCTGAAATTCAGTGAAAAGTTGTTGAGTCATGGAAATTTAATGAAGTGAGTTGTCACTTTCTCACAGCTGTTTGCTGTTGTTGATTCGGGCTCTCTTTTCAATGTTCAGTTGAGAATTCTGTGCGAGATGTCATAGAGGAGGTTATGAGTCATGACGGAAATCCTGTATTTTGTCAGGAAAAAGTCATGAAAAAGTCATGGAAATTGATTGCCCAGATATCTGCAGGAACCCTGAACCATGTCAAAACCTGCATATAGGGCTAAAAAGGAGACAGGGGTGGGAGTTATAGGGGGGTATTAAGGGGGCATAGCCAATACAAGTATCTCTGTGGGGGCAAGGGGCTCTATGACAGATGCAGGACTGTAGCCAGCACAAGCATATCAGTGCACATGCACACTATGATGAACAATACTCCCAAGACCCTCTTCACTGTGGCTGAGCAATTAACTGAGCGGCAAGCTGACTCCAAAGCTCAAAGTGCCCCCAGAATTGTGCGGCGTTGTCAACAACAGATCTGGTAGGTGTGCAGTTTCACTCGAGACGCTCCGAATCAACAGGAACAAATAGGAATTACTAAATCCATTCAAGGGTTCTTCGTTTGGGGGGAATTAATCATATCAGAGACCTCCCCACGGGTAGTGTTGTCATGGCGACTGTTCGCCCGATGTCAATAAATAGACGGGAAGCACGTGGGCGGGAACGGAGATCCCAGAAGCTCGATTGGATTTCAGCGAGATGCGACCTGGTGTACCACCTTGGATGAAGGAGGGCAGAGGATCAGTGAAATTAAAGTCTGTATGGATGTGTTGTACATGCAGGCTAGGATCTGTGTAAATAAAGGGTATTGTACAGTGCATGGTATACAGTAGTATGCTCATGGCCATTAAAGACTGCAGTTTTCAGGTTCTGATGCCAAGAGCAATGTTAATCTAAAATCACATACTCTGCAAATACCTCTTGTTGACCTGTAACACACTTCAATATGCTACCGAGTGTCTGGCAATTTTTCCGTAGAACCGGGTTGGCGACCCCCATCGCCCTTCCCTTTTGCCCGAATTTGTCTGCATATCAAGTGTTTCACATTAAAATGATAGAAATGTTCATCTAGGGAGGGTCTAGGTCTGCGTGCGATTCTTTGGTTTACACAATGTTTTGGTCTTTTTGGTCTTTTTCTTCTAGTCATATTGGGGTCTTTTATGGTCAATAAGGGGCAAGTACAAATTCACAAACCCAATCCGTTTTGAAGATCATTACAGATTCCAGTTTGCGGGTTGCGTGAAAATTGACCGAATGGTGGATGGTAGTCCAGGAGCTGTCTCTGAAGAAATCCTGGTGTCCAACATGAATATGCCTATGGCCCTATGCTATACTTATTTATTCTAATCTGGGAGAGAGAAAAATACCACCCAATGAACTGGCACTGCATGGGCAGGAAACCGTACAAATAGCTTTGTTCTGGTCACTGGCAGGTCCAGATGCGCATTCACCAGCAATATTGAACAGGCTGGGAGCCAATGAAAATTAGCTAGGTTCGGCATAACATATTCACTGCGCTCCCAACACACCTCCTTAGGTCATCTAATTAGCAGTTGCCTCTATTAACCCCATCTTATCAAGCTGCTTTTGCAAACCCGACCCCAACTCCATGCATAATTGACATATCATAAAAACACCATTCTTATTGTGCCCGTTGCGTAACGAGCATGTCTTCTTCTCTTGTCTCGTCTTTACTACGTTATACGGTTTACAATTCTGGCGCCCATAGCTATACATGGCATTATAAGGATTGTCATACGATATTACGTGAAATATTCACTTTGCACGGAATCTGAAGGATCACGATAAGTAACTCCAATGGATTAAAAAAAAAAATTATAGCAAAATTTCATGTGTTCCAGTATCGCTAGCCTAACATTGACTGTAGTCAGCGTAGTGGTCGGCCTAGCTCAGGCGTTCAGGTCTGTCTCAGGCTTTGGGAGACGAGCGGAGAATTATTTTGGTGTTGATTAGTTGTGGAGGTAACGCAATTGGTCGGCCTAGCTAAACTTCTGGCCTTGACTTTTGCCAGAAATTTCACATGTTCCAGACCCGCTCGCCTAACGGCTAAGCCATGCTAGCCATGCTTTCCCTATCTGTGTATGTTCATCTCGTTCATTGATCTACTCTGTACATGTGAAAGTGCAGTCGCCCTCTTTCATTTGACAGAGGATATTAATGACAGGTATCCGGGGGGAGAGTAATACTCAGAGAAACTAACACGGTGAGAGGAAGGGGTGGCTGCAAAAATACAACTATTTGGCTTCGAGCAGCCTGTCAATCTTTAGTGCCAGGGTAAGTCATCGCAACCTATTCCGTCTCTGAATGTAAGTATGTGAAGCGACCATCCGGGGCGAATATTGTTGGGGTTGGATTTAATTCTGCAACTCTCATATACCACCAGCAGGGTACCTTGCTATGTATTGCAACTTCTGTTTCTGTCCTTTTTTCATACTCGCCCTGTACCACCGAGTAGTCCCAAATTCCATTTTTGTTCAAATACGACAACGTTGGAAATCGCTCTGGATAATAATCCGCGCAACACTGTTAGTGTTGCAGAATATAATACTGAGATAGCTCGAGAAGTGAGTTGGGAGGTGCAGTGTATCCTGGATCTGTTATAATATTCTAAACACAGAGGTAGCGCACCAGGTGTGGTACAATCAGCTGGTGGGTGTTGACAGGATGGCACTTTTCCCCCAGGAACTGTGTTACAAAATCACAGTCCAGTGGTTTTAATGTGGGGGTGGGGGTTATAGCAGAGGGGGGGGGGGGGGGGATGGGAGAATGAGAGCTCTAGATCGACAACTATCCACTGTACCAACATACAGCTTAGCTTAAATGCAATTCAGTATAATAATGATAATAATAATTTTCTTATGGATATCCTCAAGAAATTCAATGCACTCTATTAGTGACCTGACTGTTTTTTTTTTTGTACTCCGCCACCGTAGCACTACCCACACTTGGGTCTGGACCCCCCAACGACCCAACGTGTTTGTCCCACAAAAACGTATTTTTTTGGGCAGTTCAGTAAAGGTTTTGCAGATGTTATTTAGCAGTATTGTAGCAGCATGTGTCCAGCGGCCCATAAATTGTGTTTATTGTCAATAGGGAGGGTGGGGCCATTGTGAGGCGCACTTCCCTTGGTTCCGACCCCCTCAAAACCCCGCCCAGACAAATCTCTTGGTACGCGCCTGGCAAGCTTACCAGAAGAACCTGGCTCTGTAATAGAGTATAGGCCTTGGTTGATAGTCAGTGCAATAATAGTCTCAAATCCAGCCCAGACGGCCTGAGCCTGTGATCAATTTATTGGTAGTATAACCGCATTGGCATTTATAGAGTAGTCAGGACTGTGTTTAGCCGGGCCATGGCCCGGGCCCGCCTCATTGCCCGGTTGGGAGCAAAAAGTAGCCTTACTGGGGCCACCAATCGCCCGGCTATTATTTTGTGCCGTGCAATGTTTTGCCCGCCTACGTGACATGATTGCCCGTGCAAAAAAATATTTATTCCTTTCATCATTCCATTTACATTCCCACGAAATAACAGCCCAGAATATTGTTTGTAGGAAATTGTTAACGAAATAGACATCGTGAAATGAAAAGCACGCGAATAATCGCGATACAGCGCGCGTGTCCCCCCAATATGATCGTTCGCACCGAAATGCAGAAGCCGACGGCTCTAAAAGTGCCGATGTTTAGGCTCGTAAGCCGAGATCATCGGCTCCGCTCGTCCGTTGATGACGGAAGTTACAGCTAGTGCTGCGTACATCGTACACGTGGTCGATCGATCTCCGTCTGAAGTTTGTTCCGGTCCCTGGATTAACTAGAACGTGGGTCCGGGCCTTGGCAAGTGATATTGCATGTGAAAACCCGTTTTTTACCGCAGTGTTTACGCAGTAGTAGCAAGTCTCACGTTCTCACGAACTCCGGGGTGAATCAATCCGAAATTCAACACGCTGGCTGCTCTACGAAGAAGGGCCGTTTTGCCGATGCCGAGCGTACCAAAATACATTTATTAATCGATGGGAGAAATATTTTGCATGTGTAGACCTTATATATTATGGATCATTGATTGTTGCTGATTCTTCTGTGAATATTCTTGTAGGCCTCCCTAAATAACCACTGTGGCCGTTATTTAAAAGCGAATGCGAACAGAAAAAATAATTATTGCCATGTGCTTCAGTTTGAATGAGGATGTTTTTCTCTCGTTAACATTTCGTTCGTTACGGCTTACGAGAAGATGCAGTGCTTAATGGTACGTGCGTCACAGAATCAGATCAGAAACCATCGCGAAAACGAGGGGAAAGATTCGTTGTCGAATAGGCTCCATTGTAATTTCCGGAAAAATTTCCCACAAAGATTACACTACATCGTTAGCATCCTCCATATGATGAAATAGAGCATGGGTTATTTATTAGGAACGCGTTATTTCTTGGTTCCGCTCGCGGTTATGTTTCGACGATCTGCCGTGATGTAAGCACGGCTGCACCGAATGAATGGACATTGTGTAATGGGTATACATGTAGTGGGGCCGGAATTTTTAAAGGGAGGGGTCTGCTATTGTTTGGCACTGATACATGATAGCTTAGCTAAACTCTATTTTCATGGAACGATTTGAAAACTCTGCTTCAAGATTCGCTGAATTGAAGTTTGGTGGTGCCTGTCAGCCTCAGCTGTCAGGGCGCCATGGGCCTTATAATGGAGTAATGAACCACCCATTATATACCCCGCAACACTTGAAGACTGTCCGGGGAGATTATGGTCAGGCGGGTGAGTAGCCGCCGACGACCCAGGCTGCTGCCGGAAACCTTAGACAGGTTAGGCATTAGCCGCCACTAACTCAATGCTTTATCGATTGATCTGAAATTTGGTACAATTGTCCGCCCTAGTGAAAAACTCAGATGAGTTAGAAAGTGGGCTTCACTGCAAGTCTTGGGAGCTAATTTGCAATTTACGCGAAATTCAAGTGAGTCGGATTGAAAAAAAAAAAAACGGGGGGGGAACTTGGTGGGTAGGGGCTAATAGTTGTCCGAAATGGGGAGGTCATGTCAAGGTCATGGAGGTCAAATTTGCACTAATTATGCAGTTTTTCAAACTTGTTAGATTGAACGAAACGTGTAGCATGGGACTATAGTGACCCGAAAATGTGAAGGCATTTAAAAGGTCACGGAGGTCAGATTTGCCATATTCTGTGACATGAGGTTTAACTTCCATGGGGATTGCCATCGGTGGATGAAAAGCTTCCTGGTTTTGAACGAAATGGAGGTCTTTATTGTGTACGTGTTTAGCATGTGATGAAATTAAAATACAATGCTCATCTTGCGAGATTGGGTCCTACGCCAATATCAGGGCTTGGTTTTTTTAACGGGAATAACGGATTACGCAGACATTATGAGGGGAAATTTAAACAACTGTAATCAGTAGATCAATTTTACACTTTGGTTCGAAGGTAGGTCTATTGTGATGCCATTTCAAGGAACTTTTTTATTTCATAAAACTATTTGTGCGTATTGAGGCAGTACCAATTGTTTTGGGCTAATTTATTCGCCACCCAAAAACCCAAGCATCACCATTAATGAGTGATAGGCCAGGATTTTTGGAGCATGCAATGCTGAGGTTATATTAACTGAATTGCATTGGTGCTATTTCAGTTAAACCTCATAAATTCCCGCAGTGTCTGTAGCTTATCAGCAGCTATCGCCATCACTTGGCCCAGCTGCCAACGATTCAGGAGTGAAGGCTCGCATACCTCCTTATATTTATTTTTCATTGAATTTATCTTCAATCCTTTGCAGATGGCACCGGATAATGACCCCAAAAAGCGAAACGAAGCCCTACAGAGTGACATACGTTCCAGCCTATGAATTCGCAGAAAACTTTGGCTCACAGACGGAAGTGAAGGATGGCCGACATTGTCATGTGGGTGTGGTGAGATCTGCACGGCAAACATAGAGACGCCATCTCAAATTGCCTATGTTCAAGGGTAATGCGAAGAAGTCCATAGACAACTACACCTTGCGGAAACCAAGTGTAAGAAGTACAATCTGATTGCGGGCACCTTGGCCTTGGCAAAGAAGACGCTAAGGTAATTCCCAATTATTGAAACCAACCGCCATCTTCGGACATGTTCCTCAGAGTGGGCACTGACTTCGTACATTTTACAATGTTGTAGACTAATGGTTTGATTTGGAAGCGCGCTTTTTGAAGTGTCTGAAGAAAAAAACAGACTCCGATAAAGAACGGAGGAAATGAAGATCTGTGGGCATTGACATCTAGAGGTTATCAAGTTCACAAAGACAATGATTCAGGAGTAATGGTACTGGTGTCAGGCTAGCCAAAAGTTGCATTTTATGCAAATTTGATTTGTTGATTTCGTTCAGACAAGAATACAGTGGAGTGGCCCATAAAGAAGCTTTGTTACTTGAACAACTTATTGGAGGTTCTACCAAAGAGCAAAACGTACCAGTAGCCGTCTTCTTCACAAAAGGGGAATGTGAAAAAAAGCTCCTATTCTTTGGAAGAATGCTTGTTTTATTGGCGTGATCGATAGGATGACCCACGTCAAAATGATTTCATTGAATATTGAATCAGGAACAAGGTTTCAGTTTGCCGAAACAAGGGTGTGTTTAATGTTGGCGTGCTTGGATAGATGACCCACGTCAAATGTTTGATGAATGATGAAGGTGAAAAACCAAGTTTCATTTTTGGGGACAACTGCTTGTTTTGAGTATGGCGTGCTCGGAAGGATGCCACGTACAAAATGAGTTATTGAAGATGTATGAACAAGTTTAATTTTTCGGGGCTAAATGCTGGTCAAGTATTGGCATGCCTCCGTTAGGATGGACCCGTGCAATGATTTTTTTTTATTTAAACGAAAGGTTGGACACGATCGCTTGTAAGTGACATCTCAGATAACCAATATAACATCGATCAGGATTTCAGGAATATATGGTTTAATGTGAGAAAACAATCATTTTTTAAATGTGTGTTTTCCCCGCTTCGAGCTATTTTGATGGGCAGCTAAGGCATAGTGTTTGATTTCATTCAAACATGGGCCATGAATTAAGGCCAAACCAGTTCAACTAAATTGGCAAGAGTGGTTGAACTCAGAATTAAAAGCAAATGAATGACGGAGGAAGTTGGACAACTGGTTCTGGCATTAATTGTTATCCTGCAAAAGAATGTGACAATCATTCAAGAAAAAACATGCTGTCTAATACACTATTAGGGGGTTCCACAAAAATTTTGGGGGAAAGAGTGGGCCAGTTGAATCAGGAATTAGGCAACTGAAAAAATAGTGGAGGAAGCAGTGGACAAAGGTAATATGAGCTATTGACTACTATAAAAAATGTAGGGGTCGTTTACACAAATCGTTCTTAATTGAGCTTCATGTATTAGGAGTTACCGACATTGCTCAGCAATAAGTATTAATTGAGCAAAAAACAATGTGGCTACATAATACAGTTCCGCAAGTATCATTTCCACAAAATTCTGGAAGAGTTGTTCAACTCGGATTTGGGCTACAGAATTGTTGAGAAAAGAGTTGGACAGGACAACTAGCAATTCCAACTCAGAAACTTTCATGAGCAACAAGCGAATATGACCAAGTTACGAGGAAAAATATGTGGGCTAATTTAGTATAGGTACCAGTTCCACGAAATGTTCAAGAGAGTGGTTGAAACCTGGTAATTGGCAGCTGGTTGTGGGCCAATAGGAGAATAGTTTGGTTAAGAACAAAACTGCTAGGATGAATCATGAAGAGGCTGATCAAATAGCTGCCCCCCCCCCCCAAAAAAAAATGGGTCAGTCTAAAGTCTAAAATCAATGTTTCATAAGGAAAGTCCTCTGAGGATTGTTCATGTGATATTGCTAAATTTGTGTTTGTACTAGTTCCACAAAACCTTGAGGAAGCAACTTAAATGTGATATTGAAGCAACAGAATGGTGAAGGGGGAAAGGTAGTAATAACTTTATTTGCGGAAAGGGGACACAGTTGGTGGTGAGTTATGCAAAATAGTGGGCTAATTTAGTTATAGGTACCAGTTCACCGAAAGTCAAAGAGGGTGGTATTAAACCTGGTAATTGGCAAAGCTGGTTGTGGGGCGAAGTAGGAGAATAGTTGGTTAAAGAACAACTGCAGGATGAATGATAAAGAGGCTGATCAAATAGCTGCCCCCCCCAAATAAACATGGTCAGTCTAAAGTCTAAACACAATGTAATAAGGAAAGTCCTCTGAAGATTTTCATGTGTTTGCTAAATTTGTGTTTTACTAGTTCCACACAACTTGAGAGAGCATTCAAATTGATATTGAAGCAACAGAATGGTGAAGGGGGAAAGGTAGTACAACTTTATTTTGCTGAAGACAGCAAGGTGGTTGATGTTAGTGGCAATTATGTGGGTATTTAGTATAGGTACCAGTTCACGAAATGTCAAGAGGTGTTAACCCTAGTAATTGGCAGCTGATTGTGGGGCTTGTGGGCACAAATAGAGAGAACCTAGTTGGTTAAAGAAACCACTGCAGGATGAATTCTAGAGAGGCTGATCGATAGGCTGCCCCCACCCCAAAAAAAAAAGGGGTCAGCTAAAATCAATGTTCATAAGGAAAGTCCTCTGAAGATTGTTCATGTGTATGGCTTAATTGTGTGTACAGTTCCACAAACCGTGAGGAAGCACTAAATGATATGACGCAACAGCAATGGTGAGGGGGAAAGGTGAGTAATAAACTTATGTTGCTGAAAGACAGCAGTTGGTTAATTAATGTTAATGCAATAACACAGGGGATGGGACAAATTGTGTAAGTACTAGTTGAACAAAATCTTGAAATTGGGACGCATAAATATTAATATTTTTCTTCCTGAAAAGCTCTGTTAAAGAATTAACAGTTCCTTCATTTTTTCCCATCAGAACCAAGACCATCTGGAGTGAAAGAACGAGACAGGTTGACCTTCGAGGAGAGCACAGCGCCGAGTGCAAGAAACTGCCTACAAAGTACTTCTAGCGTTTGCCTACTATGTTTGCCATGTGGTCCGACAATGCGTTTCAACATACAAGGTGAGTTAGGAAAATGATTTGAAATTAAATTTTGGGTAGTTCGGCAGTGCAGGCAGAGTGGACAATTGCCTACAATGACACTGCAATACAAGCAGTTCTGTGGTTCCCAACTCGGGTGCACAAAATTTTCATCCCTCCAATTTTTGTGTGAGAGAGTGTGTGTTCCTTTCATTCGCTGCCTAACAA